>UESW01004743.1:621112-686580 GCA_900491605.1 Calamus simplicifolius | reverse complement strand
CAGTTCCGTTCTGGTGCGTGTCGACGACCACGCCACTCAGAGACCTGTATATTATACCAGTAAGGTACTTCATGGTGCAGAAGAGAGGTATTCAGGACGGAGAAGGTCATTTTTGCTTTGTTCATCTCGCCCGGCGACTCAGACCCTACTTTCAGGCCCATCCTATAGTCGTGCTCACTGATCAGCCTCTCAGAGCCATTTTGTCTCGCCGCCGGTTGGCCAAGTGGGCCATCAAGCTAGGGGAATTCGACTTATCATTTCAGCCCAGAGCATCTTTGAAATCCCAGGTCTTGGCCGACTTCCTAGTAGAGTGCACTTGGTCTGAAGAGCATCAAGAGGAGTTCCCCCAGATTCTTCTAGATGTCGATGAAGAGAATGATAAGGCGTGGGTCCTCCACGTCGATGGAGCCTCCAACTCCCAGGGAGCGGGCTGGTCTTATTCTCGCCAGCCCAGAGGGTGTGGTGCTGGAGTACGCTCTTCGTTTCCTCTTTGAAGCTACAACAATCAAGCTGAATATGAGGCCTTGTTAGCCGGAATCAAACTAGCACATGGGATGGGAATCAAGCATCTCCGAGCTTTCACTGACTCACAGCTTATTTCTGCCCAGGTGTCTGGGGAGTATGAGGCTCGGGACCCTGTTATGTCCCAGTATCTAAGCAAGGTTAAACTACTAATTCCCTTGTTAGATCACTTCACCATTAGTTACATCCCTAGAGGGGAAAATGCTAGAGCTGATATGTTGGCCCGACTTGCCACATCCGCGGACAGCTCCATGGGCAGAACCTACATTGAGTATCTGGAGACACCCAGCATCGAGGCCGCGGAAGAAGCTTTACCAGTTGCCCAAGAAGAAACTTGGATGGACGTGTATATCTTATACTTGAAGGACGCGTCCTCCCAGTTGACCATGAGGAAGCCAGGCTACTCAAGCGAGGGCCTCCAAGTTTGTACTGCTAGATGGCCGACTCTACAAGAGATCCTTCTCCCAACCTCTCCTCAAGTGCGTCAGCTCGGCAGACGCGGATTATATTCTTAGGGAGATTCATGAAGGCATTTGTGGGAATCATTCGGGAGGCCGATCTCTGGCGCGTAAAGCCCTCCGACAAGGATATTATTGGCTGACTATGCAAGAAGATGCGACTGAACTAGTGTGGCCAATGTCAACGGTATGCCTGTATTCAGCGGCAACCAGCTTCTCAGCTAAACCCTCTTTTTGCTCCCTGGCCTTTCGCTCAGTGGGGCATGGACATTCTCGCCCTTTCCCTCCGGCATCGGGACAACAAAAATTCCTACTTGTCCCGTCGATTATTTTACTAAGTGGGTCGAAGCCGAAGCACTCGCCAAGATCACTGAAGCCAAGGTCAAAGCCTTTTTTTGGAAAGCCATCATTTGTCGATTCGGCATACCTCATACTCTTGTCACTGACAACGGCCGACAGTTCGACAACGTTGCCTTCAAGACTTTTTGCGCCGATCTCGCATCACGCATCGATTCGCCTCCGTCGGCCATCCACAATCTAATGGAGAGGCCGAGGTTACGAATCGTATGATATTGCGGGGACTGAGGACCAGGCTGGATACGTCCAAAGGAAATGGGTGGAAGAACTCCCAGTGTGCTCTGGGCATACCACACAACTCCCAGGACACCGACAGGAGAGACGCCGTTTAATCTGGTTTTCGGTTCCGAAGCTGTTATCCCAGTCGAGATTGGCCTGCCAAGCATTCGAGTAGAGTCATATGATGAAGCTGATAACCTCCCTAATTTAAGAGCCAGTCTCGACCTCATTGATGAAGCGAGGGACCGAGCTCAGGTTAGAATGGCGGCCTATCAGCAGCGGGTGGCGAGATACTATAATACCCGCGTTCGCTCCAAAACTTCCGTCAAGGAGACTTGGTTTTGAGAAAGGCCTCGGTGTCCAAACCAACGGAGGGGGCAAACTATCCCCGAACTGGGAGGGGCCCTACCGAGTAGCAGAAGTCCTTCACCGTGGAGCGTATCAACTTGAAGATCTGAATGGGCGACCGATCCCCCGAACGTGGAACGCGGATAATCTCCGACAATACCATCAGTATGTAATAAATGTACTTATCCAAAGATTAATGAATGCATATTTGGAGATCTTCTGTGAAGCAATCCTTCAAGGAGCTGGGCGGCCCCACGGTCCTAAGGACACCCCCGGGCTGGTATCATTTACCCCTGAGGAGGTTAAAGTCCATGACTTAGGCGGCCCCATCTCAAACTCTTGGGCAGGTATCCGACTACCCCCAAGAAACAACCCTTCAAAGGAGCTGGGCGGCCCCACAGTCCTAAGGACACCCCCGGGCTGGTATCATTTACCCCTGAGGAGGTTCAAGTCCATGACTTAGGCGGCCCCATCTCAAACTCTTGGGCAGGTATCCGACTACCCCCAAGAAACAACCCTTCAAAGGAGCTGGGCGGCCCCACGGTCCTAAGGACACCCCCGGGCTGGTATCATTTACCCCTGAGGAGGTTCAAGTCCATGACTTAGGCGGCCCCATCTCAAACTCTTGGGCAGGTATCCGACTACACCCAAGAAACAATCCTCCCAAGGAGCTGGGCGGCCCCATGGTCCTAAGGACACCCCCGGGCTGGTATCATTTACCCCTGAGGAGGTTCAAGTCCATGACTTAGGCGGCCCCATCTCAAACTCTTGGGCAGGTATCCGACTACCCCCAAGAAACAACCCTTCAAAGGAGCTGGGCGGCCCCACGGTCCTAAGGACACCCCCGACTGGTATCATTTACCCCTGAGGAGGTTCAAGTCCATGACTTAGGCGGCCCCATCTCAAACTCTTGGGCAGGTATCCGACTACCCCCAAGAAACAATCCTCCAAGGAGCTGGGCGGCCCCACGGTCCTAAGGACACCCCCGGGCTGGTATCATTTACCCCTGAGGAGGTTCAAGTCCATGACTTAGGCGGCCCCATCTCAAACTCTTGGGCAGGTATCCGACTACCCCCAAGAAACAACCTTCAAAGGAGCTAGGCGGCCCCACGGTCCTAAGGACACCCCCGGGCTGGTATCATTTACCCCTGAGGAGGTTCAAGTCCATGACTTAGGCGGCCCCATCTCAAACTCTTGGGCAGGTATCCGACTACCCCCAAGAAACAATCCTCCCAAGGAGCTGGGCGGCCCCACGGTCCTAAGGACACCCCCGGGCTGGTATCATTTACCCCTGAGGAGGTTCAAGTCCATGACTTAGGCAGCCCCATCTCAAACTCTTGGGCAGGTATCCAACTACCCCCAAGAAACAATCCTCCCAATGAGCTGGCTGGCCCCAGTCCTAAGGACATCCCCGGGATGGTCTCGACGGCCTTACGATTTTAGGAACCTCCCCAGAACAATACCATTCCTCCTGAGATAATATGTCTGGAGAACGACCCTGGAATTCGAATTTAGCACCAACTACGGGCGGACCCTTCATTCCCCCTATGTAATGGGTAAAAATTAGAAGTTAAATAATTGAAACATCGAGTGAGTAAAAAGTAGCATTCACTCATTTAAAAAGCAGATCGCTGTAAAGCTTTATATAGTACTGCCCACAAGCCGGCATCAACTGATTTACAAAAGGGTCCCCTAAGGACAAAATCAACAAAACCAAGAACAAAAAGACAAAATCAAGGCAAGCCTAGATGCCTCCCATTAGTCCTCGGAACGCTCCCTCTCGGTAGTCCCGGAGGCCGGTTTCTCGGTTGTAGGCGCTCCTATGGCAGGGTCTTCAACTGTCACTGCCCTGTCCGCCGCACTGTCAACCTCAACGTCAGAAATTTCTTCATCGTCCCCAGGTTGAAAACGTTCAAGGCTTTCTAATTTAAGTGCCGAGATAGTCTCCGTTTGCACCTCTCAAAGCCCTGAACGAAGGCGTCTATAGCGGCCTCATGCAGTTCCGACGCAAAATCTGGAGAATCCTTATATTTTCCGATGGCTTCCTGAGCCCTAGCTTCGGCCGCAGCCACCCTTTCTTGAGCCCTAGCCTCGGCCGCGGCCACCCTCACCTGAACCTTCGTCTCCATTGCCGCCATTTTATCCAGAGCCTCCTTCGTGTCCCTCTCGGCCAAGGCCAATTTCTCCGTAGCGTCGTGAGCCACGGCCTCTGCGTTGTCGGCCCGGTTCTCAGTATGTTCTAACCTGAGAACCGTTCCCTTTAACCTTTCTTCCGTAGGCAACAGCTTCGCCCGGACTTCAGACAGTTGGGCATCCAAGCTCTGCAGCTCCTTCTCAGCCCTCTCCCGCCATGCTCGATAGTCTTCCTGGACAATCTGAAGGTCATGTAAGGCCTTCGATTCCGGGCCTTCGTTTCCGCCAATTCTTTATCCAAGCTCTCACTACGAGACTTGGCCTTGGTCAGGTCCTCACGAAGCACGAAGAGGCCGTTAGACATCTGTGGTTTACAATCGATAAATACCATAATTCTGTAATTACGAAAGGAGGAAGAGGGAAAAGATCATAACCCTACCTGGAGCGCGGCCGTGAACATGGTGTCAAAAGACTCCTCCTGTGATAGACTCCTCATTTTGGCCTGAAACCTGGGCAGGATCGAAAGCTTGAGAATTGTTTCGATAGGCAACTTTTATACGAGGCGCTCTGGCTAGGCATTTGGGAAGGTTGAGGCGGACTCCCTAAGGTGTCCGAGGGAGCGGAGGTGCCTGCTTCTTTCGGCGATGACGGGCTAGATGGGTTGGTCTCGACGACCTCTGTGCTCCCGAGCGACCCCCCGGCGCCCTAGCAGGAGATGAGGCGGCCGCCAGTAGGCTCCCCTCGGCAGGGTCCTCTATCGGTATTCCATCGGGAGGATTTCCCTCTCCCTCGCCCTCCTCTATTAGTGTAGCTTCAAGGAGAGCCGTTAGGGGCTGAATACTGACCCGATTCTCGCCGGCAGGGCCTCTTAGGCTCAGTTCCTGCCGTGCTGCGGTCACTCCCTCCTCTCTTTCGAAGACCCGATATCAACAAATCTTGAGAAAACCTCATTGCTGCAATACAGGAAGCACGAGGTTAGCTAAAAAGAGGGCACAGGATATACTAGCTGCGAAAATAATATGTACACTAAGAGACATCTATTCAAATACCAGATGTCCAAACAAGCAAGGAAGTTACAATAATAATAATAAAACTCTTCGAGGCTCACCGGGCGCTGCAGTCAGCGACACCGGCACGAATGCAATCTCCCAAAGGTTGTCCTCCGATAGCAGTTCCCTACTGGGGGGCACGATGGTGGAAATCAAAGTGTTGAACAGTTCACGGTCTCCCTCATCAACAATTGAGTTCTGGTTAGAGCTAGTATCCGGAATACCCCAGCCTACGCCCAGCCCCTCCAAATGCGCGTAAAAGAACCGTGACTTCCATCCTTTAATTTTGGAAGGAAGGTTAAGCTTAAGGACCCTCTTAGGCCTCGACGCAAAGCTCCACCACCCATCCCTTATAGGGTTTCGTATCCTATACAATGCCCTAAATAAAGAGAGCCGGGCGGAAGCTCCGTGAAAATAACAAAGCACTAGGAATGAAAAGATGACCCGAATGGAGTTGGGAGTAAGTTGTGCGGGAATGAGGCGATACCTATTTAACAAGTTTACAAAGAAAGGGTGCAAGGGCAATCGTAGACCGCCCTTAAAAAATTCCTCATACAATGCAACCTTTCCTGGTTGCGTTAGGGTAACCCTATCCTCGGGGAGGGGGGCGGAAAGCCGAATGTTGCTGGAATCCCAAACTGGGCCCTAAGGTTCCTAAGATCTTGGGAAGTTGTAATTGAGGCGACTTCCGCCGGGCCGGCAGATTTAGAAGTAATTGCCGGGAGCCCTACCTCACGGCTGGTGGATGAAGAAGAAGCCCTAGGGGATCGGGGTAACGACCTAGACACAGGCCGCGCAGGCCGGGCGACAGGTTGATCCCCGCGGATGGCCACCCCTCCGAGGGCCTGGCGACGCGCCTGAAGAATCTCTTCACGGGAGGGCTCGATGATAGGGTTTTTACCTTTCCTATCTTGGGAGGGATCCATGGAAAAAGAAAAGGAGAAGAAGGAGTCAACTAACCTGGACTTGGAGAGGTAAGACCGCGGGAGACTCTACAAGATAAAAGACAAAGGGATAGAGGGGACGGGCCCCTTTTTTATATTTTGGATGCAACGCCTCGAGCACCGCAAAGCCACATGGCGATCCCCGAGGGGGACCGGACAGGCAAAAGATGCTATCTTCCTAGAGATACGCGCCCCCTTCCCTTTTTTCTTTTCATGAAACGACTTATCGAAATTTGAAATTCAAACTTTTTTGCCCCTCTCCCTTGCGCATGTGCAACGCACCTGAGTACAAGGGACATGGGCGAGGGGGCATATGATATGGTTGGTAAACAGGAAATAAGATCGGGTCCTAGGCGGCCCCTGGGTCCTGGGCGGTCCCTGGTCCTAGGCGGCCTCCAGGTCCTGGACGGCCCCTAGCCCTAGGCGGCCCCCAGGTCCTGGACGGCCCCCAGTCCTAGGCGGCCCCCAGGTTCTGGGTGGCCCCAGGTCCTGGACGGCCCCTAGCCCTAGGCGGCCCCCAGGTCCTGGACGGCCCCCAGTCCTAGGCGGCCCCCAGGTTCTGGGCGGCCCCTAGCCCTAGGCGGCCCCCAAGTTCTGGGCGGCCCTCAGCTTCTAGGCGGCCCCTAGTCCTAAGCGGCCCCCAAGTCCTGGATGGCCCCTAGTCCTGGGCAGCCCCCAGGTTCTAGGCGGCCTCCAAGTCCTGGACGGCCCTAGTCCTAGGTGGCCCCGAGGTTCTGGGCGGCCTCCAGGTCCTAGATGGCCCTTAAGCCCTAGGCGGCCCCCAGGTTCTGGGCGGCCCCTAGTCCTAGGCGGTCCCCAAGTCTAGACGACCCCTAGCCCTAGGCGGCCCCCAGGTCCTGGATGGCCCCTAGTCCTAGGTGGCCCCCAGGTTCTAGGTGGCCTCCAAGTCCTGGACGGCCCCTAGTCCTAGGCGGCCCCCAGGTTCTGGGCGGCCTCCAGGTCCTGGATGGCCCTTAAGCCCTAGGCGGCCCCCAGGTTCTGGGCGGCCTCCAGATCCTGGACGGCCCCTAGCCCTAGGCGGCCCCCAGGTCCTGGACGACCCCTAGTCCTAGGCGGCCCCCAGGTTCTGGGTGGCCTCCAAGTCCTGGACGGCCCCTAGTCCTAGGCGGCCCCAGGTTCTGGGCGGCCTCCAGGTCCTGGATGGCCCTTAAGCCCTAGGCGGCCCCCAGGTTCTGGGCGGCCTCCAGGTCGGGACGGCCCCTAGCCCTAGGCGGCCCCCAGGTTCTGGGCGGCCCCCAGCTTCTGGCCAACCCCTAGTCCTAGGCGGCCCCCAAGTCCTGGACGGCCCCTAGTCCTAGGCGGCCCCCAGCTCTGGGCGGCCCCCAGCTTCTGGGCGGCCCCTAATCCTAGGCGGCCCCCAGGTTCTGGACGGCCTTCAGGTCCTGGACAACCCCTAGCCCTAGGGGCCCCCAAGTCCTGGGCGGCCTCTAATCTTGGAATCATTCTCGCATCAAAGGCACTAAACGCGAGGAACTATCGTGTCCTGAACAGAAATCGAGAATCATTAAGCATCATGACGCTTTAAATAACTTGAATAAGACAAACGCTGGAGCATTACCATCCATCGAAAAGCTCAAATAAAGGAGATACTGAGCACCTGTTTTAGGGCCAGATACTCTTCTCTGGCTCTGACATTCCCACTAACCATGACATTCCCTTGGGGAAAACCAAGATCATCATGAAGATCCTTAGCTTCGGAGCAAGTTTCTTAATACCTTTGCTAATAATTATCGATAAATAACCACGTGGCATGCTCTTGTCTGAAGCTAACTTTTATCTTACACGTTGACTTTCTAACCGGAAAAAAGAAAAAAGAAAGAAAGAAAAAGTGACTCAATGCTGACGATATGACAAAAAGGAGATAAGAGGGAGGGAAGGGGTTCTGAGGAGGGGGCTCTCTCTTCCTCCATTAGGAGATCTCATAACAAAGAAAACTGTACTGGTGATTCAACATCAACAGACATGAAAACTCATTGATTGATTTTTGCATCATAATTCAATGCAGTGCATTCCTTGATTATTTTCTTGGTCATATTGATGTGATTTTTGCACCATGATGTATTCTTTTTCATGTTGGATACGGCATATTCCTTCGTCATATTATTGCACCATTATTGTAGCATTTATTGTGAGAAGTGTGTGGCCCCCTTTTGTTGTGGTACTGTGGGTTGGGGCAATTATAGGTCTCTATAAAGCATGGAACATTCAAAAGAACATAGATATTATGAATTTATGTAATTTCATATATAATATTCATGAACTTTGATTCTTGCTAGATCAACGGATGTACATTGATGCACTACAATAAAAATTAGGAATAGCAACTTTTTTTCCGACGCTTTGGATAAGCGTGAGGAATTCACGCAGCATGCCGACGCTTTAAAAAGCGTCGATAGGATTTAACCTATTATTATCGAGAAAACCACCCCCACCCCAACGCCAGTGCCCTAGCCCCCCTCCCCCCTCCCGATCGAGTGCCTCCCCCGCCAGTGCCCTAGCCCCCTCGAGCTCCGATCGAGTCCCTCCCGTCAGCCGCCTCGCCTCCTCCTCCTCCTCCTCCTCCTCCTCCCCCTCTCTAAGCTCCTTCTCCGCCCCCTCTCCGCCTTACCCTTCTCCCGCCCCTTCTCCGCCTCTGCCGCTGACGATCAGACCGTCCTGACCATCGAGACAAGCATTCCCTTTACCGGCCACAAGATCGAGCCCCCCTCCGTTCCGTGGACACCACCCCAAATGAGATCTTCTCCTTCTTCTGCGACATGGCCCTGATGCGCCGCATGGAGATCACCGCGGACTCCCTTTACAAGGCCAAGCTCATCAGTGGCTTCTGTCACCTCTACGATGGTCAGGAGGCCATCGCCGTCGGCATGGAGGCGGCCATCACCAAGCGCGATTCCATCATCACCGCCTACCGCAACCACTGCACCTTCCTCGGCCCGGCGTAACCCTCGTCGAGGCCTTCTCCGAGCTCATGGGCCGAAGCACCGGCTGCTCCAAGGGAAAGGGTGGCTCCATGCACTTCTACAAGAAGGACGCCGGCTTGTTCGGCGGCCACAGCATCGTCGGCGCCCAGATCCCTCTCGGCTGCGGCATGGCCTTTGCTCAGAAGTACTCCAAGGACGAGACCGTGACCTTTGCCCTCTACGGTGATGGGGCTGCCAACCAGGGGCAGCTCTTCGAGGCCCTGAACATCTCGGCGCTGTGGGATTTGCCGGTTATCTTGATGTGCGAGAATAATCACTGTGAGTGGTAGTATTCAAGCTAGTCTTTTTGCCATCCATGGTGTTCCTTGGCTTCTGATTGTGTGTTTTGTTTTGTATTTTTTAGATGGAATGGGGACTGCGGAATGGAGGGCGCGAAGAGCCCTGTGTACTATAAACACGGTGACTATTATTTGTGTCTGCAGGTATGATAAGAGCTCTGAATACACTTTGTATGCTTAACCTATGAAGGCAACTTTCCAAGTGGTTCAAATTCAAGCTTAGCTTATGTAAGTAATATGCTAATTGCTATTTTTTGACTGCAGGATTTGCTTCAGGTAGTCTTGGAATCACTTTGCTGTCTTTATTCAGGTTCCTACTAGCCTTTCTGAATTCATGTCTTTATTGATCACCCTATAGAATTGAACCATGCATATATGTTATTTTATTTTATGTTATGTTATTTTACAGTTGTTTAGTACTTTTCATATATAGAACTCCAAAATATCCTTATTTGTTATATTTATGCTTTTGAATTGTTTCTTGGGCTGTCCAGACTGACTTCAGGGAAATGATTCCTAGACGGGAGGAAACCAACATTGGTCTGAAAATGCAGGTATGATTTCTCTATCTTGGTACCTTGTGCTCCAATTTGGTTATATAATAAGGTTTGCTATTATCAAGCATCCTCTTGTGCACGTCTCATCTAGTTGGTTTTTCTTGAATGCTTATTTGTTTAATTCCTTGTATAGCTTTAGTTGATGGTAACTTCAACTTTGATCTCACAGCCCTCTCATATCCAGTTCCTCTTGCCCTATTATTTGGTGGTTTTCCTGCCGATCAATGAATTAATTGTATGTTAGTCAACATGAGATATTCCCTAACCTTTATTTTTGTGATTAATTTACTACCTACTAGTGGTCAATCTTATTACATCATCATCAAGAACTCTTTTTTTTTGTTCTATGGGATTTTGTGCTATTCCACAAAAAGACAAAAAAAAATCTTTGCCACACTGCTGAGTTGATGTGTCGAATCACTATTCTACTTTTAGCACTAAAATATTATGAAAGCAGGATGTCAATTAAATTGTTGAGAATTTAACAGACATTGAGCACAGGGCTTGAGCATTATTTTTATATCACCTTCTCACTAGGTTATCCATGTAACTTATCCTCTTGTCAGCTGGCAGATATCTTTCTGTAATTTTCAAGCTAGAAATCACCTTATATTTCATTCCTCTATTTTATTGTGGGTGGGCTTTTTGGAGGGTAATAAAGTTGCCAACGCTTTTTAAAGCGTCAGCAAACCATAATCTGCCGATGCCAGCAAACCATAATCTGCCGATGCCTTTTAAAGCGTCAGCACAGTTTTTCATCGACGCTTTCTAAAGCGTCGGCAAACTTCTTCTTCACCCCCTCCTAACGATGCTTTTAAAAGCATCAAAAGGCTATATCCCGCTAAAAAAGCATCGGCAAATAGCTTTAAAAGCGTCGTTATCCCTTGTATTTACTGTAGTGATGCATATAGCTGGTCCTATAGATTTAACAAGTCTTCTTGTTAATATTTCATTGAGATGTTTGAATATTATAAGCATGCATTTGAAAGTTCACAACATGATACATGCTGTGCTCATAAGACTCGAAATAATAAGGTATGGGGTATGCTGGCTGTGGTGCTGTGATGAGGATGCTTACCAATGAAGGAAACTGAGCCAAATTGGCATGGCTTATATGCCTTTAGCATGTTTACACCTTTTATGACCTCCGCAATCTGATTTTGGATGTCCCCTTCTTTCATGTGCGCATCTTAATGCTGTGTTTCTTGCAATGGGATTATCTAGTGAACTTCCATAGTCTTGGTTTTCAAGCAAACTGAAGTTAGAACATGCACATTTATTAAAATAAGTTAACACATTTTGAATAAACTTGTTGCTCTTCTTATCATTGTATTTTGCATCATTTTCAACATTTCTTCTTGTTTGACATTTACAATTATATGTTAACTCAAACTTATGTCTTTTTTTTTGTTACTTACAATTGATATTGATGTCCTAAATTGATTTTAAAAAATAGCATTTATATAAGTCAAAATTTTAATAGCTTATTATTTACAACTATTATTTTATGAAAGTATCTTATTTTTCAAGTCATTATGTACTTTTTTTTCTATTTGCTTGGATGTTTGATAGTTTGTATATTGTGCATAATCATTTAAATTAGCATCCTTTTTTTCTATGGTCCTTAGTTTGTGTACTTGCCAAATTTGCCGAGCTTGCTCTTGATTAGGTTTGGAAAGAACTTGCAGCCGTGGGTTGCACATTGTCTAGATTCTAAGAATTGTATTCACATTTATGAAATGGTTGGGTTTTGTCTTAGCAATTTATCATACAAGTCATTTGAGGCTTCTATATATTCTTAGCATCTTTTTTAATTGTTAAGCACATCAATGAGATGAAGTGATCCATTACGAATCAGATTCGACAAGAGTTCCAACAGCAGCTTGCCGATCTCATAGCATAGCAGGAGCATACTTTGATACTTCAGCAGCAGCTTGCAGACATCAGAGCACAGCAAGCCACAGATCAACAGCAGATGCATGAAATACATGAGTTGGTTCGCCTAATGTCATAAAACGTAACAGCTTCACTCTCCAATACATCCTAGCTTTCACCATGTGAACCACCGCAGGACGATTGATGCTATTTTATTTTTTTTATTTCATATACATTATTATTATTATTATTTATGTAATGGATTAAAACTTATCTACTTGATATTAATAGAAAAATTATTATTTATATTTCATTTTGTATATATTTTTTTTATAATTTTAATGCCTATTTAGCGAATTAGCGCCAACAGCTATTTTAAATTACTGTCTCTTTTTATAGCATAAACTATATTTTTAGCAGAGATTTAAATTTCACTTTTAAGTAGTTTGCTTAAAAAATTTATAAACGCATAATTATGCGTCGCTAAAACCTAAATCCTAAATAGAAACACATAATTGTATCGCTACATAGAGCCGCACAAAATGACGCCTTTGAAGCGACGCACAAAACGCGTCACAACATAAAATTAAATAAATTTAAATTTTGAACCTACAAAAAAATAAAAAAAAGGTTAGGTTGTATATTTTTTGTAAAACGAGGCTTTAATTTATAAAAGCCAGCGAAACAGAACCCGATGGATTCGAACCACCAACCTCTCAAGCATTTGAAAGCGCACCTTCAAAGACCCGAGCGCTCTTTTTATAGAGCTTAGAGATCATCAGATGGCGGACACAGATCAACGTACGGACTACTTAAATAAAAATATCTCCTGCCCCGCCCTTAAAACCTATCAAATTTTGGATTTACAAATATCGATAACATTATTGGGCTAAAACACAGCATTTTTGGCATTTACTTTTTTTTTCCTTATAAAGAAAAAAATATAATATAAAAAACGATATGCCATAAAAGTCACAGCCCCTACAAGAAACAGCGCCTGCAAGCTATTAAAACCAAAATCATCGTTCAACCGCTTGCCAAAATAAATGATAATTTCTAATAAATATAAAAAACCACCCATCAACGAAGTCATAGCCATTACAAGAAACAACGGCTACAAACGACTCAAACCAAAATGAAAGCGTGTACCCGCATAAACAATAGAAAAAAAAAAAAAAAAAACTTGACTTAAAATCATCGTACGTAAAACTAAATTTTAAGTCTCATCAGCAAATATTAATTATTATGTCAAACAAATTACGCATATAACGTTAACGACAAGTCTAAAATAACAAATCTAAAACTTTTCGTCGGCAATTAAATTTTAAGCCTAGACCAAAAAGTCGCACACGCCTGGAAAAGCTGGGCAATAACAAAAAAAAAAAAAAAAAAACGTACAAAAGAGCCGGACAGTGCTAGAAGAAAGTCCTCAAAACAAAGAACCCGAAAAAAAAAAAAAAAAAACGCACGCTTAGCAACGCTGCCCAAGCTCGGACCTCGAAAGTCAAAATATTTAGTATAATAAAAACGCATCGAAATCTGAAAATTCGAACCCCTTAAATTCATAAGCAGGTTCAACTTTACCTACACAAACTTTAAATTACAAGCCAACCCAAATGTTTTTTTTTAAATCTGTGTTTTGAATGAAAAAAAAGTATAAAGAAAAAAAATAATAATAAATAAAAGAAAAATTAAATTTATCTAAGTCTATATTGATTGAAAAGAGAGAAAAAAAAAAAAAAAATAAAATATAATAATAAATTTCATCTAAAATTTTTTTCCTGAAATTGAAAATTAAAAAAACTTCGAATGCTCTTTTAAAAAATTAATACATTTTCAATTATTTATAATAAAAGTTTTACTATTGTTATAAATTATTCATTTTTTTAAAAAATATAAATATAAATTTTTTTCTCTGCTTTTTTTTTTCTTCATTTTCTTTCCCTTAAATTTTTTTTCCCACCTCGTTCCACTTTTCTTTCTAAAGAGAGCCAACAAAAAAAATTTAATTTTTCAATAACTAAGCAAAAAACATAGCAAATCAACTAAAACCAACCGCGTCATATATTCAACTAGAAAATTCAAATTCCGAGAACACATCCAAATACAAACAATAAACCATAAGCGCACGACGCAGATGACTTCGCCCTTTCAGAAGCTACAACACTGCCTTCCGTGTCCACGCAATCCAAAAACTGCAACTCCGCCAATAGGACGAAAAACAAAAGATCCAATATTTAAACCCATCAATTAAGACCATAAAAGTTTTAAGTTAGTTTTAAGTTACCGACATTCACAAGCACATAACATTGTCCTCTATAGGAAAACCAAGGCAGAAAGGTCAGAGGCAATAAATAAGAAATACACCACCTCAGCAAAATAAAGGTTGCACTAGAAACATATAAGGCACCCACCATAATATATGCATCAGTTTAAAAAATAAAATAACGGATCACTTCAAACTTAGCCGAAGAAATGATTACCATACCTAGGACTGCCATGCATATGCAAACAGAGTGTTCAAAATAATTGCACACACCATCATCCAACCAAACAGAAATATAAATACTCAAGGCTTCGAAATTAGCTCATGGCACATACCCTCGGTGACTGGGTTTTTTGGGGAGGAGCTTTCTCGTCGGATTCTCTCGATGCCCCTTCTACTGATTCCTCTGTTGACTCCAGGATTTGGCAGCGTTCTTGTCTTCCCAAGGCTCCTATTCGGGATCTTATGGATATATACAGACCGCAGGCTCAGCATACGAGGATGCAATTTAGAAGCTTCCTGTTATCCCCAGGGTTCAGCTATTCATCTGGAAGATTCACTGCCTTCCTACTTGCCTCCTTCTCTCTCGGAGGGGTTTGCCTATTCAGCCGATCTGTCCTATGCAGGCAGGTGGATGAATCTTTGGACCATGCTATATTTTGTTGCTCCAGAGCGAGAAGAATCTGGACTCTTATGGGCTATCCTAGATATGGAGGTTATGGCTTTCTCGCGTTCTTTTTTTCTTCAGGACATCCGAAGCGGTCCTATGAGCAAGCGTGGTGTTTGATCCTGCTTAGAAGAATCAAATCCTCCGACGATAGACAGCAGATTAGATTATTGACTTCGGAATGTGCCCGTGCCTCTCATGGTGTTAATTTTGACTCCTCTAACACAGCGAACCGTCGTACAACCCCCCCTCCAGGGTATGTCGCGTCCGGGATCTGGATCATCATTCGCCCGATTCAGCATCCCTGGACTCTAAATCTCTTTTGCTGTTAGGATCCTCCATGCTTCATGATTTTCTATGACTGTTTTCTTGGCTATCACCTCAGATTCTGAGGGACTGTTGGGCCGGGAGCTTGATTCAGCCCAGATCTGGTGAGGCTAACTCGTGGTGGCGTTAACAAATTGGAAGCCAGGCGACCCATGTCGCAGATTAAAATGTTTCTGGGCTGACTCATTCTAGAATTATATGATCACCCGTTTGTATCCAAAAAAAAAAAAAAAGAAAGAACTGGTAGGACAACGCAATTGAGATTGAATAAGACAACGTACGAGGCCCCACTAAATTTGCTACGACAATGCATCCGAGGTTGAACAGACCTGCACGGCCAGACTCCAAGAAGAATTACAACTTCGCCCCCTCACGTCCAGCGTTCCATCCGCAGCTTCAATCAAAATCTTTTTTTTTTTTTTACAGCGTTCCAGAAAGCAGAATCCCTTTTTGGTACAACCAGTCGTTAAAAGTAATTAAACCAACTCTGGACAAAGTTACAGTCAACATCCAGAAAAACATCATCTGATACAAATCCAGAGCAGAGAATCGTCTTAAATCCAATGCAGCGACATCAAGGCAATGGTGTTCCCAGAGCAAAAGAATCTTCTTGCACCCAATGACTACAACGAAGCAACCTCCAGCACCAACAATGTAACAAAACCCTGAAGAAACGCTCACCAATGGACCGACAAGTCCCCAAACAACAAGAAACTAACATTACATTCGATCTCCCTTCTACAAAGTCAATTTCAGACAACACAACTTGACATTATAAAAGACAAATGACAAGTCCGCCATTTATTTCAAAACTAAATGGTAACAACACACAAAAAAAATTAATAATAAAAATAACATGCAAAATTTTTCAGTAGTGCTCATTGGCAATAAAAATAATGCAAAACTCTTCACTAGTTCTCATTTGGCAACGCTAGAAATTCAACTGATCATGAAGGAAGCGACACCTGGGGGCACCCGATTTGCGATTATGGAAGATAAAGCATATGAAACAAAATAGAAGAACCCATTAAGAATAGTAACATATGAACTTTTCGCACAATTGACATTAGAATAAATTGTAGGAATTGATGAACCGAATGAAATAAATTACCCTGAAAGGATAATAACACGTCGCACAATTGACATTAGAATAAATTGGATGAATTGGATGAACCGAATGAAATAAATTACCGGAAAAACTGTCGAACAACTACTGATCTTAATAAATTGAAGAATATAAATTACCGAGTGAGACAAAGCCTACCATTCGATTTACTCACAGAATTATCACTTGCGAATAATCATTTCCACAAGATGCCTGATCATCTATAAAATTTGGTGAAATAGATTAGATCCTCTCCTTCCAAGAACGAATTTAAACGATACTAAACAGCTGCGCATATGTACCTCAAAGCTTGAAGGTTGATGATGGCAACGGTTGCTCGCCCTTTGATGATTTCATAAATATACCGATCGACTCATAGAACCATTTTTTAACAAACAAAAAAAAAAAGAGAAAAAAAGAAGGCACCAGAGAGGGAGAACCCGGGGAAAAAAAAGCCCCGTGCGATCTCCCAACACAAAAAAATAAATATTTTATTAGGATATGGTGACCTGCCATGCGAGCGCACCCAACATGGCAAAGGTCGATGCGACAACATGAGATCCGAAAGTAACTACCGTGAGCTCCCTGTCTTTCCTTTATTCTACATGTTCCAGAAACCCACCCCTCAACATCAAGTCTAATTTCACGAACTAGAGATATCATATATATATATATATATATATATATATATATATATGCGGGATGCAACGTGCGGTCCGAATTAAACCGGATGTGTTTCGATGGACGTCAATTTAGCAATACTTTAGCCTCGATTTATCGATTGGGATTAAAAAAAATGACGCTATGAAATGTACGTAGAAATGTTGGGGTTACCCTCTACGGAAGATCCTTCGACGTCCAAGTTAGCGAAAATTCATAGCAAGCAGATATAAGGAGAAGGAAAGAGTCCCTCAAAATGGCCTCTTAAGAAGCCGTGAGCTCTGCTTGAGCTTCAACAAAGTTTTCAGTAAAAGAGTGAGCGTACCTAAAGATTTTTGGATAGAGTATTTATAAGTTGCTGGCGTCTTGGCAGGCAATTACGTGACTTCTTGGACAAGTTACAGGAAACGAAAACCGTCATGATTCGAATCTAATTCGAATCAAATTTGTGAGATTCGATGATTTATAGGCTCTAGGCTACGTTTGGCATTATTGGCTTTATTCCCTACTTAGGATGGTTGGGAAACCACGTTGTTGGAATCTTGTCAGATTATCATAAATTTGAATTTTTCCACACTTGGCCCTTTTTTTCTACTTTGGGGAAAACAATTTGGGAATCAAGCGATTAGGGCCGTTCATCGTGATGATAGGTAACGAGCGCACTTGGGCTAGGTGTGGAGGTAGCTTTGTTCCGCAGAAGTTTAAGGATTCCTCGATTTTGCTGAGGAGTAAAAGTAACTCAGTCTGACCGAAGTATGGGAACAGCTCAATCCGGCTAAGGTATAGGAGCAGCTCGGCCTGGCCGAAGTATAAACATAGCTCGGTCTGGCCGAGGTATAAGGATAGCTCGATCTCACTGAGATTTATTGGCTTTGTCTTTTTTCAAACGCAATAATTGGTGGATCAAAAGTTAAAAGTGATCCCAACCTTTTAGTGGTGCGCATGGATATTTGATGTAATGACAATTTTACCCTCATCACATGCCCTCACTCTCTAGTCTGAAGTGTAAATTCATGCATAAGAAGTAGAGTTTCAGATGATTTTATTCGGATGGGAGGATTTGACCTTGAAAAGGTGCACAATGATGGCTTCATAAATGCCACATCGCCACTACATCATTTTTCTTTGTGAATGAAGCAGAAAACCCCTTGTTTCTCGCAAATGACAATCAGAGGAGCAACATATGGCAAGTCCCTATGCTTAAGGCATTCGAGCTGGCAATTTAAAGATTTGGGGATCCTCGCCGATGGTCACTGCCTTTCTGCTAGGATGATTTAAAAAGAGGGTTGAGGAGAGCTATCCCCTGTCACTCTATTTCCTTGCTCATTCTCCAAAGATTCGTTACTCAAGACTCTTGTGCTCCCCTTCGAAGCATGTTCCTCTCAACTCTGAAGTATGAAAGGCCCGGGTGATATGGCTTCTGTGATGACCTCAGAGAATTTGGATAGAGTCCGTCGAAGGTATAGGATTCCTCGGGACATTGTTCTACGGTTACCGAAAACTGAACAGAGGGTCTCAGAGCAGCTCGAGTATGTGATCTTCTTTTACGAAGAGAGTTTTAGAGCGGGTCTCCGGTTCCTCATCCACTTGTTGGTGAAGGAGATAATAAAGTTTTACAATATATGTCCAACGATGGTGACTCCGAACAGTTGGCGCAACATTGTCAAATTCATATCGATGTGCAGCCACACCAGGATAACAACGACTCTTTCCATGTTTTGGATCTACTACAGTTTGATCTCCGGAAATAGACCCGAGTGGCCATATATTTAAATCTAATAATTTTTAAATAAAAAATAAAAAATATTTTTAAATTCTTCGAATATATATTAATTTTAAAAATATTATCAAATTATTTATATTTTTAAAATAAAATAATTATTTTTTATATTTATATCTTCATCATTCATTATGTTACCATTATTTACTATCATCTTCATCGTCCTTTGCTACCACATCATCCTTTGCTATCCATTATTTTTTGCTATTCTACTACTTTTCTACATCATATTTGTCAATCTTCGTTATCACTACCACCATCACATGATAGCTTCATCATATCATTACTATTTGATGTGGCTGATCAAGTCACGTTAGGGCTAACGGATTAAGCAACCAGCATCCCCCATGGCCTCGGACTCCAGCGTCCCCCTCGGCCTCAGACTCCAGGGTTCCCTTCAACCTCGGACTCCAGCATTCCCCTTGGCCTCGGACTCCAAGGTCCCCTTTGGCCTCGGACTCCAGCGTCCCCCTCGACCTCAAACTCCAGCGCCCCCCTCGACCTTGGACCTTGGAGCCCCCTTTGGCCTTAGCTCTAGAGTCTTCCACGGCCTCGGCACCTGCAACCGCTATGTGGCCCACCAATCGCCTGTCACCACCATGTGGCCAATACCAGTTACGGCGCACGCCTGATATGACTAGGCCCACCTACCACCTATGACGCCATGCCTAGCAGAGGGCTGGCAAACATGGCCACCCCTGACATACTCAGAGGCTGCGATCTATCCCTATCAGCCTGGCCACCTATCCTCTGCCAGACGGTAACGTCTTGATTACAAAACTTTCCAAAAGCGGGTAAAGGGGACTTCTGGACAGGTATAAAAACCTTCATTCATAATGAGAGAAGGGATCTAAACTCCAAGTGACTCGACTAAGTCTTTTAGTCCTTCATTCATTACTATTTCCTAGGTCACTCACTTGAGCGTCGGAGGGTCCCCACCGGAGCAACCGGTCCCCAGAGACTTTCTTGAAAGATTCTCGTTCGAGGAAGAGACACCAGGAGATTCTGAACCCCTGTTCATCATCCTCTGGATCCTCTTTGTTACCCAACATTCGAGGAACGTGATTTGGCGGCAAGAAATAGGATCGCCAGGTAGGGGAAGAGAGGTAGAAAGCTTTGAACTAATCAACTACAAGCTTTCCTTCCCCATAGCAAACAAGAAAATGATGGTGATGCGCGCCCAAAAGATTTCCACCAGCCATGCTGGGGGGCATCACCCGATGATTGAGCAGTAGAAGGCTAACCTCCCTACTCCGCCTTCACCACCACCTCAAGATGATCGGATTGCCGCCCTTACCATGCAAGTCAATCACTTATGGTAGTGGTCAGGAGTTGGACAACAACCAGCGGCCGCACGGCAGCACCCAAGGCCACCCTTGCCGGGTGCGAGGATGGTTTAACTCAGTCAGTAGTCCACCCGCGAGAGATCCCCTCGGTGGGAGCCCCGCCACCGTTGTGCCTTGCCTAGGCACCCCCATCGGGAGGCTTCCAAGAGGCTGCTTGTAAGATTCCCCACCAACATGGGAATTGGAGCAGAACCCAGTGCTGCTCTATTATCATGCAGCTCCTAGCCCCCTGGGGGTAATTGCTCTGCAAGTGCCTGAGTCACTTAATCCCAGAGATTTGGAGAAGAGGAAGGAGCCAACCGAGCATTTGTTAACCTTCCCGCTGGGGGGATCCAGCGAGGACGGTCCAAGTCGGGGCTCTTCTCCCCGAAGAGGCGTGAGACCAACTTCTTGCCTTTCTGTGGGCCAATTCGGACATCTTCGCTTGGTTAGCATCTGACATGCTGGGCATATCGACAGAGATAATTGCCCACCAACTCAACATCAACCTAGGGTACCATCCAGTCCGACAAAAGAGGAGGAGCTTCGCCCCCAAGCGATAGAAGGCCATTGACGAGGATGTCCACAAGCTAATTGTTGTCGGCCATATTCGGAAGGTGCAATATCTAGACTGACTGGCGAACGTAGTGATGGTCCGCAAGGCCAGTGGGAGCTGAAGAATGTGCATCAACTTCACCTACCTCAACAAGGCATGCCCTAAAGATACTTCTCACTGCCCAGGATCGATCAATTGGTGGATGCAATGTCGGGCCACGAGACCCTCAGCTTCATGAATGCCTTCTCTAGGAACAACCAGATCAGGATGGACCCGGCGAACAAGGAGGCTACTTCATTTGTGACTGAGAAGGGTGTCTACTGCTACAAGGTAATGCCCTTCGAACTAAAGAATGCAGTGGCCACATACCAAAAACTGATGAACAAGGTCTTCGAGGACCAAATCGGATGTAACATGGAGGTGTACGTGAATGACATGCTGATCAAAAGTATCACACCGACGATCATGTTGCTGACTTGGCGGAGACCTTCGACAACCTCCACCGATTTTAGATGAGGCTGAACCTCCGCAAGTGTGCTTTCGGGGTTATGGCAAGCAAGTTCCTAGGATTCTTGGTGACCCAATGAGGGATCGAGGCAAACCTCGACAAGATCCACGCCATCCTTGACATGAGATCTCCAGCCAACAAGGAGGTGCAAGCATGACTGGGAGAGTGGCAGCTAAGCCATTTCCTGTCCAAGTCAGTGGAGAGGTGCCTACCCTTTTTCAGGACCATACAAAAGGTTAACGGCTTTGAGTGGATAGGGGAGTGCCAGAAAGCTTTCAAGAAGCTAAAGGAGTTCTTGTCTACTCCGTTGTTGCTGTCCAAGCCGAGGGAGGAAGAGGAACTACTCCTTTGCCTCGCGGCTTTCTCCGAGGCGATAAGCTCTACGCTCATTCGCGTTGATGCCGATGGAACACAGAGGCCTATCTATTACATCGGCAAGGTGCATCATGATGCGGAAACTGGTATTCCAAAATCAAAAAAATGTTTTTGTGCTAATCATCTCTACTCAGTGTCTTAGACCTTACTTCAAAGCCCACCCAATCATGGTACTCACGGACCAGCCGCTCAGAGCGATCCTGTCCCGTCTTGACACCTCTTGCTGGTTAGCGAAGTGGGCCATCAGGCTAAGAGAGTTTGACCTATCATTCCGACCGAGATCGACCATTAAATTTCAGGTCTTAGCAAACTTTTTGATCGAATGCACTTGGATCGATGAGCAGCCGGAGTCCCCATCGGCACCCTCAGGCATCACGTCCAAGGCGGGGAGGGAGGACCATATTCTCCACATGGACGAGCATTGAATTCCTAGGGTAGTGGAGCCAATCTCATCCTAACAAGTCCAAAGGAAGAGGCGGTGGAATATGCCCTCCGTTTCCTCTTCCTCACCGCCAATAATCAGGCAGAATATGAAGCTTTGCTGGCAGGAATGAAGCTCGCCAAGAAACTCGGAGTGAAACACCTTAGAGCTTTCGCTGACTCCTAGCTCATCTCCGAACAAGTTGCTGGAGAGTACGAGGCTCGGATCCCATCATGTCCTGCTATCTGAGTAAGGTCCAATCACAGACCTTGTTTTTTACTTATTTTAGTATCAGCTACATTCCAGAGCAAGAACGCTAGAGCTGACGCATTTACCTGTCACGCCCCAGACCCTATATTAGATCTAGGGGTGGCAACCCACCGCATGCCTAGCTTGCAAGGCGTCCCAAATATAACATTTAATAAGGGGTAATAACTGTATATCATCCAATTTAAATGGTTCTTAATACAAACCATAATCATATGTTTTAGGCTACATGCGAAAATACATAATTCAATGGGGTTACAACACAGTATTGGATCTAGTCACTCTGATAGCTGCTCGAATTACCCCATATTCCCATCTTCAATTCTGTGGCTCTGAAAAACATTATGAGATTTAAATGAGCTCACACTCAATAAATAAGCCAACTATAATATAATATAATTACTTCATGCTTTTATCAACTCAAATTTTCATAATAAACATCTTGTCAAGCTTCCATAATTCAAATACATTTTACCATATTATCAAAACATGCATCATATGCTCAAAATAATTTTGGAAGCAATTGCCATATATAGCATATTGAGAATATACAATTTCAGGATAAAACCACTGTACCACTGTAAATAGCATATAAAAATGTATTTTTATACCAATGTCCCACGGCCACCACTATGTACACAGAACACCCCCCTCGGGTGTAACATCCTCTCGGGTGTATCCTCCATAAATATCCCCTGGGAGTTAGGGTCCTGAAACAGTGTCATAAACTCACATCTTGCCATATCCAGCTATAACATACCTCAAAAGTGTATTCTATATACCCCCCTATGAAAACACTGTAATGAAATAATTTTTCATCGAAATAAAAAGACTTATTACGGCGAAAATAAGTCGTCGTAATAAGTTTTTAATATTTTTAAAATTTGAATAAAAATCTATTACGATGACTTATTTTCGCTGTAATAGGTTGATATTACGACGAAAATAAATCACCGTAATGAATTTTTAATTAAATTAAATTTTTAAAAAATATAACGACGATATAATTTATTACGATGATTTTGTAATTTATTATGATGAATTTTTTATCATCATAATAACTTATTATGACGACTTTTATACCTATTGCGACAATTAATTCGTCATAATAAGTCATTTTTCTTGTAGTGAGAGGAAGACGAGGACCATGGTGGCATAGTGAAAGGAGAGGCCCGCAGTTGCGAGGAGACACGATCTTTAGGCCGAGAAGCGGAGGACCAGGAAGGGGAGGAAGCCATGGAGGAAAGACAAGGAAAGGTTGGTAGGACTGACCTGGGCAAAGATAGGAGAGCAGCAAGGCCCGAGGAAGAAAGACTCAGGCAAAGTTCAGGCTCGAGGAAAGAAGAAAGTCTCAGGGATGTAAGGAATCAGGTTCGGGGTAACCCTCCTTCTATACCCTTTTTCAAATCATCCAGCCTAATTCGGCTAGCCTCGTGCATGCCCACTACTGAAGGGGATGCCTCGGCAATCGTCCGGCGCACGAAATGCAAGATCTGCAGCCAATGATGGGACATCCATAGCATCAGCGCAATGATGAAAATAACGATGGTTACCTTTTCATGGGTTCTAAAAGGACTTTTCCTTTTCAAGAAGGATCCCCTCAGATCTGACGGTGAGGGTTGATAGGAGCGATGGCATTACATGCTCCATACTACCGGCATTGAAGAGTCTCTGCTCCCCGAGGACACGCTCCTCCTACGACTGGTGGCACAACGGGATCAACCACCTAATGATTTTAGGCCCCTTTTATCGGGCGAAAAAAGAACCTACACCATCTTAGGGACGGAGGGCATCTGATATGACTGATCAAGCCACGTTAGAGCTAACGGATTAAGCAACCAGCGTCCCCCTTGGCCTTGGACTCCAAGGTCCCCTTCGGCCTCGGACTCCAACGTCCCCCTCGACCTCGGACTCTAGAGTCCCACTCAGCCAGGATCCCCCTCGACCTCGGACTCCAGCGTTCCTTTCAGCCTCGGACTCCAGCGTCCCCCTCGGCCTCGAACTCCAAGGTCCCCCTCGGCCTCGAACCTCAGAACCCCCTTTGGCCTCGGCTCCAGTCTTCCATGGCCTCAGCACCTGCAACCGCGATATGGCCTACCAACTGCCTGTCACCACTACGTGGCCCACCTACCATCTGTGGCACCAAGCTGATAGAGGGCTTACAAGCATGGCCACCCCTAACATACTCAGGGATGGTTGCCACTTGTCTCTATCAGCCTGGCCGCCTATCCTCTACCAGACGGTAACATTTAAGTTACATAAACTTTTCAAAAGCTAATAAAGGAGACTTTCAAATAGGTATAAGAACATTCGCTCATAACGAGAGATCTGAACTCTGAGTGACTCGACTAAGTCTTTTAGTCCTTCGTTCATTACTATTGTTTCCACCAGAGCAATCGATCCCAGAGGACTTTCTTACAGAATTTTCATTCGAGAAAGAGACGCCAGGAGATTCTTGAACCCCTGTTCATTGTCCTTCGGATCCTCTTTGTTACGTTCGAGGAACGTGATTTAACGACAATACTATTCATTTATTTTTTTACTATTCATCATCATTATCACTATATCTTTTCTTCAATCCTTTATTATCATATTATCTATTCTTTTTTTTTCCACCATTCCTTATCATTACGATCACACACCAATAACCATCACATAATACCAATCTTTTTTTTATTTTTTAAAAATACTTTTTAATAAATAAAAGTTTTTTAATTTTTTAAAAAAGTACAAATAAAAATAAAATTATACATCATGCAACTAAACATCCCTTCAACAAAAAAAGCTCACGCGAACACCGAGTCACTCCACTTGAACGAAGACGAGGTTGCAGACATCCCCGCTGCCATATAGCCCCCTAGCTTATATTCCATTATAGCTCGCTCACATTGCCCCATAAAAATATTTGCCAACGTGGACATAATAAACGTCACAGTTAAATAAAATTTTTATATTATTATTTATGTTATCAGTTTTTATTAAATAATATTTATAATAAAACATCAAATCATGAAGGACAAAGTTAAATCCAAAGGTGCCCCCACCCCCACAACCCAACAATAAGGAAGGCCTCTCAGGATAGGGATAGGAGTCGCAGCCATGACTCGATTGTATCTTCTCTTAAGTCCTCTCGGGACAGAGGCAAGAGTTGCAGATTAGGACCCCGCCTCTCTAAGTTAATGAGTATGTTGTTGTTATGAAGGATACCCACCCTACTGTAGGTACTTCGATCCCCGACTATCCTCCTAATACTGAGATGGTTGAGGATAAGGAGGAAGACATCCTTCCTCAACCCTAATATGAAGATTCTGATATGAAATATTAGAGGAGCGCGAAAACCTTCGTTTCGCTCCTCTTTTGGGTGACTTTTGCAACTCCACAATTTTGATATATGTCTTGTCCGTTTGCAGAGGCAGGTTGCTAGAACGTGGTCTTCATATATAACGGAGTCTACTAGTCTATCCGGAAGTATTTTGGCTCTCTGGCAAAACACCTCCATTCGGGTTGATGCTCTTCAACGGTGCAATCAGCAGATCGCTTTTGTTATCTCTGAGGGGTCATTCGTTCCATGGCTTCTATTGGAGGCTTATACTGAGAGTCTCTCTCTTCTTGCTGGGGGTTTTTCTTTCCTCATTGCTGGAGACTTTAACTGTATTATTGGGACCAGTGAAAAAAGAAGGGCAGGCAGTTTGTTGGTTCAGCGAAGACAGCTAAGTTTAGGTCATTCATATCCTCTGTTGGGCTATTTGATTTGGGGTTCTTGGATCCCCAATTCACTTGGTGCAACAATCGCTAGAGTACACCTCAAGTGTGGAAAAGATTGGATAGAGCTATGGCCATGGCCCAGTGGCTCCAGATTTTTCCTTCTGCCTCTATTACTCATATTCCTCAAATTGCTTCTAATCATTGACCCATTTTGATTTCCATGGAGGTGGCTTCGCAACAGCGGAAACAGTTTCGTTTTGAGCAATTTTGTTCTTATGCTGCGGTGCGGGCCATTATCTCCCAGGTTTGGCGTATGCCTGTCAAAGGTAGTGCTGAGTACAATTATCTAAGTGGCTGAGTTAATGAAGCACTGACTTTCTAGATGGAACATACTGAAGGTTGGGAACCTAGTCAGGAAAGTAGAGCAGGTCGAAGCTAAAATCACTACCATTCGGGCTAGGGAGGATGCTGAAGGCTATCTTCCTAATTCTGATCTCATTGCTCTTCGTGCTTTGTTAACCCACCACTACTCTCTCTTATAACAGTAGGATACTTAATGAAGACAGGTCTTAAATTCAGTGGATTCGAAAAGGTGATCAAAACACCATATTTTTCCAACAGAAGACCTTGAAGAGTCGTACTACTAACAGGATTCGATGGATTATAGATGACGAAGGCCAGTACCTGTATGATATCCATGTCATTAGGGACTAGTTTTCCCACTTCTTTTAGACCAAATCGACTGAGCCTACTGGTGATTGCTTCCCTGTTCACTCGGTCATTCTCTCTAAGAAGATCTCAGTATCAAAGAATAATCTTCTTTATCAGACCTATTTTCAAAGGAGATTCGATTAGCTTTATGAGATAGGGTCAGATAAAACCCCTGAGCCAGATGGTTTTTCACCCTTTTTCTTTCAAACATTGTGGGTCATGATGTTTAGCACGCTATCCTGCATGATTTTCATTCCAAAGTCATCCCTGCTAAGTGGAATTGGACTCTTATCACCTTGGTGCCCGAACGCTCCGATGCTTCCTCTCCCCTTCACTATAGGCCCATCAGCCTGTGTACTATCCTCTATAAGGTCTGTTCCTGGATCTTAGCTAATAGATTGAGGGTAGTTATTCCTTGCATTATATTTGTGAAATAGGATGCTTTTATTAAAGAAAGCAACATATCTGATAATGTCCTCATAGCCCAATAGTTTATGGATGACCTTCAAAGATCTTCTAGCCGACGAAGTCTTATGATAGACTGAGCTGGAGTTTTCTGCATAGGACTCTTCTAGAGTTTGGATTTGATAGACTTTTTATAGACTGGATTACGGCATGCATCGATAGTCCTTTCTCGCTCGTTATTAATGGCTGCCAGACGAAGTTCTCCATTCGACTATGGGGCTGGGCCAAGACTGTCCGCTTTCTCCATTATTGTTCATCCTTGCCGCTAATGATTTATCGCATGCGCTCCACCAGGTGCAACACGATTTCTATATTGCCCCCTTCTTGGCTAGACTGGGCCTCAAGTCTCTCACCTCCTTTTTGCTGATGACTGTATCCTACTGGGGAAGGCTAATGTCTATAATGAGAGTACTTATGCCACCATTGTGCAAGAGTATTGTCGAACCTCAGGACAGAAGGTCAATCTTCACAAATCTTTGGTTTGTTTTAGTCCGAAGACTTCCAACTCTACGGGAAAGTCATTCTTCAGACTTTTGGCATCTTCCCTTAGTCTTACGTATTTGAAGATTCCTATCATGATAGGAGATCACGGTGCTCCGATTTTAGTGAGCTTGAGCGCTAAGTTCAGGAACGTATAGACTGCTAGCAGGTTACAGTGTTATCTATGATGGCCCGGATTACCCTTCTCCGTTTGGTTCTATCATCCCTTCCTTTTATTTACTATCCAATACAGTTATCCTAATTACTTATCTTCGAAGGATAAAGCGATGTTTTAGAGATTTCCTTTGGGCTCCGATGCAAGATGTTCATGGCATGCATTTACTGGCTTGAGACACTATCTGCATGCCTATCACTAAAGGAGGTCTCGGTATTCAGTTGTTAGTGCTACAAAGGAAGGCTATGCTTGCTAGACATGCTTCATAACCCACGTTGCTTTTCAAATTCTTTTATGCATGCTAGATTGGAGAATGAACTCCTAATATAACTATTCATTCCTCCCGTCATTTCTTCTTCTAAAAGAAGGTTTGCAATCGTGCTAGTTGTCATGCACATCACGTGGATGATTAAAGATGGCTCTTTGATGAGTGTAGTCCAAGACATTTAGCTTTCAAAGCTCCCTCACTCGCATTGGCCTACTCTGTTTAGTACTGAAGTCCCTTGGCATATGAGAGTATCAAATTTGATATTTAAGGAACTCTGCTCCTAGCATATATATACCCACGGTGTTACAATTTTTTTGTGAGTAACTGGCCCGTTGAATTCTTTCCAGTCCGCTAATTAATGATCGTCCTAATGATACTAAATTATAGAGGAGATCTTATCTCTCTAAGGCTCCGACTAGGAATCTTGTGAAGATTTATAGGCCGCAACCTCATGACACAAAAGATGCTGCTTGGATATAAAAATTTCCTATCCACCCAAGCTTTAGCTTTCTTTGGAAGCTTGAGTGAAACTATCTCCCTATTTGCTCCTATCTTTCAAGTAGGGATCCGACTACTTACCTTTTATATAGTCTGAAGGATGAGACTTCAGCTTAGGAAGAATGTACCCTACTAAGTGATATAAGGGCAGATAGCCAGCAGCAGAGTGCACTACCACAGCGTACCAGATATGATTATCTCGGAATTTGATCTTCACCAAAGACTCTGTCCCTCTAATGGAGGGCTAGATTTCTCACTACCACAGCGTACCAGATATAGACTGCTAGATCTCTCACTCCTCTGTTCTGCTCTTGATTTTAACAATGGTTCTATCATCCCTTCCTCTTTATTTACTATCCAATACATAAGACTCCCTCATGATACGTTGGCTTCGATAGAATTGGTTCAATCACTCTACGAATAATCCTTTACTACTGGATGATTGGTCTACTCCGCGAAAGATCTTCAACTTACAAATTCATGGTGTTTATCCAAAGACCAACTTTGGCATTTAGATTGGGGCTGCAATTGATCTTTCAAATTTTTGGATAAGAAAATATGATAATCTGTATTTCATTATACTCGATACCTCTGTCACCACCTTGGAGATCACAACGGAAATCAGCTCCTCTTTTGCTTCGGAGATCGTTCTCCAAGGAGGTGCGGCGCCAAGATTCCCAACCTTGCCAGCCTTCTATTTGATGCAGCCTGAATTCAGTCAGACCGCCCACCAGGGATCAGCGTTCCCAGCCCAAGAACACGTCCCAAAGAGGCTTCACCTTGCTGCTCACCGGGCTACGTCAACCCACGACCTATCCTCCAAGGATCAGCACTCCACATTCGGCATACACCAGATTAGGAAAGAGGAATGGCAAGCATTCCCAACATCTTTGTTGATTACAGCTAGTTGTCTACAAGACTCCCATCAGCTCACTCAAGAATCTCTCCAAGATTTTTCTTACAAGTGCTTTTCCTCTCTCCCCTTTCTGAATGATTAGCCTCCCTCTCTTAACATCCAAGCTGCCCCCCATATATAATGGATTCCGGGACTTCAATTGGACTGCACACATGTACACAGTTCAGCCTCACATGCTTTAGCTCACACACCTAGCACCATCTCACTAAACCTCATCTAACTTAGGTTATCAAACCCTCTTTGATTGTTTGCAACCAGCCATTATATTAGATTACATGTGCTTTGCTAATCACTTCAGCTATGCGCATCATCCTGCGCATGCCTAGCTTGCGCGCTGCTCCGACGCAAGCTAGCGTCTGCCCTATCCTATACTTTCGTCTCGGTCCGTCTCACTCCGCACCGCTCACTCGTCAACATGCCCGCACGCACCGTACAGTGTCCCGCGCACCGCGTCACCTCTGCACTTGCGCCCAGCACATGTCACATCCAGTCTCGGTGCGCCCATGCCTATCGCGTCCGACCTGCGCACTCGCTCACCTGGCCCGCTCGCCTATGCTACGCCCGATCTGGGTCACGAACCTCAACTCAACCATGCACGCTCGCTGCACACGTGCTGCCAGTCCTGCTCATGCCTTGCCGACCCCGGCACTCGCCCCATTCGGCCTTGGGCTCATCTTAGTAGCGGCCCACCTCGACCTCGGCATCGGCGACAGCCCACCTCGGTCTTGGTGTCGGTCTCGGCATCGGCATTGGTAACGGCGTCGGCTTCGGCGTCGGCCTCGGCCCATCTCCACCGCGGCCAATCTCATCCGCACTCGGCCCTGCGGATGTGCGCACATGCGCAATGTCAGGGTGGTGACATTTCTTCCCGGGCGGAGGAGGCCGACGTCCTCGTCGGTTCCCCTTCCAAATAAGAGAGAACTTCATCTTCAAACTGCCACAAATTAGCTGCACGCTCCCATGTAGCCTCTGCAACACTTTCACCAATCACTGAACTAAAAATTCCATATAAGTACCAATCTTCCTGTGTTCCAATATCCGATGTACTCTCTTCGAATACTCCTTGTTAACTTTAAGTGGAGCTCTCCTCTGAACAGCTCTTCCATCATCTCCATAGTACCGTTTTAGAAAACTAACATTGGATTCTTCAACCTCTCCGCAAGTAAGCCTGTATGCCACAGTTCCAATTCGCTCTAATACTGTGAACGGGCCATCATACCGTGGCATGAGTCCTCGATAGAGCTTCATCTTCCCCATCTTCTTTCATACCTGTGGGGTAATTTTCAGCAGTACTCTATCTCCAACCTGAAGCTCCAAAGGTCTTCGCTTTCTATCTGCATACTTCTTCATTCTAGAACAGCCTTTGTTATACTCTCCTTTGCAGTTTCAATCAATTCGGCCTTGTCCTTAGCCATCCTATATGCTACTGGACATGGGCCTGTCTCCTGCTGAACCGCCACGTCCAATGGTGATAATGGCTGAAATCCCATACAAACTTCAGCTGAACTCATCCCTGTTGAAGATGATTTATGTTGGTTGTAGCTAAACTAAGCTACATCTAACAATTCTAACCAATTCCTTTGGCTAGCAGACACAAAATGTCTCAAATACTCCTCCAACAAACCGTTGATGCGCTCAGTTTGTCCATCTATCTGTGGGTGATAAGCTGTTGAGAACCTCAACTCTGATCCCATCAGTTTAAACAACGATGTCCAAAACTTTCCTGTAAACCTGGGATCCCTATCACTAATAATCTCAGCCTATCACTAATAATCTCAGCTGGCACTCCAAAGTGCTTCACAATCCCACTGAAAAATAATTCAGCTACTCTGTCTGCCGTACAAGGAAAGGGTGCTGCCATAAACACAGCATACTTAGAAAATCTATCCACAACTACAAACACTGATCTCATTCCGTTTACCTCTGGAAATCCAGTGATAAAATCCATAGAAACCGACATCCATGTTTTCTCTGGTATAGGCAGTGGCTGCAACAAACCTCCTACTTTCCTCCTTTCAGTCTTATCCATCTGACAGATATGACATGTCCTCACATACAGTTCGATGTCATCCTCCATCTTAGGCCAATAGTAAGACCTACTCAACAAAGCTAACATGCGTTCCATTCCTGGATGGCCTGCCCACTGCGGGTCATGACTCTCCTTCAGTAACAACTGTCGAAGTCCTCCACACCAATACTTTCGCAACTCACCAGCTTGTACAGCTTCAACTAGCTTAGTATACTTCTGATTATCTGTAGTGTCTTCTCGGCTGAACCATAAACGCTCCTTGAAAAGTAAATATTACAGCAATAAATCCAACCACATCCTTCCTACTTAAGGAATTAGCAACCACATTCTGCTTACCCGGCTTATGCAACCATTCAAAATCGAATTCAGCTAAGTACTCCTGCCACTGGGCCTGCTTGGGTGTAAGCTTCTTTTGCATAGTAAAGTAGGTATTGATCAGAATTCTTGATTGATGAAGGTTTCTTGGAAGTATTCCATGAGTTCACATTAAGTGCAGCTGAAAACCAGCCAAGAATCACTCTCTGATTCAGCTGAGAGTTGTGTGAACTTCTGGGAATCCTTAGAGGTATTTTCTGATCGAATTGGTGAGTGAGCTCCTTATCAAGTTCTTGAATGACTATTTGCTGGTGAAAACTGAAATCAGGTGTGTATCCCATCCAAGACCGAATTTTCTCTATTCTTGATTAGTAGTGTGCATAGTTTCGAATTTCTAGGCAGATTTGAATTGTTTGAGTTCTTTGAATTTGAAATTGATTTAAATCCAAATTTTTGGGAAGTACTTCGAATTGTATTGTCTGTGTGATCAATGCCGGTGTATGCTATCAATTCATCATGTGATTTGGGACCCTGAATGGATTAAAACCGTGAAAATTTTGGTGGAACAGAAGTCTGAATTACTGAAACCTAAAATTCAGATTGTGGACTGGTTTTGCTAAGTTTGGGGTTGAATTTTGATTGATTGATTTTGCTAAGTTTGGGGCTGAATTTTGATTGATCACCATGACCCTAACTGAGAGGGTTGTTAGATTGGAGGAAGCCTTGGGCATGCCGGATGGAGAGTTGAGATCATTCCTTGGATTTGCAAATTACTATAGAAAGTTCATCAGAGATTATTCAAGGATAGCTACCCCTTACTAATTTGTTGAAGAAGTTTAAAGTGTGGGAGTGGTCAGCTAACAGCTTTTGAGAAGTTAAAGGCAGCTATTGCTAGTGAACCAGTACTAAAGCTACCAGATTTCAAATAACCATTTAAGGTGTATACTGATGCTTCAGATTATGCTATTGATGGAGTACTTATGTAGGGTGGACATCCTATTACTTTTGAGAGTAGGAAACTGAATTGAACACTGTACATGAAAAGGATGACTGCTATTATTCATTGTACAACTTCTACTTTCTAATCTATCCAAATTAACTTACACTATGATCATTCATTTTTTTTAAAAATAATAATAATGCAAAGCCTAATTTGACCCAACTAATCCTGAATGCTCCTTGAATTTAATTGTAAAATAAAATAAAAAAACAATTTAAAATAAATTATGAAGCATACTCCAAATATTTATACATGAAATTAAATAAATTTAAATTTTAAACCCAAACAGAAAAGGTTAGGTTATATATTGTGCAACGAAAGCTTTAATTTATAAAAGCATACAGAATCCGCATCAGCATTTGAAAGCGGTCCTCCAGTCCCCTCAAAACCCACCAAATTCTAAATTTCCAAATATAGATAACATTATTAAGGCTAAAAACAACAATTTTGGCAATTACTTTTTTTCCTATAGGAACTTAAAATAATATAATACAAAAATCATATGCCATAAAAAACACGAACATCACCTCCAAGCTAATACAAAAATCAACCTTCCATCGCTTGCCAGAAATAAATGAAAATTATTAATAAAATATAAAAACCACACACCAATCAAGCCATAGCCAATACAAGAAACGGCTACAAACGACTAAACCAAAACGTAAAACCAATATCAAAAGTGAAAAAAGGTCACTTGAGTTGTGACCTACAAAACTAAAACTCAAAAATAAATTTTAAGCCTCGTCAGTAAATATTTCTCTAAAAAATTATATCCGAGCAAATTAAGCATACACCCTAAAAAAAAATCGTTGAAACAAAGTGTAAAAAATAAATCAGGCAAATAAATTTTAAGCCTAGACCAAAAAGCCGCACACGTGCCTAGAAAAGCTGCACAATACAAGAGAAAAAAAAAAACCGCAAAATGTGCGCAAAGCTGCCCGAGCTCAGACTTCTAAAGTAAAAATATTTTGTAAGATAAAACACCACACGGTATGCTTAGCAAACCTGAAAACTTACAGCATAAAAATTCGATCCACTTAAAAATCAAACAGGTTCAACTTACCTACACAAACTTCAAATTACCAGCCAACCAAAAATATTTTTCCTAAAAATTGATTTATCAAATAACTCAGCAAAAGACATAGCAAATCAACTAAAATCAACCGCGTCAATTATTTCAACTAGAAAAACAGCATACCATTCAAATTCAAATACCATTCAGAAGCTAAAAAGCTATCATCCGTGCCCACGCAATCCAAAAGCTACAACTCCGCCGACAAATTTATTGAGCCCTTTTATACAACGCAACCGGATGAAAAACAAAAGTATTTAAAACCATCAATCAAGACTTAACATTATCCACTGAAAAACACGAAGAAAGGTTAGGAGGTAAAGATAAAAGAGAGAATAAATACAGGCAAAATAAAGGTTGCACTAACTAGAAACAAAGCTTCAACCAGCTAAAACAACCACTAAATCAAAATAAGTGCACCAGTTTAAAAAAATTAAATATCAGGCGCATCCCCAAACTATAGGAACACTTCAATCTTAGTCGAAAAAATGATTACCATACTTATGCGTGCCATGCAAACGCAATCAGAGTGTTGAAAATAATTACACACATCATCCAAAAATACTGGAGGCCTCGAAATACAAAGTCCAATAAAACTAACTGATAGGACAACGCAGTTGAGGTTTGAATAAAAGCCTCAACATAAAGTCGAGAATGCATCTCAGGTTGAACAGATCTGTACGGTCAGTTGACTCCAAGCAGGATTACACCAGCTTCGCCCCCTCACGTCCAGCGTTCCATCCTCAGCTTCAATCAATTTTTTTATACAGCGTTCCAAAAAGCAGGATTCCTTTTTAAAAGTAATTCAACCAACTCTGAAAAAGTTAAAGCGTTCGTTGCCAAACTTCTATTCACCATAGAGCTCCACAACCGAGAATTATCTTAAATCCAATATAGAAAACATCCAGACATCCAGAAAATCATCTCATACAGATCCAGAGCAGCGAATCGTCTTAAAACCAATGCAGCAATGTGGTGATCCCAGAGCAAAAGAATCTTCTTGCACCCAATGACTACAACGAAGCAACCTCCAGCACCAACGATGTAACAAAACCCTGAAGAAACGCTCACCAATAGACCGACAAGTCCCCAAACAACAAGAAACTAACATTACATTCAATCTCCCTTCTACAAAGTAAATTTCAGACAACACATCTTGACATCATAAAAGACAAATGACAAGTCCACCATTTATTTCAAAACTAACAAGTAACAACACACACAAAAATTCATAATAAAAATAACGTGAAAAAAATGCAAAAATTTTCAGTAGTGCTCATTGGCGTTAATTCACAATACTCTAGTTCTCATTTGGCAACGCTAGAAATTCAACTGCATGCTCGATAAGTCATAATAATCATGCAAGGAACCTGGAGGCACCCCATTTGCGATTATAGAAGATAAGCATAGCATCAACCTAACATATGAACTTATCGCACAATTGACATTAGAATAAATTGGAGGAATTGGATGAACCGAATGAAAAAAATTACCTGGAAAGGATAATAACACCACCTTATTGCACAATTGACATTAGAATAAATTAGATAAATTGGATGAACCGAATGAAATCAATTACCCAAAAAAACTGTCGATTGACTTCTAACTAATGATCTTAATAAATTGGAGAATATAGATTACCGAGTGAAACAAAGCCTACCCTTCGATTTACTCACAGAATTATCACTTGCGAATAATCATTTCTCACGAGATGCCTGCTCATCTATAAAATTTGGTGAAATAAATTAGGTCCTCTCCTTCCATAGAAGGAATTTAAACGATACTAAACAGCTGTGCATATGTACCTCTAAAGCTTGAAGGTTGACGACGGAAACGGTTGCTCGCCCTTTGATAATTTCATAGATATACCGATCGACTCGTAGAACCATTAAAAAAAAAAAAAGGAAAAAGAAAAAGAAGACACCAGATAGGGAGACCCCGGGGAAAAAAACAACCCCGTGCGATCTCCCCAGCACGAAAAAATAAATATTTTATTAGGATCTGGTGACCTGCCATGCGAGCGCACCCAACATGGCAAAGGTCGATGCGACAACATGGGATCCGAAAGTCACTACTACCGTCATGATACCAATTTCCCCTCCCTTAACTTCCATTCCATGGAGCTCCCTGTCTTTCCTATATTCTACATACCATGGAACACAGAAACCCACCCCTCAACATCAAGTCTAATTTCACAAACTAGAGACATCATATAGAGATCTATTGATTAAGAACCTCGTTTTTCACGATCCCGAAGTCCATCACATCTCCAACGGACCGATCGTACAGATCTGCAAGAAAAAATAGCTGGATCTGAGACAACTTTGGTCATCTTCTTCCACCTCCAGATCCAAAGCTTTGTCACCAGGTGATCAACCCCTGAAAATCTGTTGAAAAAAGAGCATCTACACCAAAACAAAACAACCGCACAAGCGTATAGATCGAACGCCTTATCATTAAGGGAAAAGGAAGGAAAAAACTTTTCCCAGCCGATTAACAAAGGGAAAAAAAAGAAATCACAAAAATATAACCGTAGATCAGCCAGAAAAATAGGAAAAAAAAAATCAAAACTCAAACGAGACGATAGATCGCCAGATTTATAAACAAAATAGGACAAATTTGTGATGCATAAAAAAGAAGAAGAAAGAATCACCTTAAATATAGATAAAAATATAAAAATCAATAAAACAAATATATCTACAAAATAAAACCGATGAAGGAAAGGACAAAAGAAAGAACCATAACTCTCTTCGAAACAACCGAAAAGAAGACGCACCACGAAAACAAAGAGAAGCCCTAGCGATGGCGTAACCAACCGAGTGGGCCGGGTGGCGCTAGGTATTTATTGACCGCTTTCGAGAGGATGGGCGGCAAAATTAAAGCGGTGGAGCACTTGTCGCGCTTAGATGCGTCCACGTGTTTGGTTGGTATTGGTCGTGGTGGTGTTAGGCATCCATCGCTGGGACACGACTTTCTTATCTTTCAAATAGACATCATTGATTGCGCATGTCACAGGACCGACAGTTTCGCTGTGGGAACGGCAAGGCTGAGCGATTAGGGTGCAACTCGGACCCATAAAATTTGGGTTTCTCTCGATCCTAATTCTAATTCTATTTGTAAATCTCAATCCTAATCCTAATCCTAATCATATTTGTAAAACCTAAACTCTAACCCTATTTTTAAAAATTAGGTTCGGGTTAAGTTTCGGATTGAAATTCGGGTTGGTGAAAAAAAAAAAAAGTTCACAACATAGTCCAATCAGTTTTTTATGTTTGTTCGTATGTCAATTGTGCCCGTCTCTTCAGAGATATCCGATAAAAAATGTCAATCGTGCTTCAAGATGCCAACAGGAAGAGTTGATGAGTATCTTAGCTTCTAATCAATCAATGGTTTGGTGTTGTAGAATTTTTTTATCGGGATATGCGGCCCTAGTGGCCTTTTAATTTGCTTTGTTCGAGACATACTCATTAGCGAAGTTATTGGCAGGAGCATAGATGAACAGTTAGCAGGATTAACATAATTAATAACGAAAAAATCATGTTTTGTAACAAAAAATTCTGTGATTTACACCACTTCATGTGACGGGAGCACTGTTGCCGGACCATTTCCAAAACTGAGCTAGGAGAATAGGTTCATCGTGTGAAGCAGAAATTTGGAGCAAGTTTAGTTTTTTTAAGCAAAAAAATGAGCTAGTTCAAATTGATATCCTGAAGAAGGCTGATGAGAAATTCAGCATCAATTTGGATAATAATGATAATTTTGGGAAAGAGAGATTAGTTCTAGACCTCCAGTTAAGCCATAGTTAGGCCTGATAAGCCACCACCTTTTACAAAATGATGCAGAGTGGAAACAACAAAATCAGCTGAATTACATCATTTTAGCTCTCATACACTACAAAAAGAGGGAGCATTATTACCATCACATTGTCAACCTATCAGCTTAATGCATAGCTACATAAAAATGCCTATTAAAGTCCTTGGTCTTTGGCTGTAACAATTTATGAATCAGCTTGTTGGCTTGGTCCAAACTTCCTATATCAAAGGTAAACAAAGCACATATCTGGAAGCTCCCAAGCTTCCTTCTGGTCTCATTCAGCACCAAAGTCCTCAGCCCCTGCGCAGCCACAGGCCTCATCACTGTCGACTCCTCCAACACAGCCTGCTGAAATGGCACAGAAGCAATAGAAATTAAGTAGAGCTCACATCAATGCCCAATTAAATAAAGATGGAAGAACTTACATGTCCTGAGCTTAGCCCATGAGACAGAGAAGTTACCAACAGGAGGACAAAGAGGTAGTGAGCTTAGCCCATGAAATTTTTATCAAAAATACATTTAAGAAAGAAAACACATTTGAGAATACAGCTAATACCTCCAATATATTAATCTTTTAGTGAAATAGGAGGTAGAGAGGAGGAAGTCATTGAAATACTTTCAGCTTCCTCTGAAAAAATAACAACATGAGTCAAACATTGCATTGAAAGAATGATAAATAATTCAAAATATAATAACATACATTTTACCTTTTGCACATTTATCCAAATGATCGATGAGTTCTTCATATTCTGGATCCTTTGGTGCAGCTCTTAACCAATCTTGAGTACAAATCAAACACTCAACCAATATTGGTGTCAAAGAACTACGATATTGGTCAAGAACACGGCCTCCCGCGCTAAATGCAGATTCAGATGCTACTGTAGAAACAGGAATAGCCAAAATATCTCTTGCCATACATGCTAATGTTTTATATTTTGTAGCAGTAGACCACCATGCCAAAATATCAAATGGTTCTACAGCCCTCTCTTGAGGATCTTTTAGGTTGGCATCAACTTCAGACATGCTACAATCAAAACTACTCTGCTCTTTTTCACGAATGTACTCCTCATATTTCTTATCATTAATAGCAGTCATGGAAGAAGCAAATGTTGAAACACTCCCTTGAGATGAAGAGCATGTAGAAGAAGCCTCAACTTTATACATTTCATACAACACAAACATTTTATCATACACCTTTCTTGCTATTGCAGAAGCATCATCAATTGAAAGAACTTTAAGGCACCAATATAAATAATCTAACTTGTATCGTGGATCCAAGACAAAAGCAATAAGCAAATAGATATTAAACTTATCAACAAAACCCCAATACTTACGAAGCTTCTCCTTCATTTTGTTCCACATACGAAGAAGGAGAGGGTCAGTTTGCACAGCTGAAAATGAATTTAATGCATCTTGGATCTTGTCAACATAACGAAAATGTAGGGATGAAGTGATATACTTGGTACCCGACAACATCTCAGTAGTTTCAAAAAATATGCCCAAGAAGTCACAAAGTACTCTAGCATAATTCCAATCCTCTTCAAAAGGAGAAGTGGTACTTCTAAAGGCATCACTATCAGATGCAAGACGCTTGAAAGCCTTCTCAAAGGGTAAAGCATTTTTCAACATGAGGTATGTCGAATTCCAACGTGTTGACACATCCAAACACAAAGACATTTTGATTGAAATTCTAACCATTTCACATGATCTTTCAAATGCTTGTTCTCTACTAGGAGAACTCTTTATCCACTTTATACTGTTACGAATACGAGCTATGCAATCTTTAATTTCATCTGTTCCCCCTCTCACAACCAAGTTTAAAATGTGTGCAATACAACGAACATGTAAAGAATCACCATCCCCAAGCAAACCATCTTTCATTCTTAAATTTGTTTGCAAAGTGTTTAATGCAACATCATTAGATGATGCATTATCAACAGTAACAGTACAAACTTGTTTGATTTTCCAAGCATCTAAACAAGATTCAATTGCAGAAGAGATATCTTCACCAGTATGTGGCGAAGGAAGAATACAAAAATTGATGATATGCTTATGAAGCTTCCAAGAAGAGTCCACAAAGTGAGCAGTCAAACATAAATACCCAATATTCTGATTTGAAGTCCATAAATCTGTTGTCAAGCTTACCCGATGAATGCTTTCCTGAAACAACTTTTGCAATTTAGCCCTCTCTAACTTGTATATTTTGTAAACTTCTTTAACAATGGTGGTTCTTGAAATATTCTTGATAAGTGGCTGCACAACTTTACAAAATTCTCTAAACCCTTCTTTCTCCACAAATTTGAATGGCAATTCATCAAGGATAATCATTCATGCCATTGTCTTTCGCAAGCCTCTTGGTCAAATTTCCAATTCGATAAATTGCCACTATTATCAAATGATGTTGTTGTGAATGACAACATTTGTTGACCCTTAGCTCTTTTGGTTGTATTGCATTTGCATAAACTTAAGTGTCTTGTTAATGTGCTTGTCCCTTGAGTGCTTGGACACTTGAGTTTAATTTTACAATACTTACAAATAGCATACTCTACTTTCCCCTCGTTATCACATATCCTTTCAAATCAGCCCAGACTGGTGATGAAATTTTGTATGCTTTTTTCTTTTTACTCAAAGGAATATTTGCATCTGAACCTTCTGTAGGATCCATGGTATTTGAAGCTGTTGATGTTGGAACACTTTTAATTGGCTCACTAATAATCTCTTCCTCTACATCAATTTCTTGCCCAACATTTATATCCTCCATATTTGACAACCTAAAAACAATTTTCAAAGTAGTCGACTGTCTTAAAAATAATTTTCAAACTAAACATAAAATTTGATGTTAAAATTACTTGAATAGCCAGAACAAATAAACATATTGAAAGTTTGATGCCAATTTACAATCCCAATTATTCATCAAAAGCTATTGAATTGTATATAAAATGATCCAATGAAAAACTGTAGGAAATAGGCTACACAGTACGTAGATATCCATCCTTAATATCCCTATACCACCCATCCAACTTTAACTGATACATATAAATCAAATTATAAGAGACAACAGAATGAATAGTGCATGAAACTTTACAAAACTTTAAGCATGTACACTAAACTGGAACTGCATCTAAAGACAGCAAACCAAGGTTTAATTGCATGATTAATCTGAGTTAATGGAGCATACTGGACCTGAGGTGGATATTCCAACAGAATGTTGAAGCTCAGTTATTCCTCTTGCTTTTGCCCGTGGAATGCCGTGATTAGCTTGCCCCGGATCTTGTCCAGTTCGGCGTTCCTGGAATAGACCAGATGACAAATCAGACATTAGTCAGTTAAAATGTTATATGAAATAGAGCCTCCATTGTTTCAGTTATAGCTAGTCAACAATGTCAAGCATGGACAATAACTAAGAACAAAAGTAGTTGATGCCATCAAGACCACTTCTCCTCCCTCTCTTTTCTTTTCCTTCTCTCCCTTCTTCTTCTTGCGGGCTGCTGGAGCCCTGCTGCTATGCCGATGTTCACCACGTAACATTGAGGATGAGCCACTGAAGCTATGAGGTGATATATTGGCATCATTGACTCCGTCAACTATAAATTAAGAATGGATCGTTGAAGGCAGAACGTTGACAAATGGATGTTCACAGACTAAATTATAAGCAAATAATGGGTTAATAGTACAGCGCTGAAGATGCCTCAGAACTTAAGCTTTTAGACTTCGGAGCAATAAAGAAAAAAATATAATTCATGTAAGGAATAGAATATTTTGCCATGCAATGAAAACTACTGATCCCCTGGCACATGGTAATAGAGAAAAATGTTATGGATGCAAAGCGATGTAAAGAAAACTATTCCTAGCTATGAGGTGATATATTGGCTGTGAAGCTCGGATCGTTTGAAAACTGCAGACATCGCGGGTCCTTAGTCGGTGAACCACCACTGTTGCTAGGATCTTCATCATCCAGAGAGAGATCACCGATCAGTACCCTTTCTTCTCCGGCACTGGCAACAGGGAGCCGGACATCAGGTAGCACATCCTCTGTTTCATTCCTCATTCTTCTCTTTAGACTAATCTAAACCAATGAGAGCAGTAAGAATACTAATCAGATCTTGACCTCCAGACATTTAAAAGTTCTAACATTTACAAGAATCGCTTTCCAAATGCTTTATAAAGGCTAATAGCAGTTTAAATTGTAGCAACTCCTCGTGATCCAGACTCCATAATATAGTGATTTATACGGAATATAAGATGGAGTGCCTAACGTAATCAAGAGTCACATTCTGTCGCAGCTCCTCGTAATCGAGAATACCTTGTTCTCGAAGAGTAATATATCTCGATCTACTGATCTCTCCTCTTCTCTATTCTCTAATCTCTCTCTTCTCTCTTTTTATGGAATATTTTTCGTGAAGAATATATGGCTTACTGGTCCGACGTTCCACGGAATATACTATCAGTCTTCGCCGGTTTACTCACCAAAAACTCCGACTACATCCGGTTCAGATCCGTCTGAGTCTCGCGGTGATGCGCGGATCCCATGCCTTGTCATATTCCCATCCAGCCATGAAATCAACCAGAAAACCCTCGCCCGGAAGCTGCCTAGCACTATGCCTCTTCTCCATTCACGGCCGCGCGGTGGTTGTGTTTTTGAGATCGGAACATCTCACGGATTCACGATGGGAAGAAAATAAAAAGCAGATAAATAAAAATAAAAAAATACCTAGGATTTCGTTGCTCGCAGTCGCCAGTGACGATCGAAAATATCTGGTAGCTCCTAGGTGGAAATATCTGGTAGCTCCTAGGTCCGACGAAGCCACGACTCACGAAGGCGACCGACGGCGACGAATGGGAGGCGGGACTCGGAAGACGGGAGCTAGGGTTGAGAAATCTGAAAGAGAGCAAGCGGGCGAGCAGAGCGAGGCTTCGAGCGGAGGAGATTGAGATTTGTTAAATTTTAACGGGTTCGGGTTTTTTCGGGCCGGTTTGACTCCAACCCGAACCCGGACCGATTTTAAATCGGTCCGAGTTAAACCCGGATATTTCGGGTTCGGGTTGAGCAAAGGTGAGTTTGAGCACAGTTGAAATTCGGGTTCGACAGGCAGGTTCGGGTTGAACCGGCCCAAGTTGCACCCCTATGAGCGATACATTATCGTCCAACCGCTCGCATATGAAATATTTATGCGGAATGTGACGTGCTGTCCGAATTAGACCGGATGTAATTCGATGGATGCCAATTTTAGCAATAATTTATTCTTGGCTTGTCGGCTGGGATAAAAAAAATAACGCTCTGGAATGTACGGGGGCTAAGTATTTTAACACAAACGTTTTAACGTCACTAAGTTTGACTGGATTCAATGAAATTTGGTGCATCCCAAACATTTGCCTATTTGAATTAACTTTTAAAGTCTAATCAATAGCTATCAGTCTCTAATAACCAATTTATAATATTTAATAGCAAGCTAATAAATTTATTTTTAGGTATTAGCCTTTCAAAAATTAACGATTAGGATCAATTAATTCAAGAAATTATTGAATCAACCGCTACTCTATTTTTATAATTTTTATTTTAATTTCTTAAACCTTTTATATTTGCCTATGTTCTTTGTTTCATGTCAATTTTTTTCCCATAAATCCTATGCCTTACGGAATAACATTAGTTTAAGGTTAATAAAAATAATTGCTCAACAATAAAATATTTTCGATATGTATAAATTAATTATATTTTTTATTAAATAAAAAAGTACATCAAAAATATTGTATAATTGGTACATTTTATTAAAATTAAAAAAATTATAAGACCACTATTATGCCAGCTATGCGATATGTAAGAGAGTATTGGATAATATTGAAACAATATATAAAAATTAAATATAAAAAAATGTGTATATTAAGATGGATATATGGTAAAACTTTAAAAGATAGAATTAGAAATAAACATATAACAGAAATTATAGAAGTAGTCCTAATTAAAGATAAAATGAGAGAAAATCGATTATGATAGTTTGAACATATACGATGATTAGAAAAAATGATCTTTTATCAATTCATGATAAGAATAGAGGTAGAGATAGACCTAAACTAAGATGAAGAGAAATAATTAAAAAGATATAATTATTTATAATTTGAATATCGATTTAGTTCTAACAGTGCAAAGTGGAGGAAGCATATTCATGTAGCCGATCCCATGTAGATGGAAAAACGCTTAATGAGTTGAGTTGAGTTGAATTGAGTATTTATATTTATCAGCATAGAATTATTTATCTATCAAATAATATTTTAAATTTTTATTTATATAACTTATTTAAAATAATTAATATTATATATTATATTTAAATAAATATATTTTATTTATTATTTAAATATTTTAATAGCAATAGTAATAATAATTTAATCAAATATTTTATTAAAAATAATTATTAGCTGACAGCACTCAAATTGATCAATGAGATGAATGCTTTTTTCCTATCTTTCGTTTTATTTTACGAAAAAAGAGGTTAGAAAATGAAACAGCAAATCCCAAGTTAGGCTTTTCTAAGGGACCAAAATGACAGCTATTATAATATTAATAGGCTACTTGCAAATTAACTATGGTTGGAAAAGGTCATTATTAAGATTTTTAATTAATAAATAGTAGATTCTAATTACAATATGTTTGGTCATGTTGCCGTAGAAATCCGTTCTCTGACTTGGGTGCAGCCAACCTCTGGATCCGGACGCTATCTTTCGCCTGGGTGGACCTCCAAAATAGTCTTCATGCAGAGAATGTTGGGGGTGGCTCTCTACTAAAGATCCTCCGACACCCAAGTCAGTGAAGATTCACAGTAAGCAGATATGAGGAGAAGGCTCTTGCAGAAGAGTCCCTTAAGAATGGCCTCTTAAGGAGCCGTGAGCTCTGCTTGAGCTTCAATGAAGTTTTTAGTGAAAGAGTGAGCGTACCTGAAGAATTTTTGGATAGGGTATTTATAAGTTGCTGGTGTGATGGCAAGCAATTACTTGATTTCTTGGGCATGTCACAAGGAATCAAAAACCGTCATGATTCGAATCTGATTCGATTCAAATTTGTTATGAGGCCGGTAGCACTCGAATATGGTTAGTTAGAGGATCAATGGCTAGAGAGGCTAGCTGATGGTTTGAGATTCGGTGATTTATAGGCTCTAGGCCACATTCGGCATTATTGGCTTTATTCCCCACTTAGGATGGTTAGGGAACCACGTGATTGGAATCTTGTTAGATTATCATGAATTTGAATTTTTCCGCACTTGGCCCTTTTTTCTACTTTGGGGAAAACACTTTGGGAATCAGGCGATCAGGGCCGTTCATCGTGATGATAGATAACGAGCACACTTGGGCTAGGTGTGGAGGTAGCTCGGTTCGACAGAAGTTTAAGGATTCCTTGATTATGCTGAGGAGTAAAAGTAACTCATTCTGACTGAAGCACGGGAACAGCTCGATCCGACCGAGGAAAAGGAGCAGCACGGTCTGGCCGAAGTATAAAGATAGCTCGGTCTGGCCGAGGTATAAGGATAACTCGGTCTCGCTAAGATGTATTGGCTTTGTCTTTTTCGAGACGCGATAACTGGCGGATCAGAAGTCGAAAGTGATCCTAACCTTTTCGTTGTGCGCATGGATATTTGATGTAATGATGATTTTATCCCGCATCACATGCCACCCACTCTCTAGTCCGAAGTGTAAATTCGGGCATAAGGAGTAGAGTTCCAGATGATTTTATTCGAATGGGGGATTTGACTTTGAAGAGGTGCGAAATGGTGGCTTCATAAATGCCATGTCGCCACAACATCATTTTTCTCAGTGGATGAAACAGAAAAACCCTCGTTTTTGGCAAATGACAATCAAGGGAGCAACATATGGCAAGTCCCCGCACTTAAGGCATTCGAGCTGGCAATTTGAAGATTTGGGGATCCTCGCCGATGGTGCATTGTATTTCTGCTAGGACGGTTTAAAAAGAGGGTTGAGGAGAACTATCCCCTATCACGCTATTTCCTTGCTTATTCTCCAAATATTTGTTTCTCAAGACTCTTGTGCTCCTTGTTGAAGCATGTTCCTCTCAACTCGAAGTACGAAAGGCTCGGGTGATATGGCTTCTGTGATGACCTCAGAGGATTTGGATAGAGTCCGTCGAAGGTATAGGATTCCTCGGGACATTGTTCTACGGTTACCGAAACCTGAACAGAGGGTCTTAGAGCAGCCTGAGTATGTGATCTTCTTTTTCGAAGAGAGTTTGAGAGTGGGTCTCGGTTCCCCATTCACCTGTTGGTGAAGGAGATAATGAGGTTTTACAACATATGTCCAACGATGGTGACTCCAAACAGTTAGCGAAATATTGTCGGATTATATCAATGTGCAGCCGCGTCGGGATAACAACGATGTTTCTTATGTTCTGAATTAAGATGGGTAGTGGGTCATGCCTGGCACGACACGGCCCAGGCCCATCGGACATGGCCCGTTAAAAATTTTTGGCGGCCCGGCACGGCACATGGCTCATCATGGGCCGTGCCTGTTCCGGCCCACCATGAGGCCCAGCCTCGGACTCCAGCATCCCCCTTGGCCTTGGACTCCAGCATCCCCCTCGGCCTCGGACTCCAGCATCCCCCTCGGCCTTGGACTCTAAGGTCCCCTTCAGCCTCGGACTCCAGCATCCCCCTCAGCCTCGGACTCCAATGTCTCCTTCGACCTCGGACTCCAAGGTCCCCCTCGGCCTTGGACCTCAGAGCCCCCTTTGGCCTCGGCTTCAGAGTCTTTTATGGCCTCGGCACCTACAACGCCATGTGGCCAACTAACCATCTATTACCGCCACATGACCCACTAACCACCTACGGTCGCACATGGTCACTACCAGATACGGTGCACACCTAACAAGACTAGGCCTACCTACCACCTATGGCACCATGCCTGGCAGAGGGCTGGTAGGCAGGGCCACCCTGACAAACTTAGGGATGGTTGCAACCTATCCCTATTAGTCTGGCTGCCTATCCTCTGCTATATGATAAGGTCTCGGTTACAGCAACTTTCCAAAAGCGGGTAAAGGGGACTTCCGGATAGGTATAAGAACCTTCGCTCATAACGAGAGAAGTGATCTAAACTCCAAGTGACTCGACTAACTCTTTTAGTCATTCATTCATTACTATTTTCTAGGTCACTCACTTGAGCGTCAAAGGGTCCCCATTGGAGCAATCGGTCCCTGGGACTTTCTTGCAAGATTCTCGATCGAGGAAGAGACACCATGAGATTTTTGAACCCCTATTCATCATCCTTCGGATCCTCTTCTTTACCTGACGTTTGAAGTACATGATTTGGCAGCAACGGATTGGCATGCCAGGTAGGGGAAGAGAGGTAGAAACCTTCGAACTAGTCAGCTGCAGGCTTCCCGCCAAAAATCTGATGCGTGTCGTAGCGCAATGATTAAAACACCTTAATTTCACTATTAGAATAGTGAGAGTAAGGGATCGATTCCACATGGACTTTAGCGATTATCTTGAAATAAATTTATAAATTTAACTAATTAGATAATTAGTAGTACAAAATAATCAAGATATGATCTATCTTATAAGAGCACGGCCCGTACCCGTAGATCACGGCCTGTCCCTTTTAAGCATAGATCAGTCTAAAATTATTTCCACTTAAATATAATTTAATAACAATTAAACATGAATAGAAACTTTATTTCATGGCATTTAACTAAAAAGTTATGACATTAAGAAGACAACAAGAAAATAAATTCTTCCTAAACCAAATCAAAGACAGACTGAACCGGTTGAAGACGAGCTGAACCAGATCAGGCTCTCTGCAGATGCCTCCAAGAAGAACATTCATGAACCACAGACCACGGATGGTGGCCTGGTAACATATCTTCTTCACGCTCCAAGAAGAGGAGATCACGGCACGAACAGAATCTTCTCCACAGTACGAACAGACGCCTAGGATGCTTATCCGACCTCCTGCAGACTCCAAGCCGCCTGGAACAGATCTTCTTCAATCCACAGACGGAATAGAGCACCTTCTCACCATTGGAACAGAGCTCCCTCTCACGGCTGGAACATGGCTTCTTCGATTAAGGAAGAACAGATCTCCCCGAATCCACGGATGATTCCCCCTTAGCTCCCCTCCTTGCTGCTATTTATAGAAGTCTGGATGCAGCCCAGACACGGAGAAGTAACAATTCTGTTGCCATATCAGAGACGACGCGGAGAAGTAACGACGCGGCGCAGAGAAAATCCTGGAAATATTGCGGATAAAATCAAAATTTCGTCCATATGAATTGTATTATTCTAATTTGATAACTTCCTATCCAATTTATTCCTTAATTGGTGGAGGAAAATATTGAATATGAATAGGAGAAGAATCGGGAGAGAAATAAGGAAATTTCTGTTGAGAAGACGATGAAGTCGGCACTGGGTTTGCCGACTTTGCTTTAAAATACATGCCAAATCCTTATAAAATTAATTCTGAGCTCGTTTTAAGTCCGATTCGAGTGCCGTTTGCATCGTTAAATTTCTAAAATTGAGTTCTTTAAATTGATAAGGTTTTACCTAAAATATTATATAAAATATTAAAATATTAAATAATAATAGGTATGTTGAATTATTAATTAATAGATTTAGTGATAATTATTTATGCGTTTATCACTCCCCCCAACTTGAATCTTACTCATCCTCGAGAAATAAGAAAATTTAGAAATATGTACCAAGCTACTCAAAGAATTGATAGTTATCTTACAGTTCTTCTTAAAATTTTTGGTTAGATCATAAGGGAGATACTTCATTGGATTATTAAGTTTACCCATTTAGTGATAAAGTGTAGTCCATAAGAATTTATAGAAGTCTTCCTTCACCAACTTTCCACTTCTCTAATTAAGTCTTCTAACTTAATTTGGGTTGGGTGTAATGTCTTTTATACTTTAGTTATCTTATTTATTTATTTATTTGTAAAGTCAGTGCAATGTCCTAACCCCTTGCTTTCTAATTAACCCTTGTAGCGAGCTTTAGGCCAATGGCTCCCAAACCAATTGGTTTTAGGGCATTAGGTGTAAAACACCCCTCGGACTTACTGACTCGAGTCAAAAGGCTTTAGGTAGGATTGACTCTACTTAGGTTCTTTTACATTCTCACCTTTTTACGCGAACAACATCACTTTCTTAGGTGACGGGGCCCGATTACTTAGTGAAAGATGTTAAGAATCTAATTTATTAATTTTAAGAGAGATTTTTTAAAACATAACATTTTCACCCATACCCTTATTAAGTAGATTGTACTATTAAGATTAGTGGTCAGGAGGGTCTGAAATTATTCTAAAAATTTTTCTGATCTAAACCCTACCTTTTATTAGGTTTTTTTAATAATTTATTCAGTATCTCAAAAATAATCTAACCATTAATTCATTAATAGACTGCTTGATTAACTTCAAATCGAGACAGAATTTGGTACATACATCTGATTATAGTTTTACTCGAGGATTTACTTATTCTTTTTCCTGCCCCCCAACTTAATTTCCATTGTCCCTAATGGAAGAAAAATTAATTTCAAAGAAAGATACTACCTGGTAGAGTATTTGAAGGTTGGACGTTTCATTGTTGCCATCTTCTTTTAATCTACTTCTGTTGCTCTTCTATGGTCATACTAAAAGAACATACTAAAAGAACAGAAAGTTAAAAATAACTAATAAACTGGGTTGCCTCCCAAGAGCGCTAAGTTTAAAGTCTTCAGCTAGATTGTGCTACTTATTATGATAATGTTGGGTTTACAAGATCAATTGATTCAACAACTTCTCCACCATTAATTTTTCTATATATGGTTTCAAACGTTGGCCATTTACTTTGAATGTATTTCCCTGTTTGGGGTCTTTAAGCTCTACAGCTCCATGGGGAAATACTTGAGTTACTATAAAAGATCCATTCCATCGTGAACGAAGTTTTCCAGGGAAAAGATGTAATCTTGAATTGTAAAGCCATACTTTTTGATTTGGTTCAAAAAATTTTCTACTAATAAATTTGTCATGATATGCTTTGGTTATTTCTTTATAAATTTTTGAGCTCTCATATGCATCATTTCGTAGCTCTTCTAACTCATTTAATTGAAGTTTCCTATTGACACCTGTATTTTTCATATCATAATTAAATTGCTTGATAGCCCAAAATGCACGGTGTTCCAATTCTACAGGTAAATGACATGCTTTTCCAAATACGAGCCTGTAAAGAGACATTCATATGGGAGTTTTAAATGCAGTACGATAAGCCCATAATGCATCTGATATAGATAATAAATAAAACAGTTAGAAAATAAAAGTTAGTCCCCCGAGTCTGGGCGGCCCCCAGTCCTGGCGGCCCCTCTGGGCGGCCCCCAGTCCTGGGCGGCCCCCAGAGTCTGGCGGCCCCCAGTCCTGGGCGGCCCCCAGTCCTGGGCGGTCCCCAGAGTCTGGGCGGCCCCCTGGGCGGCCCCCAGTCCTGGGCGGCCCCCAGAGTCTGGGCGGCCCCCAGTCCTGGGCGGCCCCTGGGCGGCCCCAGAGTTCTGGGCGGCCCCCAGTCCTGGGCGGCCCCTCAGTCCTGGGCGGCCCCAGAGTCTGGGCGGCCCCCAGTCCTGGGCGGCCCCAGTCCCTCTGGGCGGCCCCCAGTCCTGGGCGGCCCCCAGAGTCTGGGGCCCCCAGTCCTGGGCGGCCCCAGAGTCTGGGCGGCCCCCAGTCCTGGGCGGCCCCAGAGTCTGGGCGGCCCCCAGTCCTGGGCGGCCCCAGAGTCTGGGGCCCCCAGTCCTGGCGGCCCCCAGAGTCTGGGCGGCCCCCAGTCCTGGGCGGCCCCCAGAGTCTGGGCGGCCCCCAGTCCTGGGCGGCCCCAGAGTCTGGGCGGCCCCCAGTCCTGGGCGGCCCCCAGAGTCTGGGCGGTCCTGGGCGGCCCCTTCAGGCCCCCTGGGCGGCCCCAGTCCTGGGCGGCCCCCAGAGTCTGGTCCTGGGCGGCCCCAGAGTCTGGGCGGCCCCCAGTCCTGGAGAGTCTGGGCGGCCCCAAAAACATAGAACCACTAAACATGATAAACCGTCGTATTCGGAACAGAAATCGAGAAATGTAAACATCATAACGCTTTAAATGGTTCGAATAAGACAAGCACTGAAACACCGCCGTTTATCTAGAAAAAGGAGACACTGAACTTCTATTTTAGAGCCAGATGCCTTTTCTCTGACTCTGACATCCCCACTAACCCTGACATTCCCTTGGGATAATCAAGGTCATCATGAAAATCCTTATCTTCATGAGCAAGTTTCTTAATACCCTTATTATTAATTATCACTGAATGACCACGTAGCGAAAAAAATAAAAGATGAACACTTATCCTACACGTGGACCTCTGGAATTAAAAAAAAAAATAATAAAATAAATAAAAGAAGGGGATAAAAGGAAGAAGGAGGAGGCAAGGGGGGCTTTTCCTTCAGAAAGAGATCTCATAACAAGAGAAAAATCTGGTGATCCAGCATCAACAGATTGGCGCGCCAGGAAGGGGACATCGTCGGAGCAGTGAGATATACCTGTTCTACGATTCCACGAACATGAGCTCCAGATCTCTGGAAGAAGATCCCACTGATTGGTCTGGGGGGCATCTTTCGCCTCCCAATCATGATTTCACAACTCTTGGCCCTTCTCAGCCGGTGAAATCAACCCTCCGGTTCTTTCTCCACCGCTGCCGGCTCCGGCTATTCCTCAAGATCCACTGCTGATCCTCACCCAACAAGTCCAAACTCTCGTGGGGATGGTTCAACAGATGCAAGAGCAACACTCTCGAGGAGCCCAAACGGCTCGAGCCACCTCTATTGCCTAGGTCGGCTACTCCTGTTAGCCGACAATCAGCTCGAGGAAGATCTCCTCCGACAAAGCCTCTCCGCCCTTATTCTCCAGGAAGGCGGCGCTCCCAAAGCTCCCACGACGGTTCGCGCTCTTTGTCCCATTCCCCTAGCAGCCCACCTGCCGGGCGACGACGGGGGAAGGAACCTATATGGAGCATCGCCGGTGGCGTCGTCAGTCTCCTTCCAGTTCTCCTGAACCAGCCGGAGGACGTATGACTGATAGAATGGAAAAGCGTCTTGAAGAGCAAGATCGCAGGCTGGAAGAACTCAGTCAAAGGATCAATAATCAGCCGGGGTCGGATTACGACACCCGCCCCCCTCTCACTCGGGGTTATGGAAGAACCCATTCCAAGGAGGTTCCGATTTCCTCAACTGGACCCCTATGACGGTACCACTGATCCCCTAGATCATCTGGAGAGCTATAAAGCTATCATGCAGGTCCAAGGAGCAACGGATGCCCTCTTATGCGTTGCCTTCCCGGCCACCCTCCGTAAGGCGGCCCGTGTTTGGTATTCTCGTCTGCCCTCACGCAGTGTTGACTCTTTTCGACAACTGGAGAGATCTTTTCTGGCTCATTTCGACGCCTGTCGAAAAATTCCTCGAGTGGCAGACAGCTTATTCTCCGTGCAGCAGCAAGAAGGAGAATCTTTGAAAGACTTTATAACCCGTTTCAAAGTGGCGGCCCTGAAGTCTATCATCTTGAAGATGCTGTGCCACTCTGGCTCTAAAACGGGGGCTCCGACCCTCCCGTTTTACTTACTCCTTGGACAAAAGACCTCCTTCTTCTTATGCTGATCTCCTGAGCCGTGCGCAGAAGTACATCCGCGCCGACGAAGCTGATTCATCCAGGAGAGGTGCACAAGGAGGACTAGCAAAAGATCCGCTCGCCCAGAGTTGAACGGACCTCCTTCCAAGAAGCCAGAGCCCTTGCGCCGGCCAATTGACCGCCGCAAGAGCCAGACTCCCAGAGAGGACCATCTTACACCCCTCTTAGCACCCCGGACTCACATCCTTATGGAGATTGAAAACGAGCCTTATTTACGGCGTCCGCCCCCGTTGAAGAAGGGCACTACCCGCGACAGAAGCCGCTATTGCCGTTTCCATAGGGATTATGGCCACGACACTGAAGAATGTCGGAACTTGAAGCAGGCCATCGAAGAGCTAATTCAGAGGGGATACCTTGGGCAATACATCCAGAAGAAAGAGGCTCCTCCCATACCAGCTTTGATGGGACCTCCTCCCGCTCAAGCTGGCATTGATAACACCCCAACAGAAAGGATGGTGGGCATGATTTCCCGCGGAAAAGCCTCATCTTCTAAGAGACCAAGGGGAGGCGAAGAGTTAGATGATGTAATCCCTTCTGAGGGAAATATAGCGGGGAGTAATGTTGTAAAAGATGATAGCGTCGTCGTTTCGATGACGATCGCTAGGCATCCTGTAAAAAGAATCTTAATCGACAGTGGGAGCTCCGCTAATGTGCTTACTTATGATGCATTTCTTCGGATGAGTTTATCTCTGGATTCTCTTCGGCCCGTAGCCGTCCCTCTAGTTGGTTTCACTGGAGACTCCATCCGGGTGAGGGCGAGATTACTTTGCCAGCTACGGCAGGATCGCCGCCGTGTCAAAGCACGGTTATGCTGGATTTTCTGGTAGTTCGGGTCCCCCTGGCTTACAACGCCATTCTTGGCCGTCCCGGCTTGAATATGTTAGATGCAGTTATATCTACTAAGCGCTTATTGGTGCAGTTCCCTACCAGGCAAGGAGTCGGTGTGATGCACGGAGAGGTAGACTCGGTCAGACCCTGCTATCATTTAGCCCCTAGTCCCCAGATGGCTAATATTCCTCCGGTTGCCGAGTCATTTGACCCCAGGGAAGTTGAGCGGAGAGGAGAGCCAGCGGAGCTTCTGATATCTTACCCCCTGGGAGATGATCCCACTAAGATCGTGCAGATCGGTGAGCTCCTCTTCCCTGAAGTCCGGGATCAACTCCTAGCCTTCTTATCAATGAATGCAGATGTCTTCGCCTGGAAAGTACGGATATGGTCGGGATTCCTCCGGAGGTGATTACTCATCAGCTTAATATTAACCCAAGCTGCCGCCCTGTCCGCCAGAAGAAAAGGAGTTTTGCTCCTGAGCGGCAGAAGGTCATTGACGAGGAGGTAGACAAATTGCTCATGGCCGGTCATATTCGAGAAGCACGATATCCTGATTGGCTAGCCAATGTGGTTATGGTCCGGAAAGCCAGCGGAGGATGGAGAATATGCATCGACTACACAGATCTTAACAAAGCTTGTCCTAAGGACAGTTTTCCATTGCCCCGGATCGACCAGTTAGTGATTCAACTTCTGGTTATGAACTCCTTAGTTTCATGGATGCCTTCTCAGGGTATAATCAGATAAAATTGGACCCCTCAGATGAAGAGCATACTTCTTTTATCACCGAGAAGGGCATTTATTGTTATAAAGTAATGCCCTTCGGGTTGAAGAATGCAGGAGCTACCTATCAGAGGCTGATGAACAAAGTTTTTAAAGACCAGCTCGGCCGCAACATGGAAGTATATGTAGATGATATGTTGACAAAAAGCACCTGTGCCACTGACCATGTCGCCGACCTGCAGGAAACTTTCCACAACCTCCGGCTCCATAGAATAAAGCTCAACCCGCGCAAATGTGCATTTGGAGTTACTGCAGGGAAATTCTTGGGTTTCTTAGTTACCCGGCGGGGATTGAAGCAAACCCAGAGAAAATTCAAGCCATTCTCAATATGAGACGGCCTATGTGTAAGAAAGAGGTGCAACAACTCACCGGGAGGATAGCAGCATTAAGCCGATTTTTGTCCAGATCAGCCGAGAGATGTTTACCTTTCTTCAAGGTCTTGCGTAAAGCAGATGGCTTCGAGTGGACAGAAGACTGTCAACAAGCTTTTGAAGAACTTAAGGAGTTCTTGTCCACACCACCCCTGTTATCCAAACCGGAGAAGGAGAAAAGCTCTTCCTTATCTTGCGGCTTCTTCGGAGGCCGTTAGTTCCGTTCTGGTGCGTGTCGGCGACCATGCCGTTCAACGACCTGTATATTATACCAGCAAGGTGCTTCATGGTGCAGAAGAGAGATATTCCAAAACGGAGAAAGTCATTTTCGCTTTATTCGTTTCTGCTCGACGACTCAGACCCTACTTCCAAGCCCATCCCATAGTCGTCCTCACTGATCAACCTCTCAGAGCTATTTTATCACGACCAGACACTTCTGGCCGGTTAGCCAAGTGGGCCATCAAACTAGGGGAATTCGACTTATCATTTCAACCCAGAGCATCTTTGAAATCCCAGGTCTTGGCTGATTTTCTAGTAGAATGCACCTGGTCTGAGCCGCATCAAGAAGAAATCCCCCGGATCCTTTTAGATGCTGAGGAGGAGGATCATGAAGCATGGGTCCTCCACGTCGACGGAGCCTCTAACTCACAGGGTAGCGGAGCTGGCCTCATTCTCGCTAGCCCAGAAGGCGCAGTACTAGAATATGCTCTTCGTTTCCTCTTTGAAGCCACCAATAATCAAGCTGAATATGAGGCTTTACTGACCGGAATCAAACTAGCGCATGGGATGGGAATCAAGAATCTCCGGGTTTTCACTGACTCACAGCTTATTTCCGCCCAAGTGGCAGGGGAGTATGAAGCTCGGGACCCTATCATGTTCCAATATCTGAACAAGGTCAGACTATTAATTCCTTTATTGGATCACTTCGCCATCAGTTATATACCCAGAGGTGAAAATGCTAGGGCCGATATGTTAGCCCGACTAGCTACCTCGGTGGATAGTGCCATGGGCAAAACCTACATTGAGTATCTGGAAACACCTAGCATCGAAGCTACTGAAGAAGCTTTGCCCATTATCCAAGAAGAAACCTGGATGGAATCTTATATCCGGTATCTGAAAGACGGCGTTCTCCCAGTTGGTCGTGAAGAAGCTAAGCTGCTTAAGCGGAGAGCTTCTAAATTTGTGCTACTAGAAGGCCAACTTTACAAGAAATCCTTCTCTCAGCCCCTCCTCAAATGTGTTAATTCGGTTGATGCGGATTATATCCTTAGAGAAATTCATGAAGGCATCTGTGGGAATCACTCCGGAGGCCGATCTCTAGCACGCAAGGCCCTCCGACAAGGATATTACTGGCTCACCATGCAAGAGGATGCAACCGAACTAGTGAAAAGATGTGATCGATGCCAACGGTACGCCTACATTCAGCGGCAACCATCTTCTCAGTTAAATTCTCTTTCTGCTCCTTGGCCCTTCGCTCAGTGGGGCATGGACATCCTCGGCCCTTTCCCTCCGGCATCAGGACAGCGCAAATTCCTACTAGTAGCCGTCGATTATTTTACTAAATGGGTTGAAGCTGAAGCACTCGCCAAAATTACTGAAGCCAAGGTCAAAACCTTTTTCTGGAAAGCCATTATTTGTCGATACGGCATACCACACACCCTCATCACTGACAATGGCCGACAGTTTGACAACAACACCTTCCGGACTTTCTGTACTGATCTCGGCATCCTGCAACGATTCACCTCCGTCGGCCATCCACAATCTAATGGAGAGGCTGAGGTTACAAATCGCATGATATTACGGGGACTAAGGACCAGACTGGATACGTCCAAAGGAAGGTGGGTAGAAGAGCTCCCGAGTGTACTCTGGGCATACCACACAACTCCCAGAACACCGAAGGAGAAACGCCATTCAACCTGGTTTTTGGTTCCGAAGCTGTTATTCCCGTCGAAATTGGCTTACCAAGTAGCCGAGTGGAAACGTACAACGAAGCAGACAACCTCCCTAATTTAAGAGCCAATCTTGACCTCATTGATGAAGCAAGAGATCGGGCTCGAATTAAGATGGCGGCATACCAGCAGCAGGTAGCGAGGTATTATAATACCCGCGTCCGCTCGAAGAGTTTCCGTCAGGGAGATTTAGTTCTAAGAAAAGCTTCGATATCCAAACCAACAGAAGGGGGCAAATTGTCTCCGAACTGGGAAGGGCCCTACCGGATAAGAGAAGTTCTTCACCGTGGAGCATACCAGCTTGAAGACCTAAATGGACAACTAATCCCCCGAACGTGGAATGCAGACAATCTCCGGCCATACTACCAGTAATGTAATGTATTTATCCAAATATTAAATGAGCCTGCACATTTGAACACATATTTTAGATAATTCTTCAGCGGCTCGGCGGCCCTACAGTCCAAAGGACACCCCCAGGCCGGTATAACTTGCCCCTGAGGAGGTTCAAGTCCGTGACTCAAGCGGCCCCGAACCACGATAGACGGCTCGGCGGCCCTACAGTCCAAAGGACACCCCCAGGCCGGTATAACTTGCCCCTGAGGAGGTTCAAGTCCGTGACTCAAGCGGCCCCGAACCACGATAGACGGCTCGGCGGCCCTACAGTCCAAAGGACACCCCCAGGCCGGTATAACTTGCCCCTGAGGAGGTTCAAGTCCGTGACTCAAGCGGCCCCGAACCACGATAGACGGCTCGGCGGCCCTACAGTCCAAAGGACACCCCCAGGCCGGTATAACTTGCCCCTGAGGAGGTTCAAGTCCGTGACTCAAGCGGCCCCGAACCACGATAGACGGCTCGGCGGCCCTACAGTCCAAAGGACACCCCCAGGCCGGTATAACTTGCCCCTGAGGAGGTTCAAGTCCGTGACTCAAGCGGCCCCGAACCACGATAGACGGCTCGGCGGCCCTACAGTCCAAAGGACACCCCCAGGCCGGTATAACCCCCTGAGGAGGTTCAAGTCCGTGACTCAAGCGGCCCCGAACCACGCGGCTCGGCGGCCCTACAGTCCAAAGGCTCACTCCTATAAATCCTTGCTCCCTTGACTTAGATGGTTTTGAGTCACGCCCATAGGCAGATAGGTTACCCTCGAGGTACAATTCTACAAAAACTAAGTGGCCCCACAATCCCAAGAGCTTCGTGCTTCCTTGAACCCAGGATTAGCTCCCCTGCAGGGGCCCCTAAACTGCCTTATCAACATTCTAGGACTTACATCTTAATACAACACACCGGAAAACGACCCGAAGACTAGGATTTCCTGCCAACTCGTGGACGGATCCCTAATCCAAGTAGGAATCAAGAATTAAGCAGATGAAATATTAAGTAACACCAAATAAATAAAGGTAGCATCTGCTCATTTAAAGTTAATCTACTAGGAAACTTTATAAAGTCTCGTCAATAACAGACATTCATTACAAAAAGAGGTCCTTTAAAAGGACCAAGTCAAGGATAGAAAAACTAAAGCTAAAGTCAAAATAAATTTAGGCATCCTCAATCAATTCTCTGAATGCTCCTTCTCTGTATTGGGATCGGAAGCCGGCTCCTCAGTGAGGCATTTCTGCAGCAGAATCTTTGGTCGCCGCCACCCTACCCGCCACGTCTTCGACCTCCATATCAGGAATTTCTTCGTCGTCCACAGGTCGAAAACGTTCAAGGTTCTTTAAGTTGAAGTGTCGGGCTAACCTCCGTTTACACCTCTCAAAGCCTTGAACAAAGGCGTCTAGGGCGGCCTCCTGGAACTCCGATTCAAAATCCGGGGAGCCCTTGTACTCCTTGATAGCATCCCGGACTTTGGCTTCGGCTATGGCCACCTTTTCTTGAGCTTCGGGCCGCGGCCACCTTTTCTTGAGCTTTGGCCTCGGCCACAGCTATCTTTCCCGGGGCCTCGACCGCAGCTATCTTTTCCCGGCCTCCGTCATCACTGTTGCAACTCTGTCGAGAGCGTTCTTAGCGTCTTTCTCGGCTAGAACCAATTTTTCTACAGCATCGCGAGCCGTAGCTTCCGCGTTATCTGCTCGATTTTCAGTATGTTCTAGCCTAAGAGTAGTTTCTTTTAACCTCTCTTCCGTTGGCAACAACTTCGCCCGAACCTCAGATAGTTGGGCATCTAAGCTCTGCAGCTCCATTTCCGCCTTTCCCCGCCAGGTCCGATAATCCTCCCGAATAACCCGAAGGTCGTGTAGTGCTTTTGACTCTCGGGCCTTCGTCTCCACCAACTCTTTGTCTAAGCTCACACTCCGAGACTTGGCCTTGTTTAAGTCTTCGCGCAGTACAAAAAGGCCATTAGACATCTGCAAAATACATTCAGTGAAACCCGAATTCGATAATCACAAAAGGAAAAGGTCAAACTTTACCTGAAGCGCAGCTGTGAACATGGTGTCAAATGACTCTTCTTGTGTTACCTTCCTCATTTTATCTTGGAACCTGGGCAGGATCGCAAGTTTAAGAATTGTCTCCGACAGGCAACTTTTGTACCCAGCACCCTGATTAGGCGGTTGAGGAGGTGGAGATAGATTTCCTAAAGCATCTGAGGGAGCGGGGCAGGAACGCCCACTTCCTTTGACGACGAAGGACCTGGCAAATCGATTTCGACTGCTTCCGCACTCCCTACAGATCCCCCAGCGCCCTTAGTGGGGGATGGAATGACCTCCGGAAGCTCCCTCTCGACAGGATCTCCTATCGGGATCCCCGTTGGAGGACTCGTCTCTCCTTCGCTATCTTCTATCAGGGTCGCTTCGGGAATAGCCGCCGGAGGCTGGGCCTGACAATCCGATCCTGACTGACGGGGCTTTTTAGGTTCGTTCCCTGCCGCGCCACGCTCGCTCCTCTCTCTCTTTCGAAGGTTTGATACCAAAAAGTCTTGAGAAAACTTCATTGCTGCAATATAGTGAACATAGGGTTAGCTAAAAAAGACACCAAATATGTTAGCTAGGAATACAAAGAAGAGGAAAAGAGAGATGAATTTCGAGGCTCACCGGGCGCTGCAGCCAGCGACACCGGCACGAACGCAATCTCCCGGAGATTATCCTCCGATAGCAATTCTTTACTGGGGGGAATGATGGTAGAGATTAGAGTGTTGAAAAGCTCACGGTCTCTCTCATCAACACTCGCATTCTGGTTAGAACTGGTATCCGGGATACCCCAATCTACACCCAACCCCTCCAGATGTGCATAGAAAAACCGAGATTTCCACCCTTTGATCTTAGAAGGGAGATTAAGCCTAAGAACCCTTTTAGGCCTCGATGCGAAACTCCACCACCCATCCCTGACTGGGTTTCGAATCCTATATAGTGTCCTAAATAAAGAAAGTCGAGCGGAAGCTCCATGAAAAGAACAAAGTACTAGAAATGAAAATATAATACGAATAGAATTAGGAGTAAGCTGTGCGGGATAAGGCGATATCGGTTCAATAAGTTTACAAAAAAGGATGTAAGGGCAGTCGTAGACCACCCTTAAAAAACTCTTCATACAAAGCGACCTTACCTGGTCGCGCTAGAGTGACCCTATCCTCAGGAAGGGGAACGGAGAGCCGAATGTCATCAGGGATCCGAACTGAGCCCTAAGGTTCCTAAGATCCTGAGAGGATATAACAGAGGCAACGTCCGCCGGTCTAGCCAATTTAGAAACAACCGCGGGAGGCCCTACCTCACGACTGGTAGACGAAGAGGAAACCCTAGGGGACTGAGGTAACAACCTAGACACGGGCTGTATGGACCGAGCAACGGGTTGGTCCCCACGGATGACTACCCCTCCCAGAGCCTGTCGACGTGCTTGAAGAATCTCCTCTCGGGAGGGCTCAACCATGGGGCCCTTACCTTTCCTATCTACGGAGGAATCCATAAAGAGAGAAAGGGGAAGAAGGAAGTCGACTGACCTGGGCTTGAAGAGGTAAAAAACGCAGGAGGATACACAAAATCAAAGATTAAGGGAAAGGGATGGCTCCCCCCTTTTATATATCAGACGCAACGCCTCGAGCACCGCAAGGACACGTGGTAGTCCATCAGTGGAGCCGGACAAACGAAAAGACGCTATCCTCTTAGAGATATGCGCCTCCCCTCCTTTTTCCCCTTTTTCGAAATGTCACTTATCATGTACTGGACGTTTTGAAATTCGAATTTTTCCGCCCTTCTCCCTTGCACGTGCACAACACACCTGAATACAAGGAAGATGGGCGAGGGGGCATATGATATGGATAATAAATAAAACAGTTAGAAAATAAAAGTTAAGTCTGGGCGGCCCCCAGTCCTTCTTCTGGGCGGCCCCCAGTCCTGGGCGGCCCCCAGAGTCCTGGGCGGCCCCCAGTCCTTCTCTGGGCGGCCCCAGTCCTGGGCGGCCCCAGAGTCTGGGCGGTCCTGGGCGGAGTCCCCCCAGTCCTGGGCGGCCCCATCCTGGTCCCCCCAGTCCTGGGCGGCCCCCAGAGTCTGGCGGCCCCCAGTCCTGGGCGGCCCCAGAGTCTGGGCGGCCCCCAGAGTCTGGGCGGCCCCAGGGCTAGAGTCCGGCCCCCAGTCAGTCCTGGGCGGCCCCAGAGTAGAGGTCCCCCAGTCCTGGTCTGGGCGGCCCCCAGTCCTGGGCGGCCCCAGAGTCTGGAGTCCTGGGCGGCCCCAGAGTCTGGGCGGCCCCCAGGGCGGCCCCCAGAGTCTGGGCGGTCCTGGGCGGCCCCAGAGTCTGGGCGGCCCCCAGTCCTGGGAGTCCCCCCAGAGTCTGGGCGGCCCCCAGTCCTGGCGGCCCCCAGAGTCTGGTCCTGGGCGGCCCCAGAGTCTGGGCGGCCCCCAGTCCTGGAGAAAAACACCAGAACCACTAAACATGATAAACCGTCGTATTCGGAACAGAAATCGAGAAATGTAAACATCATAACGCTTTAAATGGTTCGAATAAGACAAGCACTGAAACACCGCCGTTTATCTAGAAAAAGGAGACACTGAACTTCTATTTTAGAGCCAGATACCTTTTCTCTGACTCTGACATCCCCACTAACCCTGACATTCCCTTGGGATAATCAAGGTCATCATGAAAATCCTTATCTTCATGAGCAAGTTTCTTAATACCCTTATTAATTATCACTGAATGACCACGTAGCGAAAAATAAAAGATGAACACTTATCCTACACGTGGACCTCTGGAATTAAAAAAAAAATAATAAATAATAAAAGAAGGGGATAAAAAGGAAGAAGGAGGAGGCAACTTTTCCTTCAGAAAAAGAGATCTCATAGCAAGAAAAAAATTGGGTGATCCAGCATCAACAGCATCATCCAAATGTTCTGACCAATCTTTCCTATTGGGTCTCACCGTTTTTTCAAGGATATATTTAATTTCTCGATTTGATATTTCAACTTGGCTACTGGTTTGGGGATGATAAGGTATAGCTACCTTATGAGTAATTCCATATTTGTTCATTAATCCTTCAAAGTGTCTATTCGTGAAATGTGCACCTCCATCACTAATTATAGCCCTTGGGCATCCAAAACGACTAAGGATATTATGCTGAATAAACTTGATTACAACTTTATGGTCATTGGTTTGAGTTGCTATGGCTTCAATCCATTTTGACATATAATCAACTACCACCAGAATGTATTCGAATCCAAAAGAGAAAGGAAATGGGCCCATAAAATCAATACCCCATACATCAAAAATTTCTACAACCAAGATAGGGTTTAGGGGCATCATGTCTTTTCGAGAAATATTTCCTGCTTGTTGACATTGGAGACAATTACGGCCAAATTCATGTGCATCTTTAAAAAGAGTTGGCCAAAGAAAACTGCAAAGGCCAATAAAACTCACTTTGTAGTACCTTTGCTGTAGTTTTCTTTCCACTAAAATGTCCTCCACAGGCAAAAGAATGACAGAAGTTAAGTATACTTTTGAATTCACTCTCGGAAACACATCGCCTAATCACCTGATCTGAATAGTACTTAAATAATTCAGGGTCTTCCCAAAAGTAATATTTGACTTGTGAGAAAAATCTATCTTTTTCTTGTTTTGTCCAATGGGAAGGTACTTTTCCTGTTGCCAAATAATTTACAATATGAGCAAACCAAGGAAGACTGCTACGAGAAATTGAGAACAATTGCTCATCAGGGAACCTATCTCTGATTATTTTTTATTGTATTCTACTAAGATCCTAGAGATATGATCTGCTACCATATTTTCAGAACCCTTCTTATCTAAGATTTCTAGATCAAATTCTTGTAGTAGAAGGATCCATCTAATCAGTATGGGTTTTGTATCCTTTTTTGATAAAAGATGCCTCAATGCTCACAACAATAGAAAATAAATATAGCGACATAAAATGCGTCACTAAGGTTCTGCGACGCATTAGTGATGCAACTATAGCGTCGTTGTAAGTCTCGTCACAGAATGAATTTAGTCGCAATTGTGTCGCTAAATAGCGACTCTCAACGATGCATCTATTGCGTCGCAATATTGTGACACAACGTCTTTGCATCGCAATATTGCGACACAAGGTCATTGCATTGCAATATTTAATAATAATATTTTAGAAATATTAGTGACGCAATTTAGTCGCTAATGAGTCGCTAATTAAATTTTTATAAAAAATATTAAAAATTAAAAATTAAAATAGTTAAATTTAATATTGCGACGCAACCAAGTGCGTCGCAATAAGACATTGCATCGTAATATTTAATAATAATATTTTAAAATATTAGCGATGCAATTTCAGTTGCTAATACGTCGCTAATTTAATATTTTTTAAAAAATAAAAAAGATTAAAAATTAAAATGGTTAAATTTAATATTGTGATGCATTCAATTGCGTCGTAATATTGCGACGCAATTGAATGCGTCAAAATATTTAATAATAATATTTTAGATATATTAGCGATGCAATTTTAGGTAATTTCAGTCGTTAATGCATCGCTAATTAATTTTTTTTAAAAATATAAATATTATAAATTAAAATGGTTAAATTTACAAAATTATGATCGAAACACTGATATCGATCGAAACACTAATATTAATCGAGACATTAATCATTAATTTCCAAAAATAATTAATATATTAAAATTTTAAAGTTTCCATGTACAAAACATAAAAAGTAAAGAAAAAAATACATCAAGAATCTCTACTATCACGATCATGTGGTGGCTGGAAACCCTGTGACATGCGGCTAACCAAATCCCGCATGTGACGCATCTGCTCTCTTATGTCAGAGAGCTCGTGCTGAAGGACTTTCGTGCGCTGGTTGAACTCATGCTGAAGGACTTCCATGCGCTGGTCGAACTCCTGCTGAATCTCTTGTCGATCGTCCTGCCGAACCTCCTGCCGAACCTCCTTTGTAATAGATCTTCGAATGTCCTCTAAACGCTCGACAGGAATATCGCCAGAATAGCGCGAATTGGAGGCCTGATGGGAAAATATGCAGAAGCTCTAGTGCCCAGACCATAGACCCTGCGGTCTCGCAGCTGGGCACCAACAGCCTCCAAAAACACACGTCGACTCTCCTCTGCTGAGAGTTCGACGGGCGTCCCCCATCAGTGGAGTCGACCTGCGATGCCTGGGAGCGAAGCTCCTCGACTCGTGTCTTTGAATTATAAAATCAACAATAAATGAGTTAATAAATTTCTCTAAATAAAATTTTAGAAATTAAACAGATACTACATAAATCTAATTTCTTACCGCAACCTCCGTGATCGTGTATCGACCAGGAACCGTCCCTCCTGGTGTGTGTCGCCCTGAATAGACGAAACTCACCAGGATCTCCGCCCTCCTGCTCAGACTATAACAATAAAAAAAAATTGATATTAATACAAATATTTGTAAATAACTAAATTAGTAATTAAAATATTTATGTTTTCTTACCATACGCCGTCTGTGCTCCTGAATCGAAATGGAGCCCGAAGTATGGCGGGAGAGACCCGTGCCAGGACCGCCCTTCTCGGATCGGCGGTTCGTGCTGGCTGATGCGGACCTCCTGCGCCAGCCATCGGACTGCCAGGCCTGCTGCCACTCGTGCCAAATACCCTCTGGCACGTGCGCAGGACGCTGACCCGATGACCTCCAACGATGAAGCATGTCGGAGTATCGGCGTCGTCAGAGCCTCCCATGCTGCCCTAATGGCATCATGGCTGGCAGGGTCCCACGTAAACTTTTTCTGCATTAAAATAAACAGTTAGTTTAAGAATTTATTAAGATTAAGAAATTTATATCAGATAAATTGTATTTAATAAGTTTACCTGAAACTCAGAAAAATAAAACTCCCTCGTGGCTGGAGATACGTGGCGCCAATCGTAGCCACTGGGATCTGCACGCCTCTGAAATACGGCGCTGATGTGGCTGGATACATGATGCTGCTCAATAAATCTGTTAAAAAAATGCATGTTTATAAGTAATTGACTTAAAAACATAAACATATATTTTTAATTAGTATATACTTAGCCCATGAGCATCAAGTCGAAGTACGGTGCGGCCGATGGTGGAAGAACTCTCGGAGGTATGTGCCGATCGGCTGGATGGTAATACTGCAGGATCACCGCCGATCTGAAGAGCTGTGCGATGTGTGGAGATCCGAACTCTCCATCTCCAAAGCTCATGTGATCTGATGCAGCAGGGCTACGTCTCTGCTCACTCCGTCTGTCGTCGGTAGATCTACCTCTGCCCGTCATACTGAAAATACTAAAGATTCATGAATTAAATTACGATTAATGATTGACTATGTAAAAATTTAACACTTATAAAAAAAAGTTAAATTTTAAAAAACCTCTATGTTTAATCGGTGTCATTTGTTTCGTGAAATGTTGGTTCAACATCCGATGCCGTATCGGACTGCGAATCAGTTTCATTATCATCGGAAGGAAACCGAACATTTGCATCCGCAATTTCTTGGACATCACCATTTGGATCTCTAAGTGATGTTTCAGGAGCCCTTGTGTCGTCCTCAATTGCATGCATTTCCATCTCATCCTCTTGAAATGCAGGGCACTCGGCTGATTGACTTGATGAACTCTCCTCTAATACGATTGTTGAACGTGGGACGATTTTAGAAACGGCCCACCAATCTCGCTTGTCGTTGCGCAAACTTGGATATCCGCAGTAAAACACTTGCTGAGCTTGGGATGCAAGGATGAATGGGTCATATTTCTGCAATCTTCGTCGATGGTTCACTTCAACCAAATTGTAGTCGTTATGAACCCTTTTGCCCACAGGAACTGTCGGATCGAACCAATCACAACGAAACAATACGGTTCGTTTCATAGGCCAACCGGGATATTCAACTTCAACCACCTCTACTAACTTTCCATAATAATCCTGCATATTTGCTCCAACACTTTCTCCTTTAACACACACGCCCCAGTTCTGCGTGCTCTTGAAGCTGCTAATCGTTCAATCTGAAATTTGTACCCATTTAACAAAATAGCCAGTAGAG
>UESW01004743.1:496535-616938 GCA_900491605.1 Calamus simplicifolius | reverse complement strand
TCTTCCATTTCTGCAGTCTTGAGGGCAAGTGTTTTTCTTCTTTTTGTATCCTCCTCAACATGCTGCTTCATTGTTAACTCGTGGGTCATTAAGGATCCTAGAAGCTCCTCTAAAGGTAATGCATTGAGGTCCTTTGCTTCTTGGATAGCAGTGACTTTTGCTTCCCACGATCTTGGTAGTGACCTAAGAATTTTGCGCACAAGATCAGCATTAGAATAAATTCTACCAAGACTTTTTAAACCATTCACAATATCAGTGAATCTAGTGAACATGCATGTGATGGTTTCAGTTTGTTCCATTGTAAACAATTCATATTTGTGAACCAAATGTTTATTTTTTATTCCTTTACTTGGTTTGTTCCTTCATGAGTTATTTCCAACCTATCCCAATTTCTTTTGCGGAATTACATGTTGAGATTCGGTTGAATTCATTAGAGTCCAAGGAACAATATAAGATATTAATGGCCTTAGCATTTAGTTGTGCCATTCTCCTATCATTATCATTCCAATCCCTTTCGGGTTTAGGAACAATAGTGCCATCAATAAGGTGTGTGGGTGTACTAGGTCCATTTATTATTACTCCCCACAATTCATAGTCCGAAGCTTGAATGAATATTCTCATTCTAGCTTTCCAATATGAATAGTTGGTTCCATTAAATAAAGAGGTCGATTCGTAGAATGACCTTCAGCAAACTTGAACCAATTTGTGTTGCCATATGGATCTTTAGCCCTTGATCGTGAGATCAAATTCTAAATGAGCACTTGCTCTGATACCAATTGTTGGCCCAGATGGCAACCCAAGAGGGGGGGGGGGGTGAATTGGGTTCTTCTTAAAAATTTAAGACTTTTTAACTTTAATTGATTAGTTAGCAAGATGTGCAAGTGAGAGGCTAACTAAAATCAATACACAAGCAATAAAGAGAGATAGAGAAAGAGAAAATATAGCACGGCAAACACAAGATAATTTTATAGTGGTTCGGTGCAATCAACACCTACGTCCACTCCCAAGATTCACTTGGGTCCACACTATAATCTCTCTAGATTACAGCCGAGTTGTTTTTCAGCTCACAACTCAAACTTGTTGTTTTCCGGGTGCACAACGAACCCAGCTGGTTTTAACTCGGGCTTACCAGCACAAAACCCTACACGTTGTTTTTCACGGGCTCACAACTAACCCAACACAAGCACTCCGGCTTGTAACGAGGTATACCAACCTCCACTGATTCAATCCACTGATTGAATCAGCAACAATAAGAATAATAGTGTTTGAACAATGAAGTGCTCCCTTTGAGCAAATATACAAATGAAGTACAAAAATAAAGGGTTAGAAAAGCCTGATTGTATTGTAGATGGTAGTGGCTTTGGATTTCTTCCTTCTTCTCTTTAACTCCTCTTGAAACGTTGAATCACGCCTCAGCTAGATTCTTGACCGTTGAAGTCTTTGAAGTTGAGATGAAGCTTTTTCCTCTTTTGAAAATCCTCCGATTTGACCTTTGAAATGCTTGTGGATTTTCTTTTGACTCTTGTGGATTGATGAGAAGGAGCAGACGAAACTTTTACTGATTTCACTCCTTTTGAATCACTCTCCTTTGAGCTAGATGATTTTTCCAATATGCTCTGTTTTTCCCTCTTTTCACGAGATATTCTTTCTCTCTTTGATTTTTAAAATCTATATTCCTGAGTTGAAAAGAGCTTCTCTATTTATAGAATCTACAAAAATATATCGTTAGAAACACAGAAAAATAGCCGTTATTTAAAAATCTTACCGTTGGGGCTGATGTGTCATCGTTAAAAATCGCGCCCAGATTTCGCGGAGTCGACTCGAGCTTTGTGGGAGTCGGCTCGAAGTCGATTACTAAAATAGAAACATTTTAAGCATTGAAGGGTCGACTCGCTAAAACTAAAGTGTCGGCTCGCGAAAGTTGGGAGTCGACTCAAGGAAAATGGGGAGTCGACTCGAGAAGTGTTCAAAAAACATGGTTTCTGTTGTTTGAGCGGAGTCGGCTCGCACAAACAGGAGTCGGCTCGCACAGAGTCAGGGTCGACTCTTGAAAATCAAGGGTCGACTCGAGAAAAATGGAAAATTCTTTAGCTTACAGGAGTCGACTCGGAAACCCTTGAGTCGGCTCGGGAGCGATACAAAAATCAGAAAAATGTTCTGATAGACTTTAAAATTTATCCCTAATAAATTTAAAATATAAATTTGACTTGAATACATTGAATATGACATTAAGCATGGATTCAAGACATGTTTCAAGAATTCATCGATTGAATTATAATGTATAAAAATTCCTTTTGAAATCTTTTAAGCATAGAGCTTGAAATTCCTTTTTCTAACGGTTTCAAAACTCATTAAATATAATCATTGATATTCCATTCCTTTCAATTTGAATAAGCTCAAGGTTTTTGATAAATAAACACATTTTATTCTTTAAGGTACTCATGGCTTTTGGAAATCATCAAAATCAATAAAGTTGGGGCAATTATGTTTCAATAATTTCTCAACACCAAGCCATGATCCCGATCGGCGATGATCGATCCGATCATTGCGATCCATCCGATCGGGGACGATATCCGACAGTTGCGATCGATCCAAGCCATGATTCTGATCGGGGATGATCGATCCAACTGTTGCGATCCATCCAATCGGCGATGATCCAATGGTTGCGATCGATCTAAGCCATGATCCCGATCTGCGATGATCAATCCGACGGTTACAATCCATCCGATCGGCGATGATATCCGACAGTTGCGATCGATTGAACCCATGATCCTGATCGACGATGATCGATCCGACAGTTGCGATCCAACTAATCGGTGATGATCCGACGGTTGCGATCGATCCAGGCCATGATCCCAATCGGCGATGATCGATTCGATGATTGCGATCCATCCAATCGGCAACGATATCCGATGGTTGTGAGTGATCCAAGCCATGATCCCGATCGTAATGATTGATCCGACCATTGCGATCCAACCGATTGGCAATGATTCGACGATTGCGATCGATCCAAGCCATGATCTCGATCGGCGATGATCAATCCGACCATTTCGATCCATCCGATCGGCTAAGATATCCAATGGTTGCGAATGATCCAAGCCATGATCTCGATCGGCGATGATCGATCCGACCGCTGCGATCCATCCGATTGGCGACGATCCGACGGTTGCGATCGATCCAAACCATGATCTCGATTGGCGATGATCGATCCGACCGTTGCCATCCATCCGATCGGCGATGATCCGATGGCTGTGATCGATCAAATCTATGATCCCGATCGGCGATGATCATCCGACCGTTGCGATCCATCTGATCGACGACGATATCCGATGGTTGCGAGTGATCCAAGCCATGATCTCGATCGGGGATGATCTATCCGACCATTACATATAGAACCAATCGGTGACGATCCGATGGTTGCAATCGATCCAAGCCATGATCCCGATCGGCGATGATCGATTCGACCGTTGCGATCCATCCGATCAGCGACGATCCGATGGTTGCGATCGATCAAAGCCATGATCCCGATCGGCGATGATCGATCCGGCCGTTGCGATCCATCCGATCGGCGATGATATCGGACGGTTGTGATCGATCCAAGCCATGATCCCGATCGACGATGATTGATCCGACGGTTGCGATCCATCCGATCGGCGATGTTATCTGATGGTTGCGATCGATTGAACCCTTGATCCCGATCGACGATGATCGATCCGACGATTGCGATCCAACTAATCGGTGATGATCCGACGGTTGCGATCGATCCAAGCCATGATCCGAATCGATGATGATCGATTCGACGGTTGTGATCCATCCGATCGGCGATGATATCCGATCGGTTGCGATCGATCCAAGCCATGATCCTGATCGGCGATGATCGATCCGACCACTGCGATCCTCCGATTGGTGATGATCCGATGGTTGCGATCGATCCAAGCCATGATCCCGATCGGCAATGATCGATCCGACGGTTGTGATCCATCCGATCTGTGACGATCCGACGGTTGCGATCGATTCAAGCCATGATCCCGATTGGCGATGATCGACGACGGACACTGTCATGGCCGATAAGAAAGGGGGAACCACTTTATATTTTTTGTTATTTTTTTTTTCACGGGAGGGGTTGTGGAAAAAAAAACCCCCTTTTTTTAAATTTTATCGGCGGCCTGGCAGTGGCCAGGCCACGGCCTTGGTTGCCGACCACAGCCACGAAATTTTTTTTTTGTTATATGCATCGCTAAATTAACGATTTATTTTTTAATTTTCTGGATTTTTGCGTCGTTATATTAAAAATTAAATTTTTTTATTTTTTTGGTATATGAGTCGCTAAATAGCGACGCAACTGTTGCGTCGCTATATTAATGAAATTTTTTAATTTTTGAGTTTCTGCATCGCGAATGCGTCGCTATATTGCGACGCAAAATTTGCATTGCAATATTGCGACTCATGTTGTGTCGCTATATTAAAAATTAATTTTTTTAATTTTTGGTATTTGTGTCGCTATTGCATCGCTAAATAGCGACGCAATCACTGCGTCGCTATATTAATGAATTTTTTAAATTTTTTGGGTTTTAGCGACGTAATAATGCGTCGCTATATTGTGACGCAAACAGTTGCATCGCAATATAGCGACGCATTATTGCATCGCTATATTGAAAATTAATTTTTTTTATTTTTTGTTAAATGCATCGCTATATTAAAAATTATATTTTTTATTTTTTTGTTATTTGCATCGCTATTGCATTGCTAAATAGCGACGCAATCACTGCGTCGCTATATTAACGATTTTTTTTTATTTTCTCATTTTTGCATCCCTAATGTGTCACTATATTATGACGCATTATTATTGCGTCGCTAATTGAGTCGCTATTTTTTTTTTTCGCTGAGTTGTCGCAATTTGATCGCAATTTAGGGACGCAAAAATGCTTCGCTAAATTGGCGTTGCTATTTCTGATTTTTCCTGTAGTGGCTGCATGATCAGAATAAACTAAAACCTTAGACCCTAACATACATGATCTAAACTTTTCTAGGGCAAACACAACTGCTAGTAATTCTTTTTCAGTGGTAGTATAGTTCATTTGTGCATCTAAAAGAGTTTTGCTAGCATAATAAATTACATGGGGTTCTCGATTGAGTTTTGCCCTAGAACTGCCCCTATAGCATAATCAGAAGCATCACACATGATTTGAAAGGTATGGTCCAATCTGGGGTCTTGATAATTGGTACAGTGGTCAAAGCAGTTTGAAGGATGTTATAGGCTGTTAGACAATCTTCATCAAAATTAAAAGAACTATCCTGGTCAACAAATTACACAATGGTCGAGAAATTTTACTGAAATCTTTGATGAAGCGTCTATAAAAACCAGCATGACCAAGGAAAGATCGTACTTGTTTAACTGAGGTTGGGGGTGGTAGATTTGAGATCAATTCAACCTTGGCTTTATCAACCTCAATACCTCACTTTGAAACAATGTGTCCGAGCACAATTCCCTCACGAACCATAAAATGGCTCTTCTCCCAACTTAGGACTAAATTCATTTCCATACATCTTTTCAGTACCTTAGTCAAGTTCTCGAGACAACTATCAAATGACGCACAAAAACTAAAAAATCATCCATAAATACTTTCAAAAATTAACCAATCATATCAAAAAATATGGCCAACATACATCGTTGAAAAGTGGCTGGTGCATTACAAAGACCAAATGGCACGTCTAAAGGCAAATGTTCCAAAAGGATAGGTGAAGGTGGTATTTTCTTGATCTGCAGGAAATACTGGGACTTGATTATATCCTGAATATCCATCTAAGAAACAAAAGAAACTTTATCCCGTTAGCCGTTCTAGAATTTGATTGATAAAAGGTAAAGGAAAGTGGTCTTTCCTAGTCACACGACATTCAACTTTCGATAATCTATACATACTCTCCAACTAGTTGATGCGCGAGTAGGAATTGATTCGCCCTTTTCATTTTTAATCACGGTAATACCCGAATTTTTAGGTACTACTTGGATTGGACTGACCCATTGACTCTCTGAAATTGGATAAATGATACCAGCATCAAGCCATTTTACTACTTCTTTCTTAACAACATCCCTCATGTTTGGATTTAGCCTTCGTTGCATGTCTCTATGTGGTTTGGCTTCAATTTCACTATGAATGTGGTGCATGCAAACTGAAGGGTCAATTCCCTTAAGATCAGCTATTGTCCATCCAATTGCCTCTTTATGTTCTTTAAGTACATCTACCAATTTATCTTCCTGCTCAGAGGTTAGGGTAGATGCAATGATTACTGGAAGGGTGTCATTGGGTCCAAGGAATGAATATTTTAAGTCATCTAGAAGATGTTTCAACTCTATTTGGGGGGGTTCTTCCAAGGATGGTATTAAAGGGTTTGGTTTAGTTGGAAGTGGTTCGTATTTTATAGTTTAAGGAGGGATAGTGTCGAACTTAGGTGGTTCTAATAACATATTTATCTCTTTGGTATACTCATCAATATCAAAGTCATCTATTCTAAAATGTGTAAGACATGTTTGTAAAGGATCCGAATCAAGCAAACTTTGGAATTTTTTATCTACAACTTCCTCTATCTTGCTTACTTCATTTAAATACCAGTTACAGCGCACGCCTGATATGACTAGGCCCACCTACCACCTATGATGCCATGCTTGGCAGAGGGCTGGCAAACATGGCCACCCCTGACATACTTAGACATTGTTGCGATCTATCCCTGTCAACCTGGCCACCTATCCTCTGCCAGACGGTAACGTCTCGGTTACAAAAACTTTCCAAAAGCGGGTAAAGGGGACTTCTGGACAAGTATAAGAACCTTCATTCATAATGAGAGAAGGGATCTAAACTCCAAGTGACTCGACAAAGTCTTTTAGTCCTTCATTCATTACTATTTCCCAGGTCACTCACTTGAGCGTCGGAGGGTCCCCACCGGAGCAACCGATCCCCAGAGACTTTCTTGCAAGATTCTCGTTCGAGGAAGAGACACCACGAGATTCCTGAACCCCTGTTCATCATCCTCTGGATCCTCTTTGTTACCCAACATTCGAGGAACGTGATTTGGCGGCAACAAACAGGAGCGCCAGGTAAGGGAAGAGAGGTAGAAAGCTTCGAACCAATCAACAACAAGCTTTCCTTCCCCATAGCAAACAAGAAAATGATGGTGATGCGCGCACAAAAGATTTCCACCAGCCATGCTGGGGGGCATCGCCCGATGATTTAGCAGTAGAAGGCTAACCTCCCTACTCCGCCTTCACCACCACCTCAAGATGATCGGATCGCCACCCTTACCATGCAAGTCCAATCACTTATGGTAGTGGTCAGGAGTTGGACAACAATTGGTGGCCGCGCCAGCACCCAAGGCCACCATTGCCGGGCGCGAGGATGGTTTAACTCAGTCAGTAGTCCACCCGCGGGAGATCCCCTCGGTGGGAGCCCCGCCACCGTTGTGCCTCACCCAGGCACCCCCATCGGGAGGCCTCAAGAGGTTGCTTGTAAGATTCCCCACTAACAGGGGAACTGGAGAGATGCATGGGGAGCAGAACCCAGTGCTGCTCTATTATCATGCAGCTCCTAGCCCCCTTGGGGTAATTGCTCCGCAAGTGCCTGAGTCACTTAATCCTAGATATTTAGAGAAGAGAAAGGAGCCAGCCAAGCATTTGTTGACCTTCCCGCTGGGGGGATCCAGCGAGGACGGTCCAAGTCGGGGCTCTTCTCCCTGAAGAGGCATGAGACCAACTTCTTGCCTTTCTGCAGGCCAATTCGGACATCTTCGCTTGGTTAGTATCTGACATGCCGGGCATACCGACAGAGATAATTGCCCATCAACTCAACATCAACCTAGGGTACCATCCAATCCGACAAAAGAGGAGGAGCTTCGCCCCCAAGCGATAGAAGGCCATTGACGAGGAGGTCCACAAGCTAATTGTTGTCGGCCATATCCGGAAGGTGCAATATCTAGACTGACTGGTGAACGTAGTGATGGCCTGCAAGGCCAGTGGGAGCTGGAGAATGTACATCGACTTCACCTACCTCAACAAGGCATGCCCCAAAGATAGCTTCTCACTGCCCAGGATCGATCAATTGGTGGATGCAATGTCCGGCCACGAGACCCTCAGCTTCATGAATGCCTTCTCTATGTACAACCAGATCAGGATGGACCCAGCGAACAAGGAGGCTACTTCATTTGTGACTGAGAAGGGTGTCTACTACTACAAGGTAATGCCCTTTGAACTAAAGAATACAAGGGCCACATACCAAAAACTGATGAACAAAGTCTTCAAGGACCAAATCGGATGTAACATGGAGGTGTTCGTGAATGACATTCTGATCAAAAGTATCTGCACCGACGATCATGTTGCTGACTTGGCGGAGACCTTTGACAACCTCCGCCGATTCTAGATGAGGCTGAACCTCCGCAAGTGTGCTTTCGGGGTTATGGCAAGCAAGTTCCTAGGATTCTTGGTGACCCAGCGAGGGATTGAGGCAAACCTCGACAAGATCCACGCCATCCTCGACATGAGATCTCCACCAACAAGAAGGAGGTGCAGAGCCTGACTGGGAGAGTGGCAGCCCTAAGCCATTTTCTGTCCAAATCAATGGAGAGGTGCCTACCCTTTTTCAGGACCGTACAAAAGGTTAACGGCTTTGAGTGGATAGGGGAGTGCTAGAAAGCTTTCAAGAAGCTAAAGGAGTTCTTGTCTACCCCGCCGTTGCTGTCCAAGCCGAGGGAGGAAGAGGAGCTATTCCTTTGCCTCGCGGCTTTCTCCGAGGCGATAAGCTCTATGCTAATTCGCGTTGATGCCGTTGGAACACAGAGGCCTGTCTATTACATCGGCAAGGTGCATCATGATGCGGAGACTGGTATTCCAAAATCAAAAAAATTGTTGTTGTGCTAACCATCTCTACTCAATGTCTTAGACCTTACTTCCAAGCCCACCCAATCATGTACTCACGGACCAGCCGCTCAGAGCGATCCTGTCCCGTCTTGACACCTCTGGCTGGTTAGCGATGTGGGCCATTAGGCTAAGAGAGTTTGACCTATCATTCCGACCGAGATCGACCATGAAATTTCAGGTCTTAGCGAACTTTTTGATCGAATGCACTTGGATCGATGAGCAGCCGGAGTCCCCCTCGGCACCCTCAGGCATCACGTCCAAGGCGGGGAGGGAGGACCGTATTCTCCACATGGACGGAGCATTGAATTCCTAGGGTAGTGGAGCCAGTCTCATCCTAACAAGTCCAAAGGAAGAGGCGGTGGAATATGCCCTCCGTTTCCTCTTCCTCGCCGCCAATAATCAGGCAGAATATGAAGCTTTGCTGGCATGAATGAAGCTCGCCAAGAAACTCTGAGTGAAACACCTTAGAGCTTTCGCTGACTCCTAGCTCATCTCCGAACAAGTTGCTGGAGAGTACGAGGCTCATGATCCCATCATGTCCTGCTATCTGAGTAAGGTCCAATTAGAGACCTCATTTTTTACTTATTTTAGTATCAGCTACAACCAGGACCAAGAACGCTAGAGCGACGAATTACCTGTCACGCCCCAACCCTATATTGGATCTAGGGGTGGCAACCAGCCGCATGCCTAGCTTGCAAGGCGTCCCAAAATATAACATTTAATACAAGAAGGAGTAATAACTGTATATCATCCAATTTAAATGATTCTTAATATAAACCATAATCATATGTTTTAGGCTACATGCAAAAATACATAATTCAATGGGGTTACGACACAGTATTGGATCTAGTCACTTTGATAGCTGCTCGAACTACCCCATATTCCATCTTCAATTCTGTGGCTCTGAAAAACATTGTGAGATTTAAATGAGCTCACACTCAATAAATAAGCCAACTATAATATAATGTAATTACTTCATGCTTTTATCAACTCAAATTTTTCATAATAAACATCTTGTCAAGCTTCCATAATTCAAATACATTTTACCATGTTATCAAAACATGCATCATATGCTCAAAATAATTTTGGAAGCAATTGCCATATATAGCATATTGAGAATATACAATTTCAGGATAAAACAACTGTACCACTGTAAATAGCATGTAAAAATATTTTTATACCAATATCCCACGGCCACACACTATGTACATAGAACACCCCCCTCGAGTGTAATACCCTGTATCCTCCATAAATATCCTTGGAAGTCAGGGTCCTGGAAACAGTGTCATGAACTCACATCCTGTCATATCCGGCTACAACATACCCCAAAGTATATTTTCCATATACCCCCCTATGAAAACAGTGTCATGAAATAATTTTTCACAGTAATAAAAAGACTTATTACGGCAAAAATGTCACCGTAATAAGTTTTTAATATTTTTAAAATTTAAATAAAAATCTATTACGTCGACTTATTTTCACTGTAATAGATTGATATTACGACGAAAATAAATCGTAATGAATTTTTAATTAAATTAAATTTTTAAAAAATATAACGATGATATGGTTTATTACGATTTTGTCATTTATTATGATGAATTTTTTATCATCGTAATAACTTATTACGATGACTTTTGTACCTATTGCGACGAATTAATTTATCATAATAAGTCATTTTTCTTGTAGTGAGAGGAAGACGAGGACCATAGAAGCATAGGGAAAGGAGAGGCCCGCAGTTGCGAGGAGACATAGTCTTCAGGCGGAAAAGCGGTGGACCAGGAAGGGGAGGAAGCCATGAAGGAAAGACAAGGAAAGGTCGGGAGGACTGACCTGAGCAAAGATAGGAGAGCAGCAAGGCCCGAGGAAGGAAGACTCGGGCGAGTTCAGGCTCGGGGAAAGAAGAAAGTCTCGGGGATGTAAGTAATCAGGTCCGGGGTGACCCTCCTTCTATACCCTTTTTCAAATCATCCCGCCTAATTCGGCTAGCCTCGTGCACGCCCACTACTGAAGGGGATGCCTCGGCAATCGTCCGCGCACGAAATGCGAGATATGCAGCCAATGATGGGACATCCATAGCATCAGCGCAACGATGAAAATAACGATGGTTGCCTTTTCATGGGTTCAGAAAGGACTTTTCCTTTTCAAGAAGGATCCCCTCAGATCTGACGGTGAGGGTTGATAGGAGCGGTGGCGTTACGATGCTCCATACTACCGGCATTAAAAAGTCTCTGCTCCCCGAAGACACGCTCCTCCCTACGACTGGTGGCGCAACAGGATCAGCCACCTAATGATTTTATGCCCCTTTTGTCGGGCGAAAAATGAACCTACACCATCTTAGGGACGGAGGGCAGCTAATTGACTGATCAAGCCACGTTAGAGCTAACGGATTAAGCAACCAACATCCCCCTTGGCCTTGGACTCTAAGGTCCCCTTCGGCCTCGGACTCCAACGTCCCCCTCGGCCTCAAACTCTAGAGTCCCACTCAGCTAAGGTCCCCCTCGGCCTCAGACTCCAGCGTTCCTTTCGGCCTCGGACTCCAAGGTCCCCCTCGGCCTCGAACTCCAAGGTCCCCCTCGGCCTCGAACCTCGGAACCCCCTTTGGCCTCGGCTCCAGTCTTCCATGGCCTCAGCAACTGCAACCGTTGTCACCACTACATGGCCCGCCTACCATCTGTGGCACCAAGCTGGTAGAGGGCTTACAAGCATGGCCACCCCTAACATACTCAGGGATGGTTGCCACTTGTCTCTGTCAGCCTTGCCGCCTATCCTCTACCAGACGGTAACATCTAGATTACATAAACTTTTCAAAGGTAGATAAAGGGAACATTCGGATCCCACCGGAGCAACCGATCCCATAGGACTTTCTTACAGAATTTTCATTCGAGAAAGAGACGCCAGGAGATTCCTAAACCCCTGTTCATTGTCCTTCGGATCCTCTTTATTACGTTCGAGGAACATGATTTAACGACAATACTATTCATTATATTTTTTTACTATTCATCATCATTATCACTATATCTTTTTTCAATCCTTTATTATCATATTATCTATTCTTTTTTTTCCCACCATTCCTTATCATTACCATCACACACCAATAACCATCACATAATACCAATCTTTATTTTATTTTTTAAAAATAATTTTTAATAAATAAAAGTATTTTTAATTTTTTTAAAAATAAAATAAAATAAAAGTATACATCATGCAACTAAACATCCCTTCAACAAAAAAGCTTATGCGAACACCGAGTCACTCCACTTCAACGAAGACAAGGTTGCAGACATCCCCACCGCCATATAGCCCCCTAGCTTATTTTCCATTATAGCTCGCTCACATTGCCCAATAAAAATACTTGCCGACGTGGACATAATAAACGTCACAGTTAAATAAATTTTTTATATTATTATTTATGTTATCATTTTTTATTAATAATATTTTATAATAAAACATCAAATCAAAACATTGAAGGACAAAGTTAAATCCAAAGGTGCCCCCACCCCCACAACCCAACAATAAGGAAGGCCTCTCAGGATAGGGATAGGAGTCACAGCCATGACTCGATTGTATCTTCTCTTAAGGAAGTCCTCTAGGGACAGAGGCAAGAGTTGCAGATTAGGACCCCGCCTCTTAGTTAATGAGTCTGCTGTTGTTATGGAGGATACCCACTCTGCTGTAGGTACCTCGATCCCCGACTATCCTCCTAATAATGAGATGGTTGAGGATAAGGAGGAAGACATCCTTCCTCAACCCTAATATGAAGATTCTGATATGAAATATTAGAGGAGCGCGAAAACCTTCATTTCGCTCCTCTTTTGGGTGACTTTTGCAACTCCACAATTTTGATATGTCTTGTCCGTTTGCAGAGGCAGGTTGCTAGAACGTTGTCTTCATATATAACGGAGTCTACTAGTCTATTCGGAGGTATTTTGGCTCTCTGGCAGAACACCTCCATTTGGGTTGATGCTCTTCAACGGTGCAATCAGCAGATCGCTCTTGTTATCTCTAAGGGGTCATTCGTTCCATGGCTTCTATTGGAGGCTTATACTAGTACAAATTTTTGGAAAAGGCAAGCTCTTTGGGCTGAGAGTCTCTCTCTTCTTGCTAGGGATTTTTCTTTCCTCATTGCTGGAGACTTTAACTGTATTATTGGGACCAGTGAAAAACGAGGGGCAGGCAGTTTGTTGGCTCAGCGAAGTCAGCTAAGTTTAGGTCATTCATATCCTCCGCTGGGCTATTTGATTTGGAGTTCTTGGATCCCCAGTTCACTTGGTGCAACAATCGCTAGGGTACAGCTCGAGTATGGAAAAGATTGGATAGAGCTATGGCCATGGCCCAGTGGCTCCAAATTTTTCCTTCCACCTCTATTACGGAAATAGTTTTGTTTTGAGCAGTTTTGTTCTTAAATTGCGGTGCGAGCAATTATCTCCCAGGTTTGGCCGTATGCCTGTCAAAGGTAGTGCTGAGTACAGATTATCTAGGTGGCTAAGTTAATGAAGCACTGGCTAGAACCTTTCTAGATGGAACATATTGAAGGTTGGGAACCTAGTCATGAAAGTAGGGCAGGTCGAAGCTAAAATCACTACCAATCGGGCTAGGGAGGTTGCTGAAGGCTATCTTCCTAATTCTGATCTCATTGCTCTTCGTGCTTTGCTAACCCGCCACCACTCTCTCTTACAACAGTAGGATACTTAATGAAGACAGGTCTTAAATTCAATGGATTCGAAAAGGTGATCAAAACACCAGATTTTTCCAACAGAAGACCTTGAAGAGTTGTACTGCTAACAGGATTCGATGGATTATAGATGACGAAGGCCAATACCTATATGATATCCATGTCATTAGGGACTAGTTTTCCCACTTCTTTCAGACCAGATAGACTGAGCCTACTGGTGATGGCTTCCCTGTTCACTCGATCATTCTCTCTAAGAAGATCTCAGTATCAAAGAATAACGTTCTTATCAGACCTATTTCAGAGGAGATTCGATCAGCTTTATGAGATATAGGGTCAAATAAAACCCCTGAGCCAGATGGTTTTCCACCCTTTTTCTTTCGAACATTGTGGGTCATGATGTTTAGCAGCTATCCTGCATGATTTTCATTCCAAAGTCATCTCTGCTAAGTGGAATTGGACTCTTGTCACCTTGGTGCCCAAATGCTCCGATGCTTCCTCTCCCCTTCACTATAGGCCCATCAGCCTATGTCCTATCCTGTATAAGGTCTGTTCTTGGATCTTAGCTAATAGATTGAGGGTAGTTATTCCTTGCATTATATTTGTAAAATAAGATGCTTTTATTAAAGAAGGCAACATATATGATAATGTCCTCATAGCCCAATAGTTTATGCATGTCCTTCAAAGATCTTCTAGCCAACGAAGTCTTATGATAGACTGAGCTGGAGTTTTCTGCATAAGACTCTTCTAGAGTTTGGATTTGATAGACTTTTTATAGACTGGATTATGGCATACATCGATAGTTCTTTCTTGCTCGTTATTAATGCCTGCCAGACAAAGTTCTCCATTCGGCTATGGGGCTGGGCCAAGACTGTCCGCTTTCTCCATTATTGTTCATCCTTGCGGCTAATGATTTATCGCGTGCGCTCCACAAGGTGCAGCATGATTTCTATATTGCCCCCTTCTTGGCTAGAATGGATGGGCCTCAGGTCTCTCACCTCATTTTTGCTGATGACTATATACTGCTGGCGAAGGCTAATGTTTATAATGCGAGTACTTATGCCACCATTGTCGAACCTCAGGATAGAAGGTCAATCTTCACAAATCTTTGGTTTATTTTAGTCCGAAGACTTTCAACTCTACGAGGAAAGTCATTCTTCAGACTTTTGGCATCTTCACTCAATCTTACGTATTTGAAGATTCCTATCACTTAGGAGATCACGATGCTCCGATTTTAGTGAGCTTGAGTGCTAAGTTCAGGAACGTATAGAGTTATCTATGATGGGCCAAATTATCCTTCTCCGTTTGGTTCTATCATCCCTTCCTCTTTATTTACTATCCAATACAGTTATCCTAATTACTTATCTTCGAAGGATAAAGCGATGTTTTAGAAATTTCCTTTGGGCTCCGATGCAGGATGTTCATGGCAAGCATTTACTGGCTTGAGACACTATCTGCATGCCTATCACTGAAGGAGGTCTCGGTATTCAGTTGTTAGTGCTACAAAGGAAGGCTATGCTTGCTAGACATGCTTCATAACCACATTGCTTTTGAACTTCTTTTATGCATGCTAGATATGAAGAATGAACTCCTAATATAACTATTCATTCCTCCCGTTTCTTCTTCTGAAAGAAGGTTTGCAATCGTGACGTGGATGATTAAAGATGGCTCTTTGATGAGTGTAGTCCAAGACATTTAGCTTTCAAAGCTCCCTCACTCGCATTGGCCTACTCTATTTAGTACTGAAGTCCCTTGGCATATGAGGCTATATCCTTATTTATAGATTTCTCACTCCACTGTTCTGCTCTTGATTTTAATAATGAAAACTCCCCACCACCCCAGCAAGGGAGTGCGCGAAGCCACTCTGCTTTTATTATCAAAGGGATCGATTGAATTATGTAGATGAGAAATTTAATCTCTTTGACATTTTCCAGCAGTATGAACTAACATTTTCTATGCTTTACATGATGAATCCTCCATGCCCAAAGTTTTTTCATAAAAGAAGACTCCCTCAGGCTTCGATAGAATTGGTTCAATCAATCCTTTACTACTGGATGCTTGGTCTACTCCGCGAAAGATCTTCAACTTACAAATTCATGGTGTTTATCCAAAGACCAACTTTGGCATTTAGATTGGGGATGCAATTGATCTTTCAAATTTTTGGATATGAAAATATGATAATCTCTATTTCATTATACTCGTACAACTTCTACTTTCTAATCTATCCAACTTAACTTACACTAAGATCATTCATTTTTTTAAAATAATAATAATGCAAAGCGTAATTTGACCCAACTAATCCTGAATGCTCCTTGAATTTAATTGTAAAATAAAATAAAAAAACAATTTAAAATAAATTATGAAGCATACTCCAAATATTTATACATGAAATTAAATAAATTTAAAATTTAAACCCAAACAGAAAAGGTTAGGATATATTTGTGCAACGGAAGCTTTAATTTATAAAAGCATACAGAATCCCGATGCGAACCACCAACCTCTCAATCATTTGAAAGCGCCGCAGAGCTTAGAGATCCAGAATACAACAGGGCGGACACAGATCAACGTACAGATTACTTTAATAAAAATATCCTCCAGCCCCCTCAAAACCCACCAATTTCTAAATTTTCAAATATCGATAACATTATTAAGGCTAAAAACAACAATTTTGGCATTTACTTTTTTTCATATAGGAACTTAAAATAATATATTACAAAAATTATATGCCATAAAAAATCACGAACATCTCCTCTAAGCTAATACGAAAATCAACCTTCCACCGCTTGCCAAAATAAATGAAAATTATTAATAAAATATAAAAACCACACCAATCAAGCCATAGCCACTACAAGAAACAACGGCTACAAACGACTAAGCCAAAACGTAAAACCAATATCAAAAGTGAAAAAAGGTCACTTGCATTGTGACCTGCAAAACTAAAACTCGACAGCAAAAATAAATTTTAAGCCTCGTCAGCCAATATTTCTCTAAAAAATTATATCCGAGCAAATTAAGCATATACCCTAAAAAAAATCGTTGAAACAAAGTGTAAAAAAATAAAACAAGCAAATAAATTTTAAGCCTAGACCAAAAAGCCGCACACGTGCCTAAAAAAGCTGCCCAATACAAGAGGAAAAAAAAAAAAACCGCAGCTCAGACTTCTAAAGTAAAAATATTTTGTAAGATAAAACACCACACGATATGCTTAGCAAACCTGAAAACTTACAGCATAAAACTTCGATCCACTTAAAATCAAACAGGTTCAACTTACCTACACAAACTTCAAATTACAGCCAACCAAAAATATTTTTCCTAAAAATTGATTTATCCAATAACTCAGCAAAAGACAGCAAATCAACTAAAACCAACCGCATCAATTATTTCAACTAGCATACCATTCAAATTCAAATTCCATTTAGAAGCTAAAACGCTGCCATCCGTGCCCACGCGATCCAAAAGCTACAACTCCGCCGACAAATTTATTAAGCCCGTTCATACAACGCAACCGACGAAAAACAAAAGATACAGTATTTAAAACCATCAATTAAGACTTAGTGTTAAGTTACATACATTCACATAACATTATCCACTGAAAAAAACGAAGAAAGGTTAGGAGGCAAAGATAAAAGAGACAATAAATACCGGCAAAATAAAGGTTAAACAAAGCATCAACCAGCTAAAACAACCACTAAAACAAAATAAGTGCATCAGCTTAAAAAAATTAAATATCAGACGCGTCCCCAAACTATAGGAACACTCATTCTTAGTCGAAAAAATGATTACCATACTTATGCGTGCCATGCAAACACAATCAGAGTGTTGAAATAATTACACACATCATCCAAAAATACTCGAGGCCTCGAAATACGAAGTCCAATAAAATGTACGGGGCTAAGTATTTTAACACAACGTTTTACCATCACTAAGTTTGACTGGATTCAATGAAATTTGGTGCATCCCAAACATTTGCCTATTTGAATTAACTTTTAAAGTCTAATCAATAGCTATCAGTCTCTAATAACCAATTTATAATATTTAATAGCAAGCTAATAAATTTATTTTTTAGGTATTAGCCTTTCAAAAATTAACGATTAGGATCAATTAATTCAAGAAATTATTGAATCAACGGCTACTCTATTTTTATAATTTTTATTTTAATTTCTTAAACCTTTTATATTTGCCTATGTTCTTTGTTTTCATGTCAATTTTTTTCCCATTAATCCTATGCCTTACGAAATAACATTAGTTTAAGGTTAATAAAAATAATTGCTCAACAATAAAATATTTTCGATATGTACAAATTAATTATATTTTTTATTAAATAAAAAAGTACTTCAAAAATATTGTATAATTGGTACATTTTATTAAAATTAAAAAAAATTATAAGACCACTATTATGCCAGCTATGCGATATGTAAGAGAGTATTGGATAATATTGAAATAATATAAAAATTAAATATAACAAAAATGCATATATTAAGATGGATATATGGTAAAACTTTAAAAGATAGAATTAAAATAAACATATAACAGAAATTATAGAAGTAGTCCTAATTAAAGATAAAATGAGAGAAATCGATTACGATAGTTTGAACATATACGATGATTAGAAAAAATGATCTTTTATCAATTCATGATAAGAATAGAGGTAGAGATAGACCTAAACTAAGATGAAGAGAAATAATTAAAAAGATATAATTATTTATAATTTGAATATCGATTTAGTTCTAACAGTGCAAAGTGGAGGAAGCATATTCATGTAGCCGATCCCATGTAGATGGAAAAACGCTTAGATGAGTTGAGTTGAGTTGAATTGAGTATTTATATTTATCAGCATAGAATTATTTATCTATCAAATAATATTTTAAATTTTTATTTATATAACTTATTTAAAATAATTAATATATATATTATATTTAAATAAATATATTTTATTTATTATTTAAATATTTTAATAGCAATAGTAATAATAATTTAATCAAATATTTTATTAAAAATAATTATTAGCTGACAGCACTCAAATTGATCAATGAGCTGAATGCTTTTTTCCTATCTTTCGTTTTATTTTACGAAAAAAGAGGTTAGAAAATGAAACAGCAAATCCCAAGTTTGGCTTTTCTAAGGGACCAAAATGACAGCTATTATAATATTAATAGGCTACTTGCAAATTAACTATGGTTGGAAAAGGTCATTATTAAGATTTTTAATTAATAAATAGTAGATTCTAATTACAATATGTTTAGTCATGTTGCCGCAGAAATCCGTTCTCCGACTTGGGTGCAGCTAACCTCTGGATCCGGACGCTATCATTCGCCTGGGTGGACTCCAAAATAGTTTCATGCAGAGAATTGGGGGTGGCTCTCTACTAAAGATCCTCGACACCAAGTCAGTGAAGATTCACAGTAAGCAGATATGAGGAGAAGGCTCTTGCAGAAGAGTCCCTCAAGAATGGCCTCTTAAGGAGCCGTGAGCTCTGCTTGAGCTTCAATGAAGTTTTTAGTGAAAGAGTGAGCGTACCTGAAGAATTTTTGGATAGGGTATTTATAAGTTGCTGGTGTGATGGCAAGCAATTACCTGACTTCTTGGGCGTGTCACAAGGAATCAAAAACATCATGATTCGAATCTGATTCGATTCAAATTTGTTATGAGGCCGGTAGCACTCGAATTGGTTAGTTAGAGGATCAATGGCTAGAGAGGCTAGCTGATGGTTTGAGATTCGGTGATTTATAGGCTCTAGGCCACATTCGGCATTATTGGCTTTATTCCCCACTTAGGATGGTTAGGGAACCACGTGGTTGGAATCTTGTTAGATTATCATGAATTTGAATTTTTCTGCACTTGGCCCTTTTTTCTACTTTGGGGAAAACACTTTGGGAATCAGGCGATCAGGGCCGTTCATCGTGATGATAGATAACGAGCACACTTGGGCTAGGTGTGGAGGTAGCTCGGTTCGACAGAAGTTTAAGGATTCCTTGATTATGCTGAGGAGTAAAAGTAACTCATTCTGACTGAAGCACGGGAACAGCTCGATCCGGCCGAGGAATAGGAGCAGCACGGTCTGGCCGAAGTATAAAGATAGCTCGGTATGGCCGAGGTATAAGGATAACTCGGTCTCGCTAAGATGTATTGGCTTTGTCTTTTCAAGACGCGATAACTGGCGGATCAGAAGTCGAAAGTGATCCTAACCTTTTCGTTGTGCGCATGGATATTTGATGTAATGACGATTTTACCCCGCATCACATGCCACCCACTCTCTAGTCCGAAGTGTAAATTTGGGCATAAGGAGTAGAGTTCCAGATGATTTTATTCGAATGGGGGATTTGACTTTGAAGAGGTACGAAATGGTGGCTTCATAAATGCCATGTCACCACAACATCATTTTTCTCAGTGGATGAAAAAAAAAACCCTCGTTTCTGGCAAATGACAATCAAGGGAGCAACATATGGCAAGTCCCCGCACTTAAGGCATTCGAGCTGGCAATTTGAAGATTTGGGGATCCTCGCCGATGGTGCATTGTATTTCTGCTAGGACGGTTTAAAAAGAGGGTTGAGGAGAACTATCCCCTATCACGCTATTTCCTTGCTTATTCTCCAAATATTTGTTTCTCAAGACTCTTGTGCTCCTCGTTGAAGCATGTTCCTCTCAACTCGGAAGTACGAAAGGCTCGGGTGATATGGCTTCTGTGATGACCTCAGAGGATTTGGATAGAGTTCGTCGAAGGTATAGGATTCCTTGGGACATTGTTCTACGGTTACCGAAACCTGAACAGAGGGTCTTAGAGCAGCCTGAGTATGTGATCTTCTTTTTCGAAGAGAGTTTGAGAGCGGGTCTCCGGTTCCCCATCCACCTGTTGGTGAAGGAGATAATGAGGTTTTACAACATATGTCCAACGATGGTGACTCCAAACAGTTAGCGAAATATTGTCGGATTCATATCAATGTGCAGCCGCGTCAGGATAACAGCGACGTTTCTTATGTTCTGAATTAAGATGGGTAGTGGGTCGTGCCTGGCACGACATGGCCCAGGCCCATCGGATATGGCCCGTTAAAAATTTTTGGCGGCCCGGCACGGCACATGGCTCATCATGGGCCGTGCCTGTTCCGGCCCACCATGAGGCCCAACCTCGGACTCCAGCATCCCCCTTGGCCTTGGACTCCAGCGTCCCCCTCGGCCTCGGACTCCAGCATCCCCCTCGGCCTTGGACTCTAAGGTCCCCTTCAGCCTCGGACTCCAGCATCCCCTCGGCCTCGGACTCCAATGTCTCCTTCGACCTCGGACTCCAATGTCTCCTTCGACCTCGGACTCCAAGGTCCCCCTCGGCCTTGGACCTCAGAGCCCCCTTTGGCCTCGGCTTCAGAGTCTTTTATGGCCTCGGCACCTACAACCGCCATGTGGCCAACTAACCATCTATTACCGCCACATGACCCACTAACCACCTACGGTCGCACATGGTCACTACCAGATACGGTGCACACCTAACAAGACTAGGCCTACCTACCACCTATGGCACCATGCCTGGCAGAGGGCTGGCAGGCAGGGCCATCCCTGACAAACTTAGGGATGGTTGCAACCTATCCCTGTTAGTCTGGCTGCCTATCCTCTGCTAGATGATAATGTCTCGGTTACAGCAACTTTCCAAAAGCGGGTAAAGGGGACTTCCGGATAGGTATAAGAACCTTCGCTCATAACGAGAGAAGTGATCTAAACTCCAAGTGACTCGACTAACTCTTTTAGTCGTTCATTCATTACTATTTTCTAGGTCACTCACTTGAGCGTCAAAGGGTCCCCACTGGAGCAATCGGTCCCTGGGGACTTTCTTGCAAGATTCTTGATCGAGGAAGAGACACCAGGAGATTTTTGAACCCCTATTCATCATCCTTCGGATCCTCTTCTTTACCTGACGTTCGAAGAACATGATTTGGCAGCAACGGATTGGCGTGCCAGGTAGGGGAAGAGAGGTAGAAACCTTCGAACTAGTCAGCTGCAGGCTTCCCGCCAAAAATCTGATGCGTGTCGTAGCGCAACGATTAAAACACCTTAATTTCACTATTAGAATAGTGAGAGTAAGGGATCGATTCCACATGGACTTTAGCGATTATCTTGAAATAAATTTATAAATTTAACTAATTAGATAATTAGTAGTGCAAAATAATCAAGATATGATCTATCTTATAAGAGCACGGCCACGGCCTGTCCCTTTTAAGCATAGATCAGTCTAAAATTATTTCCACTTAAATATAATTTAATAACAATTAAACATGAATAGAAACTTTATTTCATGGCATTTAATTAAAAAGTTATGACATTAAGAAGATAACAAGAAAATAAATTCTTCCTAAACCAAATCAAAGACAGACTGAACCGGTTGAAGACGGGCTGAACCGGATCAGGCTCTCTGCAGACGCCTCCAAGAAGAACATTCATGAACCACAGACCACGGACGGCTGCCTGGTAACATATCTTCTTCACGCTCCAAGAAGAGGAGATCACGGCACGAACAAATCTTCTCCACGGCACGAACAGACGCCTGGGATGCTTATCCGACCTCCTGCAGACTCCAAGCCGCCTGGAACAGATCTTCTTCAATCCACAGATGGAACAGAGCACCTTCTCACCATTGGAACAGAGCTCCCTCTCACGGCTGGAACATGGCTTCTTCGATTGAGGAAGAACAGATCTCCCCGAATCCACGGATGATTCCCCCTTAGCTCCCCTCCTTGCTGCTATTTGTAGAAGTCTGGATGCGGCCCAGACATGGAGAAGTAACGATTTGTTGCCATATCAGAGACGACGCGGAGAAGTAACGATGCATCGCGGAGAAAATCCTGGAAATATTGCGGATAAAATCAAAATTTCGTCCATATGAATTGTATTATTCTAATTTGATAACTTCATATCCAATTTATTCCTTAATTGGTGGAGGAAAATATTGAATTTGAATAGGAGAAGAATCGGGAGAGAAATAAGGAAATTTCTGTTGAGAAGACGATGAAGTCGGCACTGGGTTTGCCGACTTTGCTTTAAAATACATGCCAAATCCTTATAAAATTAATTTCGAGCTCGTTTTAAGTCCGATTCGAGTGTCGTTTGCATCGTTAAATTCTAAAATCGAGCTCTTTAAATTGATAAGGTTTTACCTAAAATATTATATAAAATATTAAAATATTAAATAATAATAGGTACGTTGAATTATTAATTAATAGATTTAGTGATAATTATTTATGCGTTTATCACTCCCCCCAACTTGAATCTTACTCATCCTCGAGCAAATAAGAAAATTTAGAAATATGTACCAAGCTAGTCCAAGAATTGATAGTTATCTTACCGTTCTTCTTAAAATTTTTGGTTAGATCATAAGGGAGATACTTCATTGGATTATTAAGTTTACCCATTTAGTGATAAAGTGTAGTCCATAAGAATTTATAGAAGTCTTCCTTCACCAACTTTCCACTTCTCTAATTAAGTCTTCTAACTTAATTTGGGTTGGGTGTAATGTCTTTTATACTTTAGTTATCTTATTTATTTATTTATTTGTAAAGTCAGTGCAATGTCCTAACCCCTTGCTTTCTAATTAACCCTTGTAGCGAGCTTTAGGCCAATGGCTCCCAAACCAATTGGTTTTAGGGCATTAGGTGTAAAACACCCCTCGGACTTACTGACTCGAGTCAAAAAGGCTTTAGGTAGGACTGACTCTACTTAGGTTCTTTTACATTCTCACCTTTTTACGCGAACAACATCACTTTCTTAGTGACGGGGCCCGATTACTTAGTGAAAGATGTTAAGAATCTAATTTATTAATTTTAAGAGAGATTTTTTTTAAACATAACATTTTCACCCATACCCTTATTAAGTAGATTGTACTATTAAGATTAGTGGTCAGGAGGGTCTGAAATTATTCTAAAAATTTTTCTGGCTAAACCCTACCTTTTATTAGGTTTTTTTAATAATTTATTCAGTATCTCAAAAATAATCTAACCATTAATTCATTAATAGACTGCTTGATTAACTTCAAATCGAGACAGAATTTGGTACATACATCTGATTATAGTTTTACTCGAGGATTACTTATTCTTTTTCTGCCCCCCAACTTAATTTCCATTGTCCCTAATGGAAGAAAAATTAATTTCAAAGAAAGATACTACCTGGTAGAGTATTTGAAGGTTGGACGTTTCATTGTTGCATCTTCTTTCAATCTACTGTTGCTCTTCTATGGTCATACTAAAAGAACATACTAAAAGAACAGAAAGTTAAAAATAACTAATAAACTGGGTTGCCTCCAAGAGCGCTAAGTTTAAAGTCTTCAGCCAGACTGTGCTACTTATTATGATAATGTTGGGTTTACAAGATCAATTGATTCAACAACTTCTCCACCATTAATTTCTTCTATATATGGTTTAAACGTTGGCCATTTACTTTGAATGTATTTCCTGCTTGGGGTCTTTAAGCTCTACAGCTCCATGGGGAAATACTTGAGTTACTATAAAAGGTCCATTCCATCGTGAACGAAGTTTTCCAGGGAAAAGATGTAATCTTGAATTGTAAAGCCATACTTTTTGATTTGGTTCAAAAAATTTTCTACTAATAAATTTGTCATGATATGCTTTGGTTCTTTCTTTATAAATTTTTGAGCTCTCATATGCATCATTTCATAGCTCTTCTAACACATTTAATTGAAGTTTCCTATTGACACCTGCATTTTTCATATCATAATTAAATTGCTTGATAGCCCAAAATGCACGGTGTTCCAATTCTACAGGTAAATGACATGCTTTTCCAAATACGAGCCTGTAAGGAGACATTCCTATGGGAGTTTTAAATGCAGTACGATAAGCCCATAATGCATCATCCAAATGTTCTGACCAATCTTTCCTATCGGGTCTCACCATTTTTTCAAGGATATATTTAATTTCTCTATTTGATATTTCAACTTGGCTACTGGTTTGGGGATGATAAGGTATAGCTACCTTATGAGTAATTCCATATTTGTTCATTAATCCTTCAAAGTGTCTATTCGTGAAATGTGCACCTCCATCACTAATTATAGCCCTTGGGCATCCAAAACGACTAAGGATATTATGCTGAATAAACTTGATTACAACTTTATGGTCATTGGTTCGAGTTGCTATGGCTTCAATCCATTTTGACACATAATCAACTACCACCAGAATGTATTCGAATCCAAAAGAGGAAGGAAATGGGCCCATAAAATCAATACCCCATACATCAAAAATTTCTACAACCAAGATAGGGTTTAGGGGCATCATGTCTTTTCGAGAAATATTTCCTGTTTGTTGACATTGGAGACAATTACGGCCAAATTCATGTGCATCTTTAAAAAGAGTTGGCCAAAGAAAACTGCAAAGGCCAATAAAACCCACTTTGTAGTACCTTTGCTGCAGTTTTCTTTCCACTAAAATGTCCTCCACAGGCAAAAGAATGACAGAAGTTAAGTATACTTTTGAATTCACTCTCGAAACACATCGCCTAATCACCTGATCTGAACAGTACTTAAATAATTCAGGGTCTTCCCAAAAGTAATATTTGACTTGTGAGAAAAATCTATCTTTTTCTTGTTTTGTCCAATGGAAGGTACTTTTTTGTTGCCAAATAATTTACAATATGGGCAAACCAAGGAAGACTGCTATGGGAAATTGAGAACAATTGCTCATCAGGGAACCTATCTCTGATTATTTCTTTATTGTATTCTACTAAGATCCTAGAGATATGATCTGCTACCATATTTTCAGAACCCTTCTTATCTAAGATTTCTAGATCAAATTCTTGTAGTAGAAGGATCCATCTAATCAGTATGGTTTTGTATCCTTTTTTGATAAAAGATGCCTCAATGCTCACTACAACAGAAAATAAATATAGCGACGCAAAAATGCGTCACTAAGGTTTTGCGATGCATTAGCGACGCAACTGTAGCATCGCTGTAAGTCTCATCAGAGAATGAATTTAGTCGCAATTGTGTCGCTAAATAGCGACTCTCAATGACGCATCTATTGCGTCGCAATATTGTGACACAACGTCTTTGCGTCGCAATATTGCGACGCAAGGTCGTTGCATTGCAATATTTAATAATAATATTTTAGAAATATTGATGCAATTTCAGTCGCTAATGAGTCGCTAATTAAATTTTTATAAAAATATTAAAAATTAAAAATTAAAATGGTTAAATTTAATATTGCGACGCAACCAAGTGCGTCGCACTAAGACATTGCATCGTAATATTTAATAATAATATTTTAAAAATATTAGCGACACAATTTTAGTTGCTAATACATCACTAATTAAATATTTTTAAAAAATAAAAAAATTAAAATTAAATGGTTAAATTTAATATTGCGATGCATTCAATTGCGTCGCAATATTGCGATGCAATTGAATGTGTCATAATATTTAATAATAATATTTAGATATATTAGCGATGCAATTTCAGTCGCTAATGTGTCGCTAATTAAATTTTTTTAAAAAAATATAAATATTATAAATTAAAATGGTTAAATTTACAAAAATTATGATCGAAACACTGATATCGATCGAAACACTAATATTAATCGAGACATTCATCATTAAATTTTAAAATAATTAATATATTAAAATTTTGAAGTTTTCATGTACAACACATAAAAAGTAAAGAAAAAATACATCAAGAATCTCACTATCACGATCACGTGGTGGCTGGAAACCCTGTGACATGCGGCTAACCAAATCCCGCATGTGATGCATCTGCTCTCTTATGTAGAGAGCTCGTGATGAAGGACTTTCGTGCGCTGGTTGAACTCATGCTAAAGGACTTCCGTGCGCTGGTCGAACTCCTGCTGAATCTCTGCCGATCGTCCTGCCGAACCTCCTTCGTAATAGATCTTTGAATGTCCTCTAAACGCTCGGCAGGAATATCGTCAGAATAGCGCGAATTGGAGGCCTGCTGGAGAAAATATGCAGAAGCTCTAGTGCCCAGACCATAGACCCTACGGTCTCGCGGCTGGGCACCAACAGCCTTAAAAACACACGTCGACTCTCCTCTGATGAGAGTTCGACGGGCGGTCCCCCATCAGTGGAGTCGACCTGTGATGCCTGGGACTGAAGCTCCTCGACTCGTGCCTTTGAATTATAAAATCAACAATAAATGAATCAATAAATTTTACTACAAGAAAATACTGAAATAGCGACGCAAGTTTAGCGACGTAAATATGTGTCGCTAAATTGTGACCACTTTGCGACGCCTCTGTGACAACAAAATATTGCGACGCAATTAGCGACGCATTAGCGACTCAATTAACCAGAAAATCAAAAAAATTAATATTTTAATATTGCGATGCAAATAATGCATCGTAATATTTTTAAATTAATTTTTTATAAAATTTAAATATCGGAAAAAAAATATTGCGATGCAACTCAGTGCGTCGCAATATTTTTAACAGAATTAAATATGTTAAATAGCGATGCATTAGCGACGCAATAAAACAGAAAATTAGAGAAATTATTTTAATTTAGCGATGCACCAATTGCGTCGCAAATAATTTAAATGAAATTAAATTTATAAAATTTAAATATCAGAAAAAATATTGCGACGTAACACAGTGCGTCGCAATGTTTTTAAAAGAATTAAATATATTAAATAGCGAGCGATGCAATAAACCAGAAATTAAAAAATTATTTTTAATTTAGTGACGTACCAATTGCGTCAAATAATTTAAATGAAATTAATTTTTTAAAGTATAAATATTTAAAAAAATATTGCGACGCATTTAGTGCGTCGTAATGTTTTGAAAAAAATTAAATATTTTAAATAGCGATGCATTAGCGATGCAATAAACCAGAAAATAAATTAAAATTATTTTTTAATTTAGTGACGCAATAAATGCATCACAATTATTTTAAATAAAATTAAATTTTATAAAGTATAAATAAGAAAAAATAATTGCGACGTAACACAGTGCGTTGCAATATTTTTAAAAAATTAATATGTTAAATAGTGATGCATTAGCGACGTAATGAACCAAAAATTAATTAAGGAAATTATGTTTTAATATAGCGACACACTTGTTGCATCGTAATTATTATAATTAAAATTAATTTTTTATATAACATAATTATCATATTAAAAAATTACCATGCTACCCTTTGCGTCGTAATATATTTAAAAAATTAATTATTAAATAGCGATCGGTCCAAAATCGATCGTGGCCGATCGGAATAAGGGCTTGGATCGATCGCAACCCTCGATCATCGCCGATCGGACCGATCGCCACGGTTCGAGATTGGTCGTGGCTGATCGGGATCATGGCTTGGATCGATTGGAACCATTGGATCGCCAGCGATTTTGGATCGATTGCATCGGTCTGGAATCGGTCATGGCCGATCGGGATAGGGCTTGGATCGATCGCAACCGTTGGATCGTCACCGATCGGACCGATCGCCATGGTCCGAGATCGGTCGTGGCCGATCGGGATCATCGGATCTTCGGATCATCCGATCTTCGCCAAACGATCGATCAGGGCGGATCGATCGCCGATCGGACCGATCGCCACGGTCCGAGATTGGTCATGGCCGATCGGGATCACGGCTTGGATCGATCGCAACCGTCGGATCGTCGCTGATCTTGGACCGATCGCAACGGTCCGGGATCGGTCGTGGCCGATAGGGATCAGGGCTTGGATCGATCGCAACCGTCAGATCTTTACCGATCGGACCGATTGCCACGGTCTGAGATCAGTCATGGCCGATCGGGATCAGGGCTTGGATCGATTGCAAACCGTCAGATCGCCAGCGATCTTGGACCGATCGCAACGGTCCGGGATTGGTCATGGCCGATCGGGATCAGGGCTTCGATCGATCGCAACCATCGGATTGTAGCCGATCGGACCGATCGCCATGGTCCGAGATCGGTCGTGGCCGATCGGGATCACGGCTTGGATCGATCGCAACCGTCGGATCGTCGCCGATCTTGGACCGATCGCAACGGTCCGAGATCAGTCGTGGCCGATCGGGATCAGGGCTTGGAACGATTGCAACGTCGGATCGCCAGCGATCTTGGACTGATCGCAACGGTCCGGGATCGGTCGTGGCCGATCGGGATCAGGGCTTGGATCGATCGCAACCATCGGATCATCGCCGATCGGACCGATCGCCACGGTCCGAGATCGGTCGTGGCCGATCGGGATCACGACTTGGATCGATCGCAACGTTGGATCGTTGCCGATCGGACCGATCGCAACGGTCCGAGATCAGTCGTGGCTGATCGGGATTAGGGCTTGGATCGATTGCAACCGTCGGATCGCCAGCAATCTTGGACCAATCGCAACGGTCCGGGATCGGTCGTGGCCGATCGGGATCAGGGCTTGGATCGATCGCAACCATCGGATCGTCACCGATCGGACCGATCGCCACGGTCCGAGATCGGTCGTGGTCGATCGGGATCAAGGCTTGGATCGATCGCAACCGTCGGATCTTTGCCGATCATGGACCGATTGCAACAGTCCGGGATCGGTCGTGGCCGATCGGGATCAGGGCTTGGATCGATCGCAACCGTCGTATCTTTTCCGATCGGACTGACTGCCACGGTCCGAGATCAGTCGTGGCCGATCNTTTTCAGGACCGTACAAAAGGTTAACGGCTTTGAGTGGACAGGGGAGTGCCAGAAAGCTTTCAAGAAGCTAAAGGAGTTCTTGTCTACCCCGCCGTTGCTGTCCAAGCCGAGGGAGGAAGAGGAGCTATTCCTTTGCCTCGCGGCTTTCTCCGAGGCGATAAGCTCTATGCTCACTCGCGTTGATGCCGTTGGAACACAGAGGCCTGTCTATTACATCGGCAAGGTGCATCATGATGCGGAGACTGGTATTCCAAAATCAAAAAAATTGTTGTTGTGCTAACCATCTCTACTCAATGTCTTAGACCTTACTTCCAAGCCCACCCAATCATGGTACTCACGGACCAGCCGCTCAGAGCGATCCTATCCCGTCTTGACACTTCTGGCTGGTTAGCGATGTGGGCCATCAGGCTAAGAGAGTTTGACCTATCATTCCGATCGAGATCGACCATGAAATTTCAGGTCTTAGCGAACTTTTTGATCGAATGCACTTGGATCGATGAGCAGCCGAGTCCCCCTCGGCACCCTAAGGCATCACGTCCAAGGCGGGGAGGGAGGACCGTATTCTCCACATGGACGAAGCATTGAATTCCTAGGGTAGTGGAGCCAGTCTCATCCTAACAAGTCCAAAGGAAGAGGCGGTGGAATATGCCCTCCGTTTCCTCTTCCTCGCCGCCAATAATCAAGCAGAATATGAAGCTTTGCTGGCATGAATGAAGCTCGCCAAGAAACTCTGAGTGAAACACCTTAGAGCTTTCGCTGACTCCTAGCTCATCTCCGAACAAGTTGCTGGAGAGTATGAGGCTCATGATCCCATCATGTCCTGCTATCTGAGTAAGGTCCAATCAGAGACCTCATTTTTTTACTTATTTTAGTATCAGCTACATTTCCAGGAGCAAGAACGCTAGAGCTGATGAATTACCTGTCATGCCCCAGACCCTATATTGGATCTAGGGGTGGCAACCAGCCGCATGCCTAGCTTGCAAGGCGTCCCAAAATATAACATTTAATACAAGAAGGAGTAATAACTATATATCATCCAATTTAAATGATTCTTAATATAAACCATAATCATATGTTTTAGGCTACATGCAAAAATACATAATTCAATGGGGTTACGACACAGTATTGGATCTAGTCACTCTGATAGCTGCTCGAACTACCCCATATTCCCATCTTCAATTCTGTGGCTCTGAAAAACATTGTGAGATTTAAATGAGCTCACACTCAATAAATAAGCCAACTATAATAATGTAATTACTTCATTCTTTTATCAACTCAAATTTTTCATAATAAACATCTTGTCAAGCTTCCATAATTCAAATACATTTTACCATGTTATCAAAACATGCATCATATGCTCAAAATAATTTTGGAAGCAATTGCCATATATAGCATATTGAGAATATACAATTTCAGGATAAAACAACTGTACCACTGTAAATAGCATGTAAAAATATATTTTTATACCAATATCCTACGGCCACACACTATGTACACAGAACACCCCCCTCGAGTGTGACACCCTGTATCCTCCATAAATATCCCTTGGAAGTCAGGGTCCTGAAAACAATGTCATGAACTCACATCTTGTCATATCCGGCTACAATACACCCCAAAGTGTATTTTCCATATACCCCCCTATGAAAATAGTGTCATGAAATAATTTTTCACAGTAATAAAAAGACTTATTACGGCAAAAATAAGTCACCGTAATAAGTTTTTAATATTTTTAAAATTTAAATAAAAATCTATTACGTCGACTTATTTTCACTGTAATAGATTGATATTACGACGAAAATAAATCACCGTAATGAATTTTTAATTAAATTAAATTTTTAAAAAATATATAACGATGATATGGTTTATTACGATGATTTTGTCATTTATTATGATGAATTTTTTATCATCGTAATAACTTATTACGATGACTTTTATACCTATTGCGATGAATTAATTTATCATAATAAGTCATTTTTCTTGTAGTGAGAGGAAGACGAGGACCATAGAAGCATAGGAAAAGGAGAGCCCGCAGTTGCGAGGAGACACAGTCTTCAGGTGGAAAAGGGGTGGACCAGGAAGGGGAGGAAGCCATGAAGGAAAGACAAGGAAAGGTCGGGAGGACTGACCTGAGCAAAGATAGGAGAGCAGCAAGGCCCGAGGAAGGAAGACTCGGGTGAAGTTCAGGCTCGGGGAAAGAAGAAAGTCTCGGGGATGTAAGTAATCAGGTCCGGGGTGACCCTCCTTCTATACCCTTTTTCAAATCATCCCGCCTAATTCGGCTAGCCTCGTGCACGCCCACTACTGAAGGGGATGCCTCGGCAATCGTCCGGCGCACGAAATGCGAGATATGCAACCAATGATGGGACATCCATAGCATCAGCGCAATGATGAAAATAACGATGGTTGCCTTTTCATGGGTTCAAAAGGACTTTTCCTTTTCAAGAAGGATCCCCTCAGATCTGACGGTGAGGGTTGATAGGAGCGGTGGCGTTACGATGCTCCATACTACCGGCATTAAAAAGTCTCTGCTCCCCAAAGACACGCTCCTCCCTACGACTGGTGGCGCAACAGGATCAGCCACCTAATGATTTTATGCCCCTTTTGTCGGGCGAAAAATGAACCTACACCATCTTAGGGACGGAGGGCAGCTAATATGACTGATCAAGCCACGTTAGAGCTAACGGATTAAGCAACCAGCATCCCCCTTGGCCTTGGACTCTAAGGTCCCCTTCGGCCTCGGACTCCAACGTCCCCCTCGGCCTTGAACTCTAGAGTCCCACTCAACCAAGGTCCCCCTCGGCCTCAGACTCCAGCGTTCCTTTCGGCCTCGGACTCCAAGGTCCCCCTCGGCCTCGAACCTCGGAACCCCCTTTGGCCTCGCTCTAGTCTTCCATGGCCTCAGCAACTGCAACCGTTGTCACCACTACATGGCCCGCCTACCATCTGTGGCACCAAGCTGGTAGAGGGCTTACAAGCATGGCCACCCCTAACATACTCAGGGATGGTTGCCACTTGTCTCTGTCAGCCTTGCCGCCTATCCTCTACCAGATGGTAACATCTAGATTACATAAACTTTTCAAAGGTAGATAAAGGGAACTTTCGGATAGGTATAAGAACCTTTGCTCATAACGAGAGAGATCTAAACTCTGAGTAACTCGACTAAGTCTTTTAGTCCTTCGTTCATTACTGATTCCACCAGAGCAACCGATCCCAGAGGACTTTCTTGCAGAATTTTCATTCGAGAAAGAGACGCTAGGAGATTCCTAAACCCCTGTTCATTGTCCTTCAGATCCTCTTTATTACGTTCGAGGAACATGATTTAACGACAATACTATTCATTATATTTTTTTACTATTCATCATCATTATCACTATATCTTTTCTTCAATCCTTTATTATCATATTATCTATTCTTTTTTTTCCCACCATTCCTTATCATTACCATCACACACCAATAACCATCACATAATACCAATCTTTATTTTATTTTTTAAAAATAATTTTTAATAAATAAAAGTATTTTTAATTTTTTTAAAAATATAAATAAAAATAAAATTATACATCATGCAACTAAACATCCCTTCAACAAAAAAGCTCATGCGAACATCGAGTCACTCCACTTCAACGAAGACAAGGTTGCAGACATCCCCACCGCCATATAGCCCCCTAGCTTATTTTCCATTATAGCTCGCCCCCATAAAAATACTTGCCAACGTGGACATAATAAACGTCACAATTAAATAAATTTTTTATAATATTATTTATGTTATCATTTTTTATTAAATAATATTTTGTAATAAAACATCAAATCAAAACATTGAAGGACAAAGTTAAATCCAAAGGTGCCCCCACCCCCACAACCCAACAATAAGGCCTCTCAGGATAGGGATAGGAGTCACAGCCATGACTCGATTGTATCTTCTCTTAAGGAAGTCCTCTAGGGACAGAGGCAAGAGTTGCAGATTAGGACCCCGCCTCTTAGTTAATGAGTCTGCTGTTGTTATGGAGGATACCCACCCTGCTGTAGGTACCTCGATCCACGACTATCCTCCTAATAATGAGATGGTTGAGGATAAGGAGGAAGACATCCTTCCTCAACCCTAATATGAAGATTCTGATATGAAATATTAGAGGAGCGCGAAAACCTTCGTTTCGCTCCTCTTTTGGGTGACTTTTGCAACTCCACAATTTTGATATGTCTTGTCCGTTTGCAGAGGCAGGTTGCTAGAACGTTGTCTTCATATATAACGGAGTCTACTAGTCTATTCGGAGGTATTTTGGCTCTCTGGCAGAACACCTCCATTTGGGTTGATGCTCTTCAACGGTGCAATCAGCAGATCGCTCTTGTTATCTCTAAGGGGTCATTCATTCCATGACTTCTATTGGAGGCTTATACTAGTACAAATTTTGGAAAAGGCAAGCTCTTTGGGCTGAAAGTCTCTCTCTTCTTGCTAGGGATTTTTCTTTCCTCATTGATGGAGACTTTAACTGTATTATTGGGACCAGTGAAAAACGAAGGGCAGGCAGTTTGTTGGCTCAGCGAAGTCAGCTAAGTTTAGGTCATTCATATCCTCCACTGGGCTATTTGATTTGGGGTTCTTGGATCCCCAGTTCACTTGGTGCAACAATCGCTAGGGTACAGCTCGAGTATGGAAAAGATTGGATAGAGCTATGGCCATGGCCCAGTGGCTCCAATTTTTTCCTTCCACCTCTATTACTCATTTTCCTTGGATTACTTCTAATCATTGACCCATTTTGATTTCCACGGAGGTGGCTACGCAACGGAAACAGTTTTGTTTTGAGCAGTTTTGTTCTTAAACTGCGGTGCGGGCCATTATCTCCCAGTTTGGCCGTATGCCTGTCAAAGGTAGTGCTGAGTACAGATTATCTAGGCGGCTAAGTTGATGAAGCACTGGCTAGAACCTTTCTAGATGGAACATATTGAAGGTTGGGAACCTAGTCATGAAAGTAGGGCAGGTCGAAGCTAAAATCACTACCAATCGGGCTAGGGAGGTTGCTGAAGGCTATCTTCCTAATTCTGATCTCATTGCTCTTCATGCTTTGCTAACCCGCCACCACTCTCTCTTAAAACAATAGGATACTTAATGAAGACAGGTCTTAAATTCAGTGGATTCGAAAAGGTGATCAAAACACCAGATTATAGATGACGAAGGCCAATACCTATATGATATCCATGTCATTAGGGACTAGTTTTCCCACTTCTTTCATACCAGATAAATTGAGCCTACTGGTGATGGCTTCCCGATCATTCTCTCTAAGAAGATCTCAGTATCAAAGAATAACGTTCTTATCAGACCTATTTCAGAGGAGATTCGATCAGCTTTATGAGATATAGGGTCAAATAAAACCCCTAAGCCAGATGGTTTTCCACCCTTTTTCTTTCGAACATTGTGGGTCATGATGTTTAGCAGGCTATCTTGGATGATTTTCATTCCAAAGTCATCCCTGTTAAGTGGAATTGGACTCTTATCACCTTGGTGCCCAAATGCTCCGATGCTTCCTCTCCCCTTCACTATAGGCCCATCAGCCTGTGTCCTATCCTGTATAAGGTCTGTTCTTGGATCTTAGCTAATAGATTGAGGGTAGTTATTATAATGTCCTCATAGCCCAATAGTTTATGCATGTCCTTCAAAGATCTTCTAGCCGACGAAGTCTTATGATAGACTGAGCTGAAGTTTTCTGCATAAGAGTCTTCTACAGTTTGGATTTGATAGACTTTTTATAGACTGGATTATGGCATACATCGATAGTCCTTTCTCGCTCGTTATTAATGCCTGCCAGACGAAGTTCTCCATTCGGCTATGGGGCTGGGCCAAGACTGTCTGCTTTCTCCATTATTGTTCATCTTTGCGGCTAATGATTTATCGCATGCTCTCCACGAGGTGCAGCACGATTTCTATATTGACCCCTTCTTGGCTAGAATGGATGGGCCTCAGGTCTCTCACCTCCTTTTTGCTGATGACTGTATGGCGAAGGATAATGTTTATAATGCGAGTACTTATGCCACCATTGTCGAACCTCGAGATAGAAAGTCAATCTTCACAAATCTTTGGTTTATTTTAGTCCGAAGACTTTCAACTCTACGAGGAAAATCATTCTTCAGACTTTTGGCATCTTCACTCAATCTTACGTATTTGAAGATTCCTATCACTTATAGGAGATCACGATGCTCCGATTTTAGTGAGCTTGAGCGCTAAGTTCAGGAACGTATAGAGTTATCTATGATGGGCCGAATTATCCTTCTCCGTTTGGTTCTATCATCCCTTCCTCTTTATTTACTATCCAATACAGTTATCCTAATTACTTATCTTCGAAGGATAAAGCGATGTTTTAGAAATTTCCTTTGGGCTCCAGGATGTTCATGGCAAGCATTTACTGGCTTGAGACACTATCTGCATGCCTATCACTGAAGGAGGTCTTGGTATTCAGTTGTTATTCAGTTGTTAGTGCTACAAAGGAAGGCTATGCTTGCTAGACATGCTTCATAACCCACATTGCTTTTGAAGTTCTTTTATGCATGCTAGATATGAAGAATGAACTCCTAATATAACTATTCATTCCTCCCGAAGGTTTGCAATCGTGACGTGGATGATTAAAGATGGCTCTTTGACATTTTCCAGCAAATTTAATCTCTTTGACATTTTCCATATGAACTAACATTTTCTATGCTTTACATGATGAATCCTCCATGCCCAAAGTTTTTTTCATAAAAGAAGACTCCCTCAGGCATCGATAGAATTGGTTCAATCAATCCTTTACTACTGGATGCTTGGTCTACTCCACGAAAGATCTTCAACTTACAAATTCATGGTGTTTATCCAAAGACCAACTTTGGCATTTAGATTATCCAAAGACCAACTTTGGCATTTAGATTGGGGATGCAATTGATCTTTCAAATTTTTGGATATGAAAATATGATAATCTCTATTTCATTATACTCGTACAACTTCTACTTTCTAATCTATCCAACTTAACTTACACTAAGATCATTCATTTTTTTAAAATAATAATAATAATGCAAAGCGTAATTTGACCCAACTAATCTTGAATGCTCATTGAATTTAATTGTAAAATAAAATAAAAAAACAATTTAAAATAAATTATGAAGCATACTCCAAATATTTATACATGAAATTAAATAAATTTAAAATTTAAACCCAAACAGAAAAGGTTAAGATATATATTTGTGCAACGAAAGCTTTAATTTATAAAAGCATACAGAATCCCGATGCGAACCACCAACCTCTCAATCATTTGAAAGCGACACAAAGCTTAGAGATCCAGAATACAACAAGGCGGACACAGATCAACGTACAGATTACTTTAATAAAAATATCCTCCAGCCCCCTCAAAACCCACCAATTTCTAAATTTCCAAATATCGATAACATTATTAAGGCTAAAAACAACAATTTTGGCATTTACTTTTTTTCCTATATGAACTTAAAATAATATAATACAAAAATTATATGCCATAAAAAACATCTCCTCTAAGCTAATAAGAAAATCAACCTTCCACCGCTTGCCAGAAATAAATGAAAATTATTAATAAAATATAAAAACCAAGCACCAATCAAGCCATCCACTACAAGAAACAACGGCTACAAATGACTAAGCCAAAACGTAAAACCAATATCAAAAGTGAAAAAAGGTCACTTGAGTTGTGACTTGCAAAACTAAAACTCGCAAAAATAAATTTTAAGCCTCGTCAGCCAATATTTCTCTAAAAAATTATATCCGAGCAAATTAAGCATATACCCTAAAAAAATCGTTGAAACAAAGCGTAAAAAAATAAATCAAGCAAATAAATTTTAAGCCTAGACCAAAAAGCCGCACACGTGCCTAAAAAAGCTGCCCAATACAAGAGGAAAAAAAAAAAAAACCGGAGCTCAGACTTCTAAAGTAAAAATATTTTGTAAGATAAAACACCACACGATATGCTTAGCAAACCTGAAAACTTACAGCATAAAACTTCGATCCACTTAAAAATCAAACAGGTTCAACTTACCTACACAAACTTCAAATTACCAACCAACCAAAAATATTTTTCCTAAAAATTGATTTATCCAATAACTCAGCAAAAGACAGCAAATCAACTAAAACCAAGTCAATTATTTCAACTAGCATACCATTCAAATTCAAATTTCAACTAGCATACCATTCAAATTCAAATTCCATTCAGAAGCTAAAACGCTGCCATCCGTGCCCACGCGATCCAAAAGCTACAACTTCGCCGACAAATTTATTAAGCCCGTTCATACAACGCAACCGAACGAAAAACAAAAAATACAGTATTTAAAACTATCAATTAAGACTTAATGTTAAGTTACAGACATTCACATAACATTATTCATTGAAAAAAAAACAAAGAAAGGTTAGGAGGCAAAGATAAAAGAGACAATAAATACCGGCAAAATAAAGGTTAAACAAAGCATCAACCAGCTAAAACAATCACTAAAACAAAATAAGTGCATCAGTTTAAAAAAAATTAAATATCAGACGCGTTCCCAAACTATAGGAACACTATCGAAAAAATGATTACCATACTTATGCGTGCCATGCAAACGCAATCAGAATGTTGAAAATAATTACACACATCATCCAAAAATACTTGAGGCCTCGAAATACGAAGTCCAATAAAACTAACTGATAGGACAACGCAGTTGAGGTTTGAATAAAAGCCTCAACATAAAGTCGAGAATGCATCTCAGGTTGAACAGATCTGTACGGTCAGTTGACTCCAAGCAGGATTACACCAGCTTCGCCCCCTCACGTCTAGCGTTCCATCCTCAGCTTCAATCAATTTTTTTATACAGCGTTCCAAAAAGCAGGATCCCTTTTTAAAAGTAATTCAACCAACTCTGAAAAAAGTTAAAGCGTTCGTTGCCAAACTTCTATTCACCATAGAGCTCCACAACCGAGAATTATCTTAAATCCAATATAGAAAACATCCAGACATCCAGAAAATCATCTCATACAGATCCAGAGCAGCGAATCGTCTTAAAACCAATGCAGCAATGTGGTGATCCCAGAGCAAAAGAATCTTAGTGCACCCAATGACTACAACGAAGCAACCTCCAGCACCAACGATGTAACAAAACCCTGAAGAAACGCTCACCAATAGACCGACAAGTCCCCAAACAACAAGAAACAAACATTACATTCAATCTCCCTTCTACAAAGTAAATTTCAGACAACACATCTTGACATCATAAAAGACAAATGACAAGTCTACCATTTATTTCAAAACTAACAAGTAACAACACACACAAAAATTCATAATAAAAATAACGTGAAAAAAATGCAAAAAATTTCAGTAGTGCTCATTGGCGTTAATTCACAATACTCTAGTTCTCATTTGGCAACGCTAGAAATTCAACTGCATGCTCGATAAGTCATAATAATCATGCAAGGAACCTGGAGGCACCCCATTTGCGATTATAGAAGATAAGCATAGCATCAACCTAACATATGAACTTATCGCACAATTGACATTAGAATAAATTGGAGGAATTGGATGAACCGAATGAAAAAAATTACCTGGAAAGGATAATAACACCACCTTATCGCACAATTGACATTAGAATAAATTAGATAAATTGGATGAACCGAATGAAATCAATTACCCAAAAAAACTGTCGATTGACTTCTAACTAATGATCTTAATAAATTGGAGAATATAGATTACCGAGTGAAACAAAGCCTACCATTCGATTTACTCACAGAATTATCACTTGCGAATAATCATTTCTCACGAGATGCCTGCTCATCTATAAAATTTGGTGAAATAAATTAGGTCCTCTCCTTCCATAGAAGGAATTTAAACGATACGAAACAGCTGTGCATATGTACCTCAAAGCTTGAAGGTTGACGACGGCAACGGTTGCTCGCCCTTTGATAATTTCATAGATATACCGATCGACTCGTAGAACCATTTTTTTTTAAAAAAAAAAAGAAAAAAGAAAAAGAAGACACCAGAGAGGGAGACCCCGGGGAAAAAACAACCCCGTGCACGAAAAAATAAATATTTTATTAGGATCTGGTGACCTGCCATGCGAGCGCACCCAACATGGCAAAGGTCGATGCGACAACATGGGATCCGAAAGTCACTACTACCGTCATGATACCAATTTCCCCTCCCTTAACTTCCATTCCATGGAGCTCCCTGTCTTTCCTATATTCTACATACCATGGAACACAGAAACCCACCCCTCAACATCAAGTCTAATTTCACAAACTAGAGACATCATATAGAGATCTATTGATTAAGAACCTCGTTTTTCACGATCCCGAAGTCCATCACGTCTCCAACGGACCGATCGTACAGATCTGCAAGAAAAAATAGCTGGATCTGAGACAACTTTGGTCATCTTCTTCCACCTCCAGATCCAAAGCTTTGTCACCAGGTGATCAACCCCTGAAAATCTGTTGAAAAAAGAGCATCTACACCAAAACAAAACAACCGCACACGCGTATAGATCGAACGCCTTATCATTAAGGGGAAAAGGAAGGAAAAAACTTTTCCCAGCCGATTAACAGAGGGAAAAAAAAGAAATCACAAAAATATAACCGTAGATCAGCCAAAAAAAGGAAAAAAAAAAATCAAAACTCAAACGAGACGATAGATCGCCAGATTTATAAACAAAATAGGACAAATTTGTGATGCATAAAAAAGAAGAAGAAAGAATCACCTTAAAATATAGATAAAAAAATAAAAATCAATAAAACAAATATATCTACAAAATAAAACCGATGAAGGAAAGGCTAGAAGAAAGAACCACGAAAACAAAGAGAAGCCCTAGCGATGGCGTAACCAACCGGGTGGCCCGGGTGGCGCTAGGTATTTATTGACCGCTTTCGAGAGGATGGGCGGCAAAATTAAAGCGGTGGAGCACTTGTCGCGCTTAGTTGCGTCCACGTGTTTGGATGGTATTGGTCGTGCCAGATAAGGCGGTGGTGTTAGGCATCCATCGCTGGGACACGACAGTTTCGCTGCAGGAACGGCAAGGCTGAGCGATACATTGTCGTCCAACCGCTCGCATATGAAATATTTATGCGGAATGTGACGTGCTGTCCGAATTAGACCGGATGTAATTCGATGGATGCCAATTTTAGCAATAATTTATTCTTGGCTTGTCGGCTGGGATAAAAAAAATAACGCACGCTCTGGAATGTACGGGGGCTAAGTATTTTAACACAAACGTTTTACCGTCACTAAGTTTCACGGGATTCAATGAAATTTGGTGCATTCCAAACATTTGCCTATTTGAATTAACTTTTAAAGTCTAATCAATAGCTATCAGTCTCTAATAACCAATTTATAATATTTAATAGCAAGCTAATTGTTGCCGCTAAAATCTGTCCTCGGCTCGGACGCATCGGGCTACAGCGTGGGCTTCCTCTTAGGCGGACCTGCAAGACAGTCCTCACGCAAGAGGCATTGGGGGTGGCCCTCTGCGGAAGACCCTCCGATGCCCAAGTCAGTGGAGACCAGCAATCAACAAATATGGGGAAAAGGATCCCCCAGGAAGAGTTCCTCCGAGCTCTCGTGGGAGCTTTCATGGCGGAGTGCGAGAACTGCGAATGAAAAATGGGCGTAGAGTCGCCGTACCTGAGAGGCTTGAGGGTGGTAGTATTTATAGGCGGTCACCTGACTTCTTGGACGTGCTCTGGATGAGGTCTGAAAGTTGTTGGGATTCGAAACGGATTCGAATCAGGTTGTTACAGGGCCGGTAGGATCCATAGGTTAGTTAGAGGATCGACGGCTGGGAGGCGGGGAGAGCTGGCCGATGACTCGAGACTCAGTAGCTGCGTGGTCCCTAGGCCATTATTGTAGGTCCTAGGCCACGTTTTGGCATGATTCCTTGTTTGGAATCTTATTCTGTTACAGTGGATTTGAATTCTCCCGCGCCAGATTCCGCAGAGGTGTTGTGGTTCAGTCATCATGGCTGGCGGAGGTAGGTGCCGAGGCATAAAGGGCGAACGTGGCAGCCATAAATGCCTTAATGCAGGGAAGAAAATAAGGCATTGAATGCCTTAAAGTAGGTGGATATATGTGGCCTTTATGAGGTCATAAATGCCTTGATGCAAAAGACATAGCGTGGTTGCGGAGGCCGAACTATATTTGCCGAACTATATTTGCCGAGGCATGTTGGCCAAACTATATTTGCCGAACTATATTTGCCGAGGCATGTTGGCCGAGCTATATTTGCCGAGGCATGTTGGTCGAGCTATGCTGGCTGAGCTATGCTGACGCTGGCTGATGCTGAGGCTGGCCGAGCTATGCTGGCCGAGCTATGCTGAAGCTGGCTGATGCTGAGGCTGGCCGAGCTATGCTGGCCGAGCTATGTTGGCCGAGCCGAGCTATGCTGAAGCTGGCTGATGCTGAGGCTGGCCGAGCTATGCTGGCCGAGCTATGGTGGCCGAGCTATGCTGAAGCTGGCCGATGCTGAGGCTGGCCGAGCTATGCTGGCCGAGCCATGCTGAAGCTGGCTGATGCTGAGGCTGGCCGAGCTATGCTGGCCGAGCTATGGTGGCCGAGCTATGCTGAAGCTGGCCGAAGTATATTTGCCGAACTATATTTTCCGAGGCATGTTGGCCGAAGTATACTTTCTCCTCTCTTTTTATTCCATTAAATGCTGGCCTTGGACTCTAAGGTCCCCTTCAGCCTCGGACTCCAGCATCCCCCTCGGCCTCGGACTCCAATGTCTCCTTCGACCTCGGACTCCAATGTCTCCTTCGACCTCGGACTCCAAGGTCCCCCTCGGCCTTGGACCTCAGAGCCCCCTTTGGCCTCGGCTTCAGAGTCTTTTATGGCCTCGGCACCTACAACCGCCATGTGGCCAACTAACCGTCTATTACCACCACATGACCCACTAACCACCTATGGTCGCACATGGTCACTATCAGATACGATGCACACCTAACAAGACTAGGCCTACCTACCACCTATGGCACCATGCCAGGCAGAGGGCTGGCAGGCAGGGCCACCCCTGACAAACTTAGGGATGGTTGCAACCTATCCCTGTTAGTCTGGCTGCCTATCCTCTACTAGATGATAATGTCTCGGTTACAGCAACTTTCCAAAAGCGGGTAAAGGGGACTTCCGGATAAGTATAAGAACCTTCGCTCATAACGAGAGAAGTGATCTAAACTCCAAGTGACTTGACTAACTCTTTTAGTCATTCATTCATTACTATTTTCTAGGTCACTCACTTGAGCGTCAAAGGGTCCCCACTGGCGTAATCGGTCCCTGGGGACTTTCTTGCAAGATTCTCGATCGAGGAAGAGACACCATAAGATTTTTGAACCCCTATTCATCGTCCTTCGGATCCTCTTCTTTACCTGACATTCGAAGAACATGATTTGGCAGCAACGGATTGGCGTGCCAGGTAGGGGAAGAGAGGTAGAAACCTTCGAACTAGTCAGCTGCAGGCTTCCCGCCAAAAATCTGATGCGTGTCGTAGCGCAACGATTAAAACACCTTAATTTCACTATTAGAATAGTGAGAGTAAGGGATCGATTCCACATGGACTTTAGCGATTATCTTGAAATAAATTTATAAATTTAACTAATTAGATAATTAGTAGTGCAAAATAATCAAGATATGATCTATCTTATAAGAGCACGGCCCGTACCCATAGATCACGGCCTGTCCCTTTTAAGCATAGATCAGTCTAAAATTATTTCCACTTAAATATAATTTAATAACAATTAAACATGAATAGAAACTTTATTTCATGGCATTTAATTAAAAAGTTATGACATTAAGAAGATAACAAGAAAATAAATTCTTCCTAAACCAAATCAAAGACAGACTGAACCGGTTGAAGACGGGCTGAACCAGATCAGGCTCTCTGCAGACGCCTCCAAGAAGAACATTCATGAACCACAGACCACGAACGGCTGCCTGGTAACATATCTTCTTCACGCTCCAAGAAGAGGAGATCACGGCACGAACAGAATCTTCTCCACGGCACGAACAGACGCTTGGGATGCTTATCCGACCTCCTGCAGACTCCAAGCCGCCTAGAACAGATCTTCTTCAATCCACAGACGGAACAGAGCACCTTCGCACCATTGGAACAGAGCTCCCTCTCACGGCTGGAACAGGGCTTCTTCGATTGAGGAAGAACAGATCTCCCCGAATCCACGGATGATTCCCCCTTAGCTCCCCTCCTTGCTGCTATTTGTAGAAGTTTGGATGCGGCCCAGACACGGAGAAGTAACGATTCTGTTACCATATCAGAGACGACGCGGAGAAGTAACGACGCGACGCGGAGAAAATCCTTAAAATATTGCGGATAAAATCAAAATTTTGTCCATATGAATTGTATTATTCTAATTTGATAACTTCCTATCCAATTTATTCCTTAATTGGTGGAGGAAAATATTGAATTTGAATAGGAGAAGAATCGGGAGAGAAATAAGAAAATTTCTGTTGAGAAGACGATGAAGTCGGCACTGGGTTTGCCGACTTTGCTTTAAAATACATGCCAAATCCTTATAAAATTAATTCTGAGCTCGTTTTAAGTCCGATTCGAGTGCTGTTTGCATCGTTAAATTCTTAAAATCGAGCTATTTAAATTGATAAGGTTTTACCTAAAATATTATATAAAATATTAAAATATTAAATAATAATAGGTACATTGAATTATTAATTAATAGATTTAGTGATAATTATTTATGCGTTTATCACTCCCCCCAACTTGAATCTTACTCATCCTCGAGCAAATAAGAAAATTTAGAAATATGTACCAAGCTAGTCCAAGAATTGATAGTTATCTTACAGTTCTTCTTAAAAATTTTTGGTTAGATCATAAGGGAGATACTTCATTGGATTATTAAGTTTACCCATTTAGTGATAAAGTGTAGTCCATAAGAATTTATAGAAGTCTTCCTTCACCAACTTTCCACTTCTCTAATTAAGTCTTCTAACTTAATTTGGGTTGGGTGTAATATCTTTTATACTTTAGTTATCTTATTTATTTATTTATTTGTAAAGTCAGTGCAATGTCCTAACCCTTGCTTTCTAATTAACCCTTGTAGCGAGCTTTAGGCCAATGGCTCCCAAACCAATTGGTTTCAGGGCATTAGGTGTAAAACACCCCTCGGACTTACTGACTCGAGTCAAAAAGGCTTTAGGTAGGACTGACTCTACTTAGGTTCTTTTACATTCTCACCTTTTTACGCGAACAACATCACTTTCTTAGGTGACGGGGCCCGATTACTTAGTGAAAGATGTTAAGAATCTAATTTATTAATTTTAAGAGAGATTTTTTTTAAACATAACATTTTCACCCATACCCTTATTAAGTAGATTGTACTATTAAGATTAGTGGTCAGGAGGGTCTGAAATTATTCTAAAAATTTTTCTGGGCTAAACCCTACCTTTTATTAGGTTTTTTTAATAATTTATTCAATATCTCAAAAATAATCTAACCATTAATTCATTAATAGACTGCTTGATTAACTTCAAATTGAGACAGAATTTGGTACATACATCTGATTATAGTTTTACTCGAGGATTTACTTATTCTTTTTTCTGCCCTCCAACTTAATTTTCATTGTCCCTAATGGAAGAAAAATTAATTTCAAAGAAAGATACTTGGTAGAGTATTTGAAGGTTGGACGTTTCATTGTTGCCATCTTCTTTCAATCTACTTCTGTTGCTCTTCTATAGTCATACTAAAAGAACATACTAAAAGAACAAAAGTTAAAAATAACTAATAAACTGGGTTGCCTCCCAAGAGCGCTAAGTTTAAAGTCTTCAGCCAGACTGTGCTACTTATTATGATAATGTTGGGTTTACAAGATCAATTGATTCAACAACTTTTTTGCCATTAATTTCTTCTATATATGGTTTCAAACGTTGGCCATTTACTTTGAATGTATTTTCCTGCTTGGGGTCTTTAAGCTCTACAGCTCCATGGGGAAATACTTGAGTTACTATAAAAGATCCATTCCATCGTGAAGTTTTCCAGGGAAAAGATGTAATCTTGAATTGTAAAGCCATACTTTTTGATTTGGTTCAAAAAATTTCTACTAATAAATTTGTCATGATATGCTTTGGTTCTTTCTTTATAAATTTTTGAGCTCTCATATGCATCATTTCGTAGCTCTTCTAACTCATTTAATTGAAGTTTCCTATTGACACCTAGATTTTTCATATCATAATTAAATTGCTTGATAGCCCAAAATGCACGGTGTTCCAATTCTACAGGTAAATGACATGCTTTTCCAAATACGAGCCTGTAAGGAGACATTCCTATGGGAGTTTTAAATGCAGTACGATAAGCCCATAATGCATCATCCAAACGTTCTGACCAATCTTTTCTATCGGGTCTCACCATTTTTTTAAGGATATATTTAATTTCTCTATTTGATATTTCAACTTGGCTACTGGTTTGGGGATGATAAGGTATAGCTACCTTATGAGTAATTCCATATTTGTTCATTAATCCTTCAAAGTGTCTATTCGTGAAATGTGCACCTCCATCACTAATTATAGCCCTTGGGCATCCAAAACGACTAAGGATATTATGCTGAATAAACTTGATTACAACTTTATGGTCATTGGTTCGAGTTGCTATGGCTTCAATCCATTTTGACACATAATCAACTACCACCAGAATGTATTCGAATCCAAAAGAGGAAGGAAATGGGCCCATAAAATCAATACCCCATACATCAAAAATTTCTACAACCAAGATAGGGTTTAGGGGCATCATGTCTTTTCGAGAAATATTTCCTGTTTGTTGACATTGGAGATAATTAAGGCCAAATTCATGTGCATCTTTAAAAAGAGTTGGCCAAAGAAAAATGCAAAGACCAATAAAACCCACTTTGTAGTACCTTTGCTGCAGTTTTCTTTCCACTAAAATGTCCTCCACAGGCAAAAGAATGACAGAAGTTAAGTATACTTTTGAATTCACTATCGGAAACACATCGCCTAATCACCTGATCTGAACAGTACTTAAATAATTCAGGGTCTTCCCAAAAGTAATATTTGACTTGTGAGAAAAATCTATCTTTTTCTTGTTTTGTCCAATGGAAAGGTACTTTTCCTGTTGCGAAATAATTTACAATATGGGCAAACCAAGGAAGACTGCTATGGGAAATTGAGAACAATTGCTCATTAGGGAACCTATCTCTGATTATTTCTTTATTGTATTCTACCAAGATCCTAGAGATATGATCTGCTACCATATTTTCAGAACCCTTCTTATCTAAGATTTCTAGATCAAATTCTTGTAGTAGAAGGATCCATCTAATCAGTATGGGTTTTGTATCTTTTTTGATAAAAGATGCCTCAATGCTCACTACAACAGAAAATAAATATAGCAATGCAAAAATGCGTCACTAAGGTTTTGCGACGCATTAGCGACGCAACTGTAGCGTCGCTGTAAGTCTCATCACAGAATAAATTTAGTCGCATGTGTTGCTAAATAGCGACTCTCAACGACGCATCTATTGCGTTGCAATATTGTGACACAACGTCTTTGCGTCGCAATATTGCGATGCAAGGTCGTTGCATTGCAATATTTAATAATAATATTTTAGAAATATTAGTAACGCAATTTCAGTCGCTAATGAGTTTCTAATTAAATTTTTATAAAAATATTAAAAATTAAAATGATTAAATTTAATATTGCGACGCACTTGTTATAAAAATATTAAAAATTAAAAATTAAAACAGTTAAATTTAATATTGCGACGCAACCAAGTGCGTCGCACTAAGACATTGCATCGTAATATTTAATAATAATATTTTAAAAATATTAGTGATGCAATTTCAGTTGCTAATATGTCACTAATTAAATATTTTTTAAAAAAATAAACAAGATTAAAAATTAAAATGGTTAAATTTAATATTGCGATGCATTCAATTGCGTCGCAATATTGCGACGCAATTGAATGCATCACAATATTTAATAATAATATTTTAGATATATTAGCGATGCAATTTCAGTCGCTAATGCATCGCTAATTAAATTTTTTTAAAAAATTATAAAAATTATAAATTAAAATGGTTAAATTTACAAAAATTATGATCGAAACACTGATATCGATCGAAACACTAATATTAATCGAGACATTCATCATTAAATTTCTAAAAACAATTAATATATTAAAATTTTGAAGTTTCTATGTACAACACATAAAAAGTAAAGAAAAAAATACATCAAGAATCTCTACTATCACGATCACGTGGTGGCTGGAAACCCTGTGACATGCGGCTAACCAAATCCCGCATGTGACGCATCTGCTCTCTTATGTCAGAGAGCTCGTGCTGAAGGACTTTCGTGCGCTGGTTGAACTCATGCTGAAGGACTTCCGTGCACTGGTCGAACTCCTGCTGAATCTCCTGCCGATCGTCCTACCGAACCTCCTTCGTAATAGATCTTCGAATGCTCTCTAAACGCTCGGCAGGAATATCGCCAGAATAGCGCGAATTGGAGGCCTACTGGAGAAAATATGCAGAACCTCTAGTGCCCAGACCATAGACCCTGCGGTCTCGCGACTGGGCAGCAACAACCTCCAAAAACACACGTCGACTCTCCTCTGATGAGAGTTCGACGGGCGGTCCCCCATCAGTGGAGTCGACTAGCGATGCCTGGGACTGAAGCTCCTCAACTCGTGCCTTTGAATTATAAATAAACAATAAATGAATCAATAAATTTCTCTAAATAAAATTTTAAAAATTAAACAGATACAATATAAAGCTAATTTCTTACCACAACTTTCCGTGATCGTGTATCGACGCAGGAACCGTCCCTCCTGGTATGTGTCGCCCTGAATAGGCGAAACTCACCAGGATCTCCGTCCTCCTGTTCAGACTACAACAACAAAAGAAAAATTGATATAAATAAAAGTATTTGTAAATAACTAAATTAGTAATTAAAATATTTAAGTTTTCTTACCATGCAGCGTCTGTGCTCCTGAATCGAAATAGACCCCGCAGTGTGGCGGGAGAGACCCGTGCCAGGACCGCCCCTCTCGGATCATCGGTTCGTGCTGGCTGATGCGGACCTCCTGCGCCAGCCATCAGACTGCCATGCCTACTGCCACTCGTACCAAATACCCTTCGGCACATGGGTAGGACGCTCACTCGATGTCCTCCAATGATGAAGCATGTCGAAGTATTGGCGTGCTGTAAGAGCATTCCATGCTGCCCTAATGGCATCAGGATAGCAGGGTCCCACGTAAACTTTTTCTGCATTGAAATAAATAATTTGTTTAAGAATTTATTAAGATTAAGAAATTTAAGATAAATTGTATTTAATAAGTTTACATGAAACTCTGAAAAATAAAACTCCCTCGTGGCTGCAGGTACATGGCGCCAATCGTAGCCACTGGGATCAGCACGCCTCTGAAATATGGAGCTGATCTGGCTTGATACATGATGCTACTCAATAAATATGTTAAAAAAATACATGTTTATAGGTAACTGACTTAAAAACATAAACGATATATTTACAATTACTATATACTTACAGCCCATGAGCATCCAGTCCAAGTTCGGTGCGGCCGACGGTGGAAGAACTCTCGAATGTATGTGCCGATCGGCTGGATGATAATACTAATGCAGGATCACCGCCGATGGCTGAAGAGACCGGAGGCTATGCGATGTGTGGAGATCCGAACTCTCCATCTCCAAAGCTCATGGGATCTGATGCGGCAGGGCTACGTCTCTGCTCACTCTGTCTATCGTCGGTAGATCTACCTTGGCCTGTCATACTGAAAATACTAAAGATTCATGAATGTTATTACAATTAATAATTAAATATGTAAAAATATAACATTTGTAAAAATAAATTGAATTTGAAAAAACCTCTATGTTTAGTCGGTTTCATTTGTTTCGTGAAATGTTGGATCAACATCCGATGCCGTATCGGATTCTGATTCAGTTTCATTATCATCGGAAGGAAACCAAACATTTGAATCTGCAATTTCTTGGACATCACCATTTGGATCTCTAAGTGATGTTTTAGGAGCCCTTGTGTCGTCCTCAATTGCATGCATTTCCATCTCATCCTCTTGAAATACAGGGCACTCGGCTGATTGACTTAATGAACTTTCGTCTAATACGATTGTTGAACGTGGGACGATTTTAGAAACATCCCACCAATCTTGCTTGTCGTTGCGCAAACTTGGATATCCGCAGTAAAACACTTGCTGAGCTTAGGATGCAAGGATGAATGGATCATATTTCTGCAATCTTCGTCGATGGTTCACTTCAACTAGATTGTAGTCGTTATGAACCCTTTTTCCCACAGGAAGTGTCGGATCGAACCAATTGCAACGAAACAATATGGTTCGTTTAATAGGCCAACCGGGATATTCAACTTCAACCACCTCTACTAACTTTCGTAATAATCCTGCATATTTGCTCCAACACTTTCTCCTTTAACACACACGCCCCAGTTCTGCGTGCCTCTTGAAGCTGCTAGTCGTTCAATCTAAAATTTGTACCAATTAACAAAATAGCCAGTAGAGGTTGTTACGGTCTTCAATGGCCATTGCGATAGACATTTAATGAAAATATTATCGGTTGTGGACAATGGACCGTTTACCTATAAATTAATAAGCTATTCACAACCAATTCAAAAAATAAAAGCCATTATTGAAATTGATTGAGTAATACTACTCACAAATTCATAAAACCAGTAAGCAAACTCCGTTTCTAACTTCTGCCTAATGGCAACTTGACTGATGTCGGGATTCATCTGTCGTTGTCTATCACAATACATCCTTATGGGATGATAAGGATTAAAATATCTGTTAGCAATTAAATATTGTGGTATATTGCAATTTAAATTAGAAGTTCCAATTAAGCATTGAAGTATATACTTACTCAATGTATGGATCAACTTCTCTACAGTTTATTAGGATGTAATAATGTGCTGCATTATACTCTATATCGCTAAGATTTCTTGACTTCTGCACCCCAAATGAACGGCCGATACCTTTAAAAACTGATATTCTACCATCATTAGGTTCTCCTTCATCCACACATACGTCATCGTTACGACCAACATTTCGGCTCCTCATGTGGATGTGACCCTCAAAGTAATGCGAGGCAAAAGCTGAAACTTCTTCGACCAAGTGTGCATTACATATTGAACCTTTAACCCTTGCCTTATTACGCACATTATTTTTTAACTTCTTAAGGTACCTATATGTAAAGGTGAAAAAAAAAAAACAATGTTCTTGCAATGAAATAATATTTGAAATGTCAATATGTCTTACTGATGTATATATTTACCTCTCGAAAGGATACATCCAGCGATAGGTCCCATCGGTACTCCTCCTCAAATCACCTCTTCTGCAATAAAGATTAAGTTCTTCTCTTGACTTTGCAATGTCTTTGGTTTTTCCCGGGATGTTTAGCACCGTGTTAAATATGTTATCAAAGAAATTTTTCTTGATATGCATAACATCCAAGTTGTGCCGGATGAGATTTGTGCTCCAATACGGCAAATCCCAAAATATACTCCTCTTCTTCAAGTTATGTTCTTTACATATACGGCCATTTACTCTATCTGCATCTGGTTCCCAAGCATACCTCAACCCCAAATGCTCTATAGTATCAAATATATCCGTGCCAGACCTAACTGGTTCGGCGAATTTTGTGACTGCTTTGTTCTTCCAGAAGGCAGTCAAGTTACACCTATAAGGATGATTTGGAGGCAAGAACTTCCTATGATTATCAAACCATGACTGCTTACCACTCTTCTACAATGTAAATGCATCCGAATCATACATGCAATGGGGGCATGCCAGACGTCCAGCAATGCTCCAACCAGACAACATTGCATATGCCGGGAAGTCACTTATTGTCCACATCAAAGTAGCTCTCATGATGAAATTCTATTTCATAGAAATGTCGTAGGCTATGACTCCTGTTTCCCACAATATTTTCAATTCGGCCACCAACGGTTGCAGGAAGACATTAATCTTTTCCTTTGGATTTGATGGTCCTGGAACAAAAACTGTCAAAAACATTACAGAATCTTTCATGCACTTCCATGGAGGAAGGTTATATACAGTCAGTATCACAGGCCAACATGAATACTGTTGGCCCGCTGACCAAATGGTTGGAAGCCATCGGTACAAAGACCTAATCTCACATTCCTTATATCTTCAGCGAAATCAGGATGATTTTCATTGAAATGCTTCCAAGCTTTTGAATCTGATGGATGCCGCATTTCAACCTTTTTAGATTCATGTTCGGCATGCCATCTCATATCAGCAGCTGTAGCCTCAGATCTGTATAATCTCTGCAGGCGTGGAGTAAGAGGAAAGTAATGCATCCTCTTGTAAGGCACACTTTTCCTCCTACTTGTACTAGCTCCCCCTTCGCCATTTTTGTACCTCGATTGCCCACAAATCTTACACCATCGCAGCTCTGAGTCTTCACCCCAATATATCATGCAATTGTTCAAGCAACAATCGATCTTATTAACTAGGAGCCCAAGCCCACGCAACAACTTCTTGGTTGAGTAAAAACTATCTGCTACAACATTATCATTTAGCAAAATTTCCTTGATTAACCCAGCTACAGAATTGAACGTCTTTTCTGATAATCGATGTTCTGCCTTAATATTCAACAACCGAGCAGCCGTAGACAACTGGGAATGGCCCTCACAATCAGGATACAATTCTTGATTTGCAACACGCAATATATCATAAAATTGTTGTGCATATGGATTTGATTCTTCCATAAATGTATTCTGATTGAATTCATTACCCGATGCATTCATCACCATTTCTTCATATGTGTTTAAATTCACAAATGGTTCATCTCCGGGAATTGACACTTGTTGGCTTGTAACAGCTACTGGAATTTCCTTGGTTCACCATGACAGTACCAAACATCGTAATCAGGAACAAACCCCTTTTTACACAAATGTACCTTAACAGTTTCAACATCTTGTAGGCTTTATTCTGACACCTATGAAAGTTGCATGGGCACCTAATCCTAGGCCCATCCATCCATTCAGGTTGGCTATATGCAAATGCGATAAATTCTTCCAATCCATTCATAAAATCTAGATTAAGCAAGCCATCTTTTATCCTTGCATACATCCACGAGCGAGCCCCGCTCATTTTTGACGATTTATACAATTTCTGGTAAACCATTAAAGGAAACCACATTATAAAACTATATTAGCATTACTAATTATATAACTAAATTATTTCTTTTACACAACTAAGGTTAATAACAACCATTTAAATTATTTATAACTAAACTAACTTTCTTTTACACAACTAAGGTCCCTACCCTGTAAGGCCGGGCCACGGCTACGATCCTTGGCGTGCTAGCAAGGACCGAGACACAGGTTCATGCCAGGCTAATGCTAGGGCTTAAGTTCGGGTCGGGCCGCAAGGCGGTCCGTTCAATCATGAGACTTCACAAGCATTCAAGTGTCCTAAATTAATTCCACCTTCACTCCATGTCTAAAAGGTAAGGCCCTATCCCATTCAAGAATATTTTTTATGATATGTTATTTGCTATTAATTATCATCAATCGGTTACGTTAAAATTTCAGCAGCATTTTCCCATATGTTCTCCTAAATGTGTGGCATATATGCCACACTAGGAGAACGTATGAGCAAATACAAACTGCAATTTCAACCAACGATGATTAATAGTACACTAACATATTGCAAAAAATATTCTCAAACTGTCAACCAGGACAATTTGAGAATTTGCAAGACTAAGTCTTACAAATTCTCAAACGGGTCTAAAGGTTATAGTGCTGTGAGAAATAATATGAAAATTCAAAGACAATCGAACTTATGCTTGTTATTCAGAAATTCTTGTCAATTCCGTAATAAACTCATTACATAATTCTATGTGAAGACTAAAATATAAATCATTGAAACTACTAATTCGGTGCTGAAAATTAAATAGAACTACAACAAGACGTTCATTCTAGCATTACATAATTTAATGCATCATTCAATTTGAAGCAGAATGTAAATAATCAAGACATAATATGATATTATAAATCATATATAAATGATATTATAAAAATATTATAATATATTATAAAATTATTATAATATCATATTATAATATCAATAAAATTAGAACTCACATATGTCAAATGTTCACCAATAAACTGTCATGCATAGTTTAATAGACTGAGAAATTGAACAATGACTATATAAAAATCACTAATCAATTATGACTGAATTAATTTAAAACATAATAAGCACTAAATAATCGTAAAGCAATTTCTTTAATTAATTTACTATCGATCAGAATCACTAATTAGCAAATACAACATTGATGTTATATTGCAACCATTATTTATTAGAATGCCATAATTTATTGTTATTATTTTATATTATAATATTATGAACAAATATAAGTTATATATATNTATCAATATTGTGACGCATAATGGATGCGTCGCAATATTGCGATGCATAATGGATGCGTCGCAATATTGCGACGCATAATGGATGCGTCTCAATATTGCGACGCATAATGGATGCGTCGCAATATTATTTGTTAATTTAAAACTAATATTGCGATGCATCCATTATGCGTCGCAATATTATTTGTTAATTTAAAACTAATATTGCGATGCATCCATTATGCGTCGCAATATTGCGATGCAATCATAATGCATCGCAATATTAGTTTGTTAATTTAAAACTAATATTGCGACACATCCATTATGCGTCGCAATATTAGTTTGTTAATTTGAAACTAATATCGCGACGCATTATGAATGCGTCGCAATATTAGTTTTAAATTAACAAACTAATATTGCGATGCATCCACTATGCATTGCAATATTGTGATGCAATTATACTACGTCGCAATATTGGTATTAGTTTATTAATTTAATATTACAAATATTGATATTAGTTTATTAATTTAAAACTAATATTGCGACGCATCCATTATGCGTCGCAATATTGCGATGCAAATACGTTGCGTCGCAATATTAGTTTATTAATTTATAAACTAATATTGCGACGCATTATAGCTTGGATCCGACCGCTGTGATTCATCCGATCGGCGATGATCCGATGGTTGCGATCGATCTAATCCATGATCCCGATCTGCGATGATCGATCCGACGGTTGCGATTCCTCCGATCGGCGACGATATCTGACGGTTGCGATCGATTGAACACATGATCCCGATCGGCGATGATCGATCCGACGATTGCGATCCAACTAATCGGCGACAATCCGACGGTTGCGATCGATCCAAGCCATGATCCCGATCGGCGATGATCGATCCGACTGTTTTGATCCATCCGATCGGCTACGATATCGATGGTTGTGAGTGATCCAAGCCATGATCCCGATCGGCGATGATCGATCCGACCGTTGCGATCCATTCGATCGACGACGATCCGATGGTTGCGATCGATCCAAGCCATGATCTCGATCGGCGATGATCGATCCAACCATTGCCATCCATCCGATCGGCGACGATATCCGACGGTTGCGAGTGATCCAAGCCATGATCCCGATCGGGGATGATCGATCCGACCATTACATATAGAACCGATCGGCGACGATCCAACGGTTGCAATCGATCCAAGCCATGATCCCGATCGATGATGATCGATTCGACCGTTGCAATCCATCCGATCAGCCACGATCCGATGGTTGCGATCGATCAAAGCCATGATCTCGATCGGCGATGATCGATCCGACCGCTGCGATCCATCCGATCGGCGACAATCCAACGGTTGCGATCGATCCAAGCCATGATCCTGATCGACGATGATCGATCTGACGGTTGCGATCCATCCGATCGGTGACGATATTCGACGGTTGTGATCGATTGAACCCATGATCCCGATCGGCGATGATCGATCCGACGATTGCAATCCAACTAATCGGCGATGATCCGACGGTTGCGATCGATCCATGCCATGATCCCAATCGGCGATGATCGATCCGACCGTTGCGATCCAACCGATCGGCGATGATCCGACAATTGCGATCGATCCAAGCCATGATCTCGATCAGCGATGATCGATTCGACCGCTGCTATCGATCCGATCGGCGACGATCCGACGGTTGCGATCGATCCAAGCCATGATCCCGATCGGCGATGATCGATCCGACCGCTACGATCCATCCGATCGGCGACGATCCAACGGTTGTGATCGATCCAAGCCATGATCCTGATCGGCGATGATCGATCCGACCGTTGCGATCCATTCGATCGGGGATGATATCCGACGGTTGCGATCGATCCAAGCTATGATTCCGATCGGGGATGATCGATCCGACCGCTGCGATCCATCCAATCGGCGACGATCGGACGGTTGTGATCGATCCAAGCCATGATCCTGATCGACAATGATCGATCCGACGGTTGTGATCCATCCGATCGGTGACGATATCCGATGGTTGCGATCGATTGAACCCTTGATCCCGATCGGCGATGATCGATCCGACGGTTGCGATCCAACTAATCAGCGACGATCCGACGGTTCGATCAATCCAGGCCATGATCCCAATCGGTGATGATCAATCCGACCGTTGCGATCCAACCGATCGGCAACGATCCGACGATTGCGATCGATCCAAGCCATGATCCTGATCGGCGATGATCGATCCAACTGCTGCTATCGATCCGATCGGCGATGATTCGACGGTTGCGATCGATCCAAGCCATGATCCCGATCGGCGATGATCGATCCGACTATTGCAATCCATCCGATCGGGGATAATATTTGATGGTTGCAATCGATCCAAGCCATGATTCCGATCGGGGATGATCGATCCGACCATTGCGATCCATCCGATCGACGATGATCCGATGGTTGTGATCGATCAAAGCCATGATCCCGATCTGCGATGATCGATCCGACGGTTGCGATCCATCCTATCGGCGACAATATCTGACGGTTGCGATCGATTGAACCCATGATCCCGATCGGCGATGATCGATCCGACAGTTGCGATCCAACTAATCGGCGATGATCCGACGGTTGTGATCGATCCAGGCCATGATCCCAATCGGCGATGATCGATCCGACCGTTGCGATCCAACCGATCGGCGACGATCCGACGGTTGCGATCGATCCAAGCCATGATCCTAATCGGCGATGATCGATCCGACCGCTGCGATCCATCCGATCGGTGACGATCCAACGGTTGCAATCGATCCAAGCCATGATCCCGATCGGCTATGATCGATCCGACCATTGCGATCCATCCGATCGGGGACGATATCCGACGGTTGCGATCGATCCAAGCCATGATTCCGATCGGGGATGATCGATCCGACCGATGCGATCCATCCGATCGGCGATGATCCGACGGTTGCGATCGATCTAAGCCATGATCCCAATCTGTGATGATCGATCCGACGGTTGCGATCCATCCGATCAGTGATGATATCCAACGGTTGCGATCGATTGAACCCATGATCTCGATCGGCAATGATCGATCCGACGGTTGCAATCCAACTAATCAGCAAGGATCCGACGGTTGCCATCGATCCAGGCCATGATCCCAATCGGTGATGATCGATTCGATGATTGCGATCCATCCGATCGGTGACGATATCCGACGGTTGCGAGTGATCCAAGCCATGATCCCGATTGATGATGATCGATCCGACCGTTGCAATCCAACCGATCGGTGACGATCCGACAGTTGCGATCGATCCAAGCCATGATCCCGATCGGCGATGATCGATCCGACTGTTTTGATCCATCCGATCGGCTACGATATCCGATGGTTGCGAGTGATCCAAGCCATGATCCCGATCGGTGATGATCGATCCGATCGCTACGATCCATCCGATCAACGACGATCCAACGGTTGCGATCGATCCAAGCCATGATCTCGATTGGCAATAATCGATCCGACCATTGCCATCCATCCGATCGGCGACGATATCCAACGGTTGCGAGTGATCCAAGCCATGATCCCGATCGGGGATGATCGATCCGACCATTACATATAGAACCGATCAGCGATGATCCGACGGTTGCGATCGATCCAAGCCATGATCCCGATCGGCGATGATCGATTCGACCGTTGCGATCCATCCGATCGGCGATGATCCGACGGTTGCGATCTATCAAAGCCATGATCCCGATCGGCGATGATCGATCCGACCATTGCGATTCATCCGATCGGCGACAATATCGGACGGTTTTGATCGATCCAAGCCATGATCCCGATCGGCGATGATCGATCCGACGATTGTGATCCAACTGATCGGCAATGATCCGACAGTTGCGATCGATCCAAGCCATGATCCCAATCGACGATGATCGATTCAACGGTTGTGATCCATCCGATCGGCAACGATATCCGATCGGTTGCGATTGATCCAAGCCATGATCCCGATCGGCGATGATTGATCCGATCGTTGCGATCGATCCGATCGGCGATGATCCGACGGTTGCGATCGGCGATGATCGATCCGACGGTTGCGATCCATCTGATCTGCGATGATCTGATGGTTGCGATTGATCCAAGCCATGATCCCGATCGACGATGATCAATGACGGACACTGCCGTGGCCGGCAAGAAAGGGGGGAACCAATTTATATTTTTTGTTATTTTTTTTTTCACAGGAGGGGTTGTGGAAAAAAACCCCTTTTTTTAATTTTACCGGCGGCCTAGCGGTGGCCAGGCCACGGCCTTGGTTGCCGACCATAGCCATGAAAAAATTTATTTTTTTTGTTATATGCGTCGCTAAATTAACGATTTATTTTTTAATTTTTTAGGTTTTTGCGTCGTTATATTAAAAATTAAATTTTTTTATTTTTTTGGTATATGCGTTGTTAAATAGCGACGCAACCATTGCGTCGCTATATTAACAAATTTTTTTAAATTTTTTTGGGTTTTTGCGTCGCTATATTGCGACACAAAATGTGCATCGCAATATAGCGACTCAATGTTTCGTCACTATATTAAAAATTAATTTTTTTTAATTTTTTAGTATTTGCGTCACTAAATAGCGACGTAATCACTGCGTCGCTATATTAACGAATTTTTTAAATTTTCTAGGTTTTAGTGACGCAATAATGCGTCGCTATATTGTGACGCAAACAGTTGCATCGCAATATAGCGACGCATTATTGCATCGCTATATTGAAAATTAATTTTTTTTATTTTTTTATTAAATGTATTGCTATTGCATCGCTAAATAGCGACGCAATCACTTCGTCACTATATTAACAATTTTTTTAAATTAAAATGATTTTTACGTCGCTAATGCGTCGCTATATTGCGACGTAAATTTGCGTCGCAATATTGTGACTAAATTTGCGTCACAATATAGCGACGCATAATTGCGTCGCTATATTAAAAATTATATTTTTTTATTATTTGCATCGCTATTGCGTCGCTAAATAGCGACGCAATCACTGCGTCGCAATATTAACTATTTTTTTATTTTCTGGTTTTTGCGTCGCTAATGCGTCGCTATATTGCGACGCATTATTATTACGTTGCTAATTGAGTCGCTATTTTTTTTTCTCGCTGAGTTGTCGCAATTTGGTCGCAATTTAGTGACGCAAAATGCGTCGCTAAATTGGCGTCGCTATTTCTGATTTTTCCTGTAGTGAAATAGTGCCTCAGTCTTTTTCGCTTCGAAGTAACAGTTATTGTTAAATGGCCTATGTAACCGGTCCTCGAGGATTTTCTTGTAGGAACTCCGTTCGGAAGGAGGCTCTCCATTTTCCGACGTTTGAGGAGCGCGACTTGGCGGCAACATAATGTTTTTCTTATAATGTAATGTTCTCATCATGCCAGCTCCGATATCATTTCTAACACTTTAAGCTCATTTGTTCTAGTTCAATTAATTCATTAACGGATCAAAACTATATGGTCAAAAAAAGTCAAATACAAGTTAATGGATAACAGATAAACTTGAATTATAAACACATGTCACAAGCTAACAAGAATCTGTCCATCAATTTTTATATATTTGAATCGACTCTTATATTTTGTAATGCTACAAACTCATCAAAATCTGCCAACTAACTTTCACACATTTGGATCGGCTCTGATATGATTTGTATCATCCTAAGCCTATTAAGAATTTGCCCATCAATTTTCGTACATTCGGATCGGCTCTGATCCCATTTGGATCATTCCAATTTTATTGCTAATATCATTTGTAACCAAAATTTAAGTGATTCAAAAATTTAAATGAAGGTTAATAATGAATAGTAAGTATATTTCTTTTCATTTGATATGGGTTGTTCACGAGATATTACAGTATTATATTGAGTTAGAGGCTGAGAGAGAGGTTGAGAAGTAAAGGGAGCATTACTACAAACAGGTAATGGGTAGGGGGAAAAAATCTTGTGGCCCCCCATCGTCGGGTGCCCCAGAATTCGCCGGATAAGAGCTGTCAGCATCATTGCACTTGCCGCCCTTGCGCGCGTGAAGACTGAAGAGAAGTTGCGATCGGTCCATGTTGCTTGCAAGCTGCGACAACCCCACACTCATTTCCTATCCTCGTTTGGTTGCCAACAGAGAGTTTCCTCCTCATAACCTTCCTTTAAGAGAAATAAAGAGTTTAACTCTGATACAGAAACGGACACGGCAACTCCGTTGGAGAGGAGATGTGATGAGATAATTAGAGAAGAGACGTCGGTCCGAGGAGAGAATAGAGAAGACGGCAATGGCGGAAAAAAAAAAAACGTCGGCAGAGGAGATGACACCAGTGAAACAGAGGATATCAAGATCGACGTTTGTTTGAGTCCCTTTTTCTTGAGTGGAGATGACTTTTTATGAGACCATCTTTTAAATTTTTTCACCATGCGTTTGATACCAAGTTAAAAAAAAAAAAAAATATTGATGAATTTTTTTTAAAAAAAATATTTTATATTGCAAGTTTCAAACGCGCAATTTTCTTCTGTCTTTTTTGTTTTTTTGTTAACCATGTTTCCTTAAGGTTGTAAATGAAGGATGATTTATTTTATATGTAATTATTAATTATGTTTGAAACAAAATTAATATAAAAGAAATAAAAATTTTATTAATAACTTGACAAGAGAGATGTGAAAGAATGATGATGTTATTTAAATTTTTTTAATAATTTTTATTTTTAATTATATTTTTTAAATAAATAATTTTAAAGTAAAATAAAAATATTTTTTTAAAAAAAATTCTGCATCAGATATTTCTGGAAGGGAATAAAGATTACAGGAGTAAATTTATATCAAGCACCGTGTGCATTGGAGCATAGCTTGCTCAGTAAAAACGAGAACACCTCAGTAAAAACTTGTGATACCTCATGCAATAATAAATTTATAATTTGTCTAGGCTTTGGATTAGGCCTTGATGGATATGATCTTTTTTGTCCTTACGATCAGCCATGGAGGTTGATGGCAAATACACTTTAAATTATCAACATTTTTAAATTTAAATTATTAATATTTTTAAAAAATTGAGCCTTTTGTATCAACTTTTATTTCTTTCATTAAAGTGACAAATTTAAGGATGGATGGATTACACCTTCCTCCTTGATGGGTTTGGAAGGTTAAAAATGAAGCTTATTTTTAAATTACATCTTCTAATTCTGATGAAGTAGTTAAATAAACTATTAACTAGGTTACAAAACTCAATTCATATTCATCATGCTCTCTAATCTAAAGATTTGACTTTTGAACTTTCCCTATATATCTTATATGGACTTTTCAAAATTCATCTCTTGAACCCCTTCAATCAGCATTTATCAATGTGACATTTGGTGGATTAGTTCATCCCACTTTTTCTAGTGTTGGTGCAGTTATTAGATATCATTATGATCTTATTTTACTGGCCTTAGCAATTTCTCTATTCACCTTTGTTGTTTTTGGTGTATGGTTAGTTGAAGCTTGGTATGGACTAAGAGTAATAATCCATCTGTATTAGAATACCAATATTACTCATAAAAGAAAAACATCTATGATTGCGGCCTCTTTCATGCATTGACTCTGAAAGCATATAAATATATGCATCTTTGGTTTTTACTTGTGTTTCCTACGAAAAGAAAAGGTTCTCTGCCACTTAAGATTCCTAATCAAGATTCATGCCTATAATTTGTGAGGAGGAAAGATTATTTATTTATGAAATGCATTTTTTAAAAACAAAATGATCATCCCTGGAACATAAAGGTTTATTGTTATTTCTATATTTTATACATATTTGTCATAAATGGCCTTCTGACTCATTCTTGAAGCAAAGTCATCATGTTTTTGTTTGCGGTCTTGAATATGTGCATCAACAAATTTAATTTTGTAAAAAATTATATGAATTTATACCAACAATTTTTATCTTTAAAATATTACCATTCAAGTTTGTCAAATTAAATTATAGTAACATTTTGTTTCTTGATAAGTCCAATGCTACCAACCATCAACTTACGCAACAATTAAACATCGCATCTTAAAAGGCTAGCCTTTGATAATGATTAGGGGTCAAGTTTCGATCGCCTTCTCCAGCGAGCTCGGGATCCTTCGATGAGCTTCTCACACCTGGAATCCTGCAAAAAGTCCGAGAGCCGAGATTTCGATGGGAAACCCTCCGACGCTCAAGTTAGTGCTCTGAGCAACACCGTGAGCTTAAGGAAGCTCGAAAGAGAAAGAGAGAGAGCTTAGAGAAGAGCTCTCTGTGAGCAAGAATGAGCGTTTAGGAGTGTTATGAATGCGTTACCTGGTCGGGGTCCCTCTTACCCATTTTATAGATGCTTAGAGTATGTCGGTTTGAGTGGTTAAGGCCTCATAATGATAACTTTGATGGGTGAAGTGACAGAGCTGATGTCTGTGAGGCTTGGGGTGCCTTGGGGGTACTGCCACTTGTAAGAGCATTTAAGGTGATGGCAGGGCTTGCTCCCTCCTTTGGCATGTTGCATGGGGCTACAGGTTAAATCCATCAAAGTGGGTGGCTGCAGCTGGTTGGTGGGTCAAGTTCCGTCAGAGTGGGTGGCCACTTGATTTGACCACTGTAGGAAAGAGAGATAAAAGGTGGTGGAGTCTCATCACTATCACAAGCCATACATCCATCTGGGATGGAAGAGTTGGGAGTTGAAGCCAGTTGTCCTTGTAGAGCGTTGATTATAGAGTGCTTGCATGGCACTGTTCATAACGAGGCCGAGCACTGTTCATGGCCGAAAGAGATGTCCGTGGCCAAGCTGGGGCGCCGAGGCCAGGTTGGAGGCCGTTGAAGACTTCTTAATACAGGGAGAGAATAAGGAAATAAGTGCCTTAGAGCATGTGGGTGCACGTGGCCTTTATGAGGCCATAAATGCCTTGGTGCGAAAGATATAACATGGTGGAGGTGAGCAGGCGCCGCGGCAAAACGGGATTAGACGAGGCCGACTTGGATGATGCCGGCGAGGCCGACTTGGATGATGTCGGGGCGAGGCCGACTTGAATGATGCCAATGAGAGGGCCGAGGGAGTGCCGAGGCAGGTCGACTTGGAAGAGGCCATTAAATGTGCCAAGGCGGGGCCGACTTGGAAGAGGCCGGGACGGGACGATGCCGAGGTGGGGCCGACTTGGAAGAGGTCATTAAATGTGTCGGGCCACTTGAATGAGAGGGCCGAGGGAGTGCCGAGGCAGGGCTGACTTGAAAGAGTCCATTAAATGTGCCAAGGCGGGGCCGACTTGGAAGAGGCCGGACGAGACGATGCCGAGGCGGGGCCGACTTGGAAGAGGCCATTAAATGTGCCGAGGCGGGCCGACTTGGAAAAGGCCATTAAATGTGCGGGGCCGACTTGGAAGAAGCCAGAACGAGACGATGCCGAGGTGGGGCCGACTTGGAAGAGGCCATTAAATGTGCCAAGGCGGGGCCGACTTGAATGAGAGGACCGAGGGAGTGCCGAGGCGGGGCCGACTTGGAAGAGGCCATTAAATGTGCTAAGGCGGGGCCGACTTGGAACGGGACGATGCCAAGGCGGGCCGACTTGGAAGAGGCTATTAAATGTATCAAGACGAGCGACTTGAATGAGAGGGTCGAGGGAGTGCCGAGGCTGGGCCGACTTGGAAGAGGCCATTAAATGTGCCAAGGCGGGGCCGACTTGAAAGAGACCGGGATGAGACGATGCCGAGGCGGGGCTGACTTGGAAGAAGCCATTAAATGTGTCGAGGTGGGGCCGACTTGAAGAGGCAATTAAATGTGTCGAGGCGGGGCCGACTTGAATAAGAAGGCCGAAGAAGTGCCGAGGCGGGCCTGACTTAGAAGAGGCCATTAAATGTGCCAAGGCGGGGCCGACTTGAACGGGGACGGGATGATGCCGAGATGGGCTGACTTGAAAGAGGCCATTAAATGTGCCGAGACGGGGGACTTGAATGAGAGGGCCGAAGGAGTACCGAGACAGGGCCGATTTGGAAGAGGCCATTAAATGTGCCAAGGTGGGGCCGACTTGAATGGGAGTGCCGAGGCGGGACCGACTTGGAAGAGGTCATTAAATGTGCCAAGGCGAGGCCGACTTTGAAGAAGCCGGGACGATGCGAGGACTTAGACTTCTTCCTCTCCATTACGCCTGTGACATTTTACCCATTAAATGCTGGTCAAGTCATTATGACCGTTTCTGCACCATTAAATGCTCACTTGATTACAGAAGGCCTTTGGACGAACTCACGCATGTAACATGGCCCCCTTTTTCTTTTTCTTCTCTTCTTCATCATGACGGAGCAACGCCATGGAGAAAATGTTTAATGCCCATCGTGCCCTTCGAGAAAAAAAAAACCGAGTAGAACAATGAGACCGCCTAGGAATTAAGCCGTCCAGAAAGGCCGCCGCGGCCGCCTAAGAAAATTGTCTGGAAATCGCTATCGTAGAGGATGCCATCCAAAAATTATTATCTTTATTACCCATGGGGTCAACTGGCCCGTCAAATGCCCCCCACACTCCTTGAGCTTGTGTGCGCGCATCAGCTAAGCGAAAGGAGCGTAGAACTTTAAGAAATTTTGAAGGTAAATTAATTACCTTATGCCCGCCACTCAAAGCAGCGTATGCCAATTTCTGGGGGCATGCTCGTCAATCAGCCGCTGAGGCAAAGATAAAGCCATTGAGGCCGCAATAATGCCTGAGTTAGAGATAAAATTGCCGAAGCAAAATAGAGCCATAGAGGCTGCAATGATGCCACTGAGGCTGAGATAAAATTGCCGAAGAGAAATAGAGCCATGGAGGTTGCAATGATGCCACTGAGGCTGAGATAAAGCTGTTGAGGCTGAAGCGGAGATAAAGCCGCTGAGGCTGCGATAAAATTGCCGAAGCAGAAATAGAGCCGTGGAGGCTGCAATGATGCCGCTGAGGTTGAGATAAAATTGCCGAAGCAGAAATAGAGCCGTGGAGGCTGAAATAAAATTGTCTCGAGTGTTTGTGTGCCGATTCGGGAGGTGACTCAAGTGGGTACGGGCTGTTAGAGACTTGAACGACTCGGGGGCGTATCCTAGCCAGACCAAGTGGTGTCCCATTAGCCGCGATGCTGTCGAGCTCCTTCGGAACCATCTTGGGTGTTTGTGTGCTGGTTTGGGAGGTGACTCAAGCGGGTACAGGCTGTTAGGGACTTGAACGACTCGGGGGCGTATGCTAGCCATACCGAATGGTGTCCCGTTAGCCACGATGCCGTCGAGCTCCTCTAGAACCATCTTGGGTGTTTGTGTGCTGATTCGGGAGGTGACTCGAGAGGGTACGGGCTGTTAGGGACTTGAACGACTTGGGGGCGTATGCTAGCCAGACCGAGTAGTGTCCCGTTAGCCGCGATACCGTCGAGCTCCTCTGGAACTGTCTCGGGTGTTTGTGTGCTGGTTTGGGAGGTGACTCGAGCGGGTACGGCTGTTAGGGACTTAAATGACTCGGCAGCGTATGCTAGCTAAACCGAGTGGTATCTATTAGCCACGATGCCATCGAGCTCCTTCGGAACCACCTCGGAGGTTTTATGGCCGGCCCGAGGGGTGACTCGAGGTCGCTGGAACCATAGGTCTTGAACCGCCATAGGGGTTTCGTGGCTGGCCCGGGGGTGACCTTATGATCGCAGAACCATTGAGAGCCTTTTGAAAGGTTAATTTTGTCGGTTTCCTGTAATGCATTCACACACGAATGAAAAGAAGCTTTTCCTCAAAGTATAGTGTACTTAGCTTTTGTGTAGATGTTTGCCTTTGCGTCGTGTTTGGTGTCGACGTCGATTACATGCTTGAGAGCTTTTTCTTTTAAGAAATTGGTCTCCTTCTGCTGAGTTGATGACCTGCCTCCTAGGAAACTATGTTGATTGAAGGTGAAAGGTACCAGTGCTGAAATCCGAGGGCAGCTGGAATGGAATCCATAGGAGGTCTTAGGCTCGGATTGGCTTTGGGTGCAACAGAGAGAAAGAGAAAGGGGGAGAGAGGGAAAGGGTGGAGTCAATAGTCAAAGCCCTTTGTCCTTATCTCCCACCTTGCATTAATAATATCAGCACGTGTCGGCTTAAATCGCCGATGAGCTTGAGTTTGAGGTTGCTCTTGCTCCTGAGCTTGTTGAGATATGACGGTGGTGAGTCTCTCGCTAGGAAGATCTCCCACCGAATGGATGATAGCTGGCTTGAGCGGCAACCAAAGGACCAACATAAGCTCTTGTTTGCTGCTGTGAGGCCACGAAATATTGCTTCCATAGCTTTTGGGCAGCTGCCATTGATGTTTGGACTTGTAGAGTAAAGGTGGCATGATGCTCTGCCTAAATGGCCCGAGATAGTGGTGACGATGGGGCAGAGAGCCGGCCTCCTGCTGGTCAGCTCGTTGAGGGTGCCCCCCAGCGTTACTGGTGGAAGCCTCTTGGGTCTTTATCATCACCATATTTTTATCCACCATTATTGTGTAGAGGGAGTGAGAGCTTGTAGCTTACTGTTACAGAACTCTGCTTTCTCCCCCTTCCTAGCGCGCCAATCTGATGCTGCTAGATCACCCCCTCGAACGTCCGCGAGCGTTCGATCGTCTTCTCCAGCGAGCCCGGGATCCTTGGCGAGCTTCTCGTGCCTTGGAGCTTGAAAAAAGTCCCGAGGGCCGAGATTCGGCGGGGACCCTCGACGCTCAAGTTAGTACTTTGGGCAATAGTTGTGAGCTTGAGGAAGCTCGAAAGAGAAAGAGAGAGAGAGCTTAGAGAAGAGCTCTCTGTGAGCAAGAATGAGCGTTTAGGAGTGTTATGAGTGCATTACCTGGTCAGGGGCCCCTCTTACCCATTTTATAGACGCTTAGAATCTGTCCGGTTTGAGTGGTCGATGCCTCATAATGATGACTTTGATGGGTGACGTGACAGAGCCGATGTCTTTGAGGCTTGGGGTGCCTTGGGGTACTGCCACTTGTAAGAGCATTTAAGGTGATGGCAGGGCTTGCTCCCTCATTTGGCATGTCAGGGTTGCAGGTTAAATCCCATTAAAGTGGGTGGCTGCAGTTGGTTGGTGGGTCAAGTTCCATCAGAGTGGGTGGCCACTTGATTTGATCGCTGCAGGGAAGAGAGATAAAAGATGGTGGAGTCTCATAACCATCACGAGCCATACATCCGTCTGGGATGAAGAGTTGGGAGTTGAAGCCAGTTGTCCCTTGTAGAGCATTGATTATAGAGTGCTTGTATGGCACTGTTCATACCAAGCACTGTTCATGGCCGAGGCGAGATGTCCGTGGCCAAGCTGGGGCGCCGAGGCCAGGTTGGAGGCCGTTGAAGACTTCTTAATACAGGGAGAGAATAAAGCAATATGTGGCCATAAATGCCTTGGTGCGCAAGATATAACATGGCGGAGGCCGAGGAGGAGCACTGCGGCGGGGCCGACTTGCGACTTGATTGAGGCGGGGCTGATTGGACTTCTTCCTCTTCTTGCATTATGCGCCCATGACACTTCACCCCATTAAATGTGGCCAAATCATTATAACGCACCATTAAATGCTCACTTGACTACCGGCCATTAATGACAGAAGGCCCTTGGACGAACTCACGCACGTGACCCTTTTTCCTTTTTGTTCTCTTTCTTCATCATGACGGAGCAATACCATAGAGAAAATGTTTAATTTCCATCGTGCCCTTCGAAAAGAAAACCGAGTAGAACAATGAGGCTGCTTAGGAATTAAGCCGTCCAAAAAAGCTGCCGCGGCCCCTTAGGAAAAATTGTCTGAAAATCGTATCTTGAAGGATGCCATCCAAAAATTATTATCTTTATTGCCCATGGGTCAATTGGCCCTATCAATTGTAAAATTTATTTTGTAAGTAATCATCTTAAAGATTACATTTGATAATATACTCTTTTGTATAAAAATCCTTTTAATACCAACATGCAACCAAGTTTATTGGATTAAATCGTAGCAGATTTTTTGATTTTTCCGATAGGTTTCATTGCTGCTGACCATCTACTTAGGTAATAATTAAATATTTTATCATAAAAGATTAACCTTTTAGCAATAGTTAAAAATTAAGTTATAGATATTTCAAACTTAATTGTAAAGATTAATTTATAAATAATTATTTTAAAGATTACATTTGATAATATATCTTTTTTTGAGAAAATTCTCTTCTAATATAAATATTGTCATCCTAGTTTATTTGTAAGCTTTAAAAATAATTAATTGTTATCCATGAACTTAGGTAATAATTAAATATTGCATTGCCAAATGTTATCCTTTTGGTAATGATTAATAGTTTGGTTATAGATATTTCAAACTTAATTATAAAGATTAATTTATAAATAATTATTTTAAAGATTACATTTGGTAATATGTCCTTTTTTTTTTCCCAAGGGACTCCCTGTTAATACAATGTCTTAATATTCAAAAATTAGCAAAAGACCTTGGATTATATTCTCTATGAAAATATGTTTCTTTATTGTTGGATGGACGCTGAACAACAAGCTTGTCAAGCCATTATATTTATTTATTTATGCATAATTTTCATCAATTATGACATTGTAGGAGAATAGTCTGGAAGGAACCAGAGATTCATTGATGATAATGACAGCTTTCTACATGCATTTCTTTGTGTAATTTAAAAATAGCATTGTTTCTGGACACAATATTTAATCCAATCATTATCATATATACAAGCCAGGTAAAAGCAACATTAGAAATTCCATCACATTACTAGTTAAAAAATTATAATGGATCTATAATTTTTATTTAAAACAAGGAATCATGTTGTCTATTCCTATGGTATCAAATATTTTTTGTTGGATTAATTTATGTGCTCATACGTTGACTGAGCAAAAAAAAAAAATTTTAAATATAATAAGCTCCTCCAATCGACCACCTAAGATATCCAGAGAAAGAAGGCGTCCTCCTCGTCTAGAGGAAAATGTCACATCTCTGTCACCTAGAGGATAATGTTGGATAAACTAAACAAAATTTCTTTTCGCTATCTAGCAAATCAGAGAAGATTTTCTTCTAAGCTCAGATCAAGGAAATATAATATACTTTATAGAGCGGAGGAGAAGGAGGAGGAGGGTGAAGGAAACGAAGCCTGAAACAAAGCGTCAGGGAGCGCAGAGAAATTTAGAAAGTCGAGGGACAACACGCCAAGAAAAACGAAAGGTGGTATCCAGACTCCATGATACGTGGCGTTGGAGAGGCACGGAAGGGATAATCAGTGCACTGGATGACACACGTGGACGGTGGATGCCATCATAGCGTCACCCTATCTCCTCCTGGCCTCTATAATTGGGGGCCTGGGCCATGGCCTAAGCCCGTGCTTGAGAGGGGAAGAAAAAAAAAAACAGAGAGCTGGTCTAAAAAATTTGGGGAGTTGTCTGTTGATCTGTGTTTCATTCTTAGAGTGAAGAAGAAGAAGAAGAAGAAGAAAAGGAAATGTCTTCCGGCTGCAAGTGCGGAGCTGACTGCAAGTGCGGATCGGACTGCAAGTGAGTAGAGAGAAGAGAAAGAGAGAGAAAAAAAAAGGCTACTCTTTCAGTTTGGAATTTTTGTTATGAAATGATTTATTTCGAGCCATGTGTCACATATTCTTTTAATTTGGTAGTTTTCATGCGATATTCCTTCTTTGTTTCTTTGATTTTCGAGCCTTTATTGCTATGCCGGCGACTATCCTCTGTTCTGATTACATGGGAGTTCTCCCCCATAGATTCCAAAGCTATAGTCTGTTCTTAAAGCTTGCTTTGACTGTTATCTTCTATCTTTTGATTGATCTCTGAGACCAGATGCGGTGAGTATCGTGACTTGGCTGAGGAGAGAGCACCACCACTCAAACCATGATCATGGGGGTTGCACCTCAGAAGGGGTATGTTTCTTTTGCTCTCCTTATTTTAGTCCTCTTTCTTTTTTTCCTCCTCCTCCTCTTGATATTATCTTGCAGAAATGAGATCGATTTCGTTTGCAGGCACGTTGAAGGGTTCGAGATGGCTGCTGGATCTGAGGACGGTGGCTGCAAGTGCAACCCCTGCAACTGCAACCCCTGCAACTGCAAATGAGACAGAGAACCTCCAAAGACACAAAGGGAGGGGAGGGGAATGAATCATAGTGTTGTTTCTTGTGTCTTATGTGGTGTCTGTAGTAGTTTGTGCCTGTGACTGAGAAATAGTGTGTTGGTGCTAAAAATAAGCGGCTATGGCTCTGGCTAACCCTCCTTGGGATGTAGTTGTTGCCATGGCCGAGGAAGAGAAGACCCCCTCTCTCTCTCTTTTGCCTGCTTGTTTAGCTGTGGGTGTGTGTCCTGTTGTCTGTGGTGTGCTCTTTCTATGTGAAAAATGAAGACAGTTCCATCCTCTGCTGGTTGCGTGTCTCTGTGGCTTTCTCTTTCCCTGCTTTTGTTTGATATGAACGGCATCTCTATCAACGTGGCCCGGCTTGTCTCAAAGCTTTTTATGCTGCATAAATGACGTCCACAGACTTTAGTCCTTGTTGACAACGACGGAGGAGTATTCATCACGGTCTACATGCCGTGTTCATTGTCAGCGCATTTTTATTAAAAAGAGCAATAATCAATTCTAACTCTAAGGAAACAGGTACTAGAGATTCATTCGCAATGAAATTATCTAACATGGATAGGTGTATGGACTAAAAAAAAAAAAAAATCAATTAAGATATGAGTAAAAAAATTGGTTATTTTTATCATATCTGATCATAAGATTTAATTTTTTTAAAGATGTTATCAAATTTAATTATAATATTTTTTTATTTATTATTTAAACTTAATTTAATATCAATGTAATAATTAAAATCTTAGGCATAATTTTTACCATTGAAATAGAGGCAGTAACACTTTATTGTATAAAAATATAATTTTTTCTGAGTTTTAAACTGTTGCTGATTTCTTTCTTGATCTGAAAAGGATTGTGGATTCTTTTTGGACAATTAGCAATTTTATGATTCATCTTTTCACAAATGTTGTGGGCATGGTCAATTTGGAAATTTGCAAAAATTACTCTTTACACCCTTAAAACTACCGTAAAAATTAATTTTTTAAATTTTTAAAAAAAATTATGTCGAAACAAACGAAAAGGAGGTATGAGTTTTAAGAATAGTTTAGAAAATTAATTTCACTGTGCCCCCTCCCCCTAAAAGTTGGCTTCGGTAGCTTTCCCTTTCTTTCGCTCCGGTTCGATGGCTTCCTTGGCTTTTTTTTTTTTTTTTCGTTCGCACTGATCCAGCTTTCCTCCTTTTATTTCGGCGGCTCCTTCCCTGGTTTTTTCTTCTCTCCCATTCGCTCTAGCGCCCCTTCCCGGCACCATCTTTCTCTCCCCCTCTTCTTTGCTCCAACGGCCTCCTTTGGCTCCCCCACCCCCCCTCATTCACACTGATCCCTTTTCCTAGCTTCCCCTTATCCCAGTGCCCAAGGGGGAGCAAAGCAACCGGGTCAAGGAGGGAAGTCAGTTGGGGGGGGGGGGGGGGGGGGCCACCGAAGCAAATGGAAAAGAAAGGTAGAGATTTAAGGATAATTTAAAAAATTAATTTTTTAAAAATTATATTATTAACCTCATATTATTTTGATGAAATACAAAATAATTAAGTATTATATTAATATCATTTCTATCAAGTTTAATCTATTTCAGAATCACTCATCATGAAATCATACGCTTCCTCTAACTCAAAGTATATTGTGATTCAAAATGAAAGGTATTACAAGTATTATATAAATATGCTTGTAGTAATTATATTAAAGAATAATTATATATTCTTTATTGAACCTGAGTTTTTCAGTCTTGGATGATTTTTATACGTTTCATGTTTTATAGTTTATTTGACAAAATAACTTTCAAGTTTAATTATATTTGCCTTATCTTGAACTGGATTCAATTATCTTATAAATTCTTATTTATAACTCTATGCCATTTGAAATCAATACCGGATTTTGTCCTTGAATTACCTGTCTTCAGTTGGATGCCTGTTGCTTAAATCTTGGGGGCTAATCTTTGATTTGAAACGCCATATTCCATTCGCCTCGGTTGGATGCATGTTGGTTGAATCTTGGGTTGCCAATCTTTGATTGGGAACACCAGATTCCGTTTGCCTTCAGTTGGATGCTTGTTGGCTTACTAATTTTCCAAATTGGCTTGTCAATATTTGTTACTTTTGACTGGCTACCTGTGCTTCAGATTTCGATATGCTAGTTAATGGGTTGGCATGCTAATTTTATTTGGCTCTCTGCCGGCTCTCTGTGCTCCATATTTTGGCATGCTAGTTTTTGGAATGGCATGCTAGTTTTCCAAGACGTTCGGGTTGGCTCTCTGTGCTTCAACTTTTGGCATGCTAATTTTTGGAATGGCATGCTAATTTTCAAAGCCTTTTTGTCTGGCTCCATGTGCTTCATATTTTGGCATACTAGTTTTTGATTTGGCATGCTAATTTTCTAACTCCTTCTTGGTGGCTTTTGGGATCAAAAGTTGGAATGCCAACTTTTTCTATTTGGCTTGCCGGTTTTCTTACTCCTTCGGCTAGTGACTTTTGGGATCAAAAGTTAGAATGCCAACTTTTCCTTGGCTTACCAATTTGTGAATTTTGGGATGCTATTCATATGGAATTTGGATGTTTTCTTTGTTGTTACAGTTTCAAACTTCATTCCAACGTTTCTATTTGTTGGAACATATAATATTGTTGATGCTCTCTCTCTCTTCTCCGTTTCACAATGGTCATGCAACGGCTATATTTTCTTTCTTATTGGTTATAAATTGTGGTGTTGAACTGTTTCAAAAATAAAGTGAATGTGAAAAAGATAAAGGAGAAAAATATCAAAAATATTGTGAAAAAATCATTTGAAAAAGAGAGATTTATTAGAGTTGGTTGGAGTTTTGCATTGATTGTTTTTAAGCCACCGGAGTTCATTCATTGCCGATTCTTGAATTGGTATTAAAGCTCCATCAACCCTCTTTGAAGAGCATTCAAAGCTTTCTTGAAGGCTTATCTTTTGCTGCACTGTTAAAGCAAGAAGCCACTTCGGATTAAGCTCTTCAAATCGTTAAGTATGCTTTAATGATTCATTTGCTCATTTATTAGGAGCATCTTGTATTAAACACTCTACTACTTATGCACGTGGTTGGGTAGATGTCTACCCGGGAGTGTATTTTGTAAGGGTTGCTTGTACCCGTAAACAAGTTTGCTAGCCATGTAAGCTAATAGTGATTAGTGAAAATTTTCAATGTGTTCTTGGGGAGTGGATGTAGGTGCAGGGTTCGCACCAAACCACTATAAATATTGTGTTTGATTGTGATATTTTTCTTTGATTTTTTTCATATTATATTCACTTTACTCCATGTTATTTATTTGCAAAAGAAATATAAATGCACATACTTGATAGTCAATTAAATTTTTAAGAAACACAATTTATCCTCCCTCTTGGGTTGCTACATCTGGGCAACAAGTGGTATCAGAACATGTGCTTTTGTTGTTAAGCCCTTAAAAGCTTAGAGCTAAAGATTATGGCAACCTTGTTGAGTGAGGGACAATCCACTAATAAGCCACCTCTATTTAATGACATAAATTATGGATATTGAAAAGCTAGGATGAAAATTTTCATTCAAACACCTGACTATGACCTATGGAGTATCATAATAAATGGTCCCCACACACCCACGACTAGATTGAATGACATAGAGATTCCTAAACCGGAAATGGAATGGGATGAACATGATAAAAAGTTGGCTCAACTCAATGCTAAGGCCATGAATGTTTTATATTGTTCATTAAATACTAATGAATTTAATCGCATATCTACTTGTTTATCTGTTAAAGAGATTTGGGATAGATTAGAGGTTACCCATGAAGGTACCAATCAAGTAAAGGAGTGTAAGATAAATATGCTTATTCATAGATATAAATTATTTAAGATGGACTCTAGTGAATCAATTTCTGAAATATTTACAAGATTTATTGATATTATTAATGGGCTTAAAAGCCTTTATAAATTATATATTAATGCTGATCATGTGAGGAAGGTATTACGGTCTTTGCCTAGGTCTTAGGAGGCCAAAGTCACTGCTATTTAAGAGGCAAAGGATCTAAATGCTTTATCTTTGTAAGAATTGTTGGGATCCCTAATGACTCATGAACTTCAAGTCAAGCAACATACGGATGAGGATGATACAAAAAGAAGAACAATGGCTCTCAAAATTTTTGAACAAAAAGAGAGTTGGATGAATCCGAGGATGAAAGTGATGATGAGGACATGTCTCTTATTACTAGAAAGTTTAAAAGGTTTATGAAAAGAAGATAATTTGGAGGAAAAAGAAAACCATTTGTAAAAGAAGAAGGAAATAAAGAGAAAGAAAAGGAAATTATATGTTATCAATGTCCACAACTTAAGAAAGGTCCCAAGAAATTCAAGAAGAAGGCAATGATGGCTACATGGAGTGATTCTAAAAATTCAAGCTCCGAGGAAGATGAAAAGAATGAAATGGCTAATCTTTGCTTCATGGCGGACAACGAGGAGGTAAGTCAAAGTTTCCTTGATGACTTTTCATTTGAAGAACTGCATGGTGCATTTTATGAGTTAGTTGATGATTTTGCTAACCATAGTTCCAAAAATAAAGTTTTAAAAAATTAAATGCAACACCTAGTTTTAGAAAATAATAAATATATTGAAGAAAATGAATCTTTGAAGAAAGAAAACAAAGATTTAAAAATTGAAGTTGATAGACTTAAACCTATAGTAGATAGATTTACTTTGAGTTCTTTAAAACTAAACATGATTTTAGATAGCCAAAAAGCTATTTTTGATAAAGCGGGATTAGGTTACAATCCTCTTAGAAAACAAAAGTCTTTGAAAAATATTTTCGTACATGCTCGTCAATCTTCTAATATTACATATTTTTAATGTAGTTTGAAGGGACATAAGTCCTATTCATGCGATAGTGTTAAGAAAGTTTGGGTTCCAAAAGGAACCATATTATCTAACCCCAAAGGACTCAAGAAAGCTTGGGTACTTAAGAGCAAGATGTGACATTATGTTTGCAGGTGTACCTTGCAACCCGTGGATCTAAACGAAAATGGTATTTTGATAGCGGGTGTTCGAGACATATGACGGGTGATGAATCATAATTCATCGCTTTGGAAGCTAAAGATGGAGGTATAGTCACCTTTGAAGATAATGGCCAAGGTAAAATCATTGGCATTGGCAAAATTGGTGTCATACCTCATACATATATTGATAATATCTTGTTAGTTAGTGGTCTAAAGCATAAATTATTAAGTATTAGTCAATTATGTGACATAGATTTTAAAGTGATTTTTGAATCGTCTGTTTGCATTGTTTTAAATCCTGCTGACAATTGCATGAAATTTATTGGCCATAGGCATGGGAATGTTTATACTATTGATTTGAATGATTTAAATGACCATGACTTCGATTGTCTAATTGCTATGAATGCTAAAATTCTTGAATCAAGTTGGTTATGGCATTGTAGACTTGCGCATGTTAGTATGGATCTTCTTTCAAAATTATTTAAAAAGGATTTAGTCAAAGGTTTACCAAAATTGAATTTTGAAAAAGATAAGATTTGTAATGCATGTCAACTTGGAAAACAAACTAGAATTTCGTTTAAATCGAAAAATATGATTTCAACTACTAGGCCATTAGAATTATTGCATATGGATTTATTCGGACCGACTAAAACTACAAGTCTAGGAGATAAGCGTTATAGTTTTGTAATTATCGATGATTTCTCTCGATTTACTTGGATTTCATTTTTAGCTAGAAAAGATGAAGCTTTTTCTACATTTCAAAATTTATTTAAAAAGATTACAAATGAAAAGGGAGTTTCGATTTTATCAATTCGGAGTGATTATGAAAAAAATTTAAAAATCATGTCTTTAAAAGTTTTTATAATGAGCATTGCATTAATCATAATTTTTTTGCACTTAGAACACCTCAATAAAATGGGGTAGTAGAAAGGAAAAATTAAACTTTAGAAGAATGGCTTGTACCATGTTGTGTGAGAGCAATCTCCCAAAGTACTTTTGGGCTGAAGCAATTAAACACCTCATATTACATTTTAAATCGAGCTTTAATTAGACTTATTTTGAAAAATATCCCTTATGAGCTTTACAAGAATCAAAAACCCAATATTACATATTTTTATATTTTGGATGTCGATACTTTATCTTGAACAATTAAAAATTCAATCTTGACAAGTTTGATGTAAAATCTGATGAAAGTATTTTTCTTGGTTACTCTTCTTCTAGTGGAGCTTATAGAGTTTTCAATAAAAATACCTTAGTGGTTGAAGAATCAATTCATGTCGCTTTTGATGAAACTAATGATCTTCCAAAAAGGGAGAGAAAGGTTATTGATGATGCAGAAGAAATTGAAAATCAAATAAAGGAACACACATTGGAAGAAACAAAAGACTCAAATGTTCAAACCAATCAAAAAGAGGTAAATCATGAAGAACCTCAAGGTAATTATGATTTAGAAAGAGGTTGGAGGTATGTACACAATCATCCTAAGGAATTTATTATTGGTGATCTCTCGTATGGTGTAAGAACTAGATCTTCATTTAGAGATACTTATAATAACTTAGCATTTATGTCTGTTGACCCAATTATTAATTTTGATGATAAAAAAATCATTTGAGTATAACTCATGAAGTTACTAATGATTTTGATTAAGTGTTTCAGTTTATAACTTGTTTAAATGATCAAAATCTCGAGAGAAATCAAGTTCGGAGCTTAATTCTAATGTCAAGGTAAGATTGCAGACATTAGAGTCGACACCTAGAATCACAGAGTCGACTCCAAAAAATGGCATGGATTAGAGTCGACCTGGAACCTGCAGAGTCGACCCAGCAGAAAAACAGAGAGATGGTTTTTCGGGTCTCAAATTAGAGTCGACACCTGAGGAGTTAGAGTCGACTCCAGAAGAAAATGTGTCGACCCAGAAAAGTTAGAGCAGACTCCAAATCGGGCTGTTTTGGGGATTTCAAGTTAGAGTCGACCCCAGGAAAGTCAGAGCCGACTCCAGATTGTCAGAAACGACTTTCAGAAGTGTCAGAACATCTCTAAACCTTACTTTTTATTTTAAATCTCAATCTATTACCTTATTTGTTCCTAACTTTTCTTCCATTTTGATTCTAACGGATAGTTTTCATCTATTCTTAGTTTTGGAAGGATCTATAAGAGCATGAGGGATGTGACTGTTTGAAAAGGAGAAAAAGAAAAATAAAAAAATCCGAGAGAAAATCAGAGGGAAAAAAAAAAAGGAAAGATCGTATTGATTCCCTAAGAGAAAAGAGAAATCCCTAGTCTTCACACTTTCATTTTGAAGAGGTTTCTAAGTTTGAAGAAGCAAAAAGCAAGCCCTAGTTCCTGTTCTTCATCTTTCTTCAAGCTTCAAGAGAATACTCAAGGAAGATCCATTCAAAAGAAGAAGAAGAGAAGAAAAGCCACAAAGATCTTCAAATCAGGCTTTTTCTATCTCTTTGTTTATTTAACTTGTCTTATTTGCTCATTTAAGGAGCAGTTGTTGTATCAAACATTCTTTTTCTTGTGCTAGTTCAATCAGGGATTGAATTAGTGAGGTAGTTGCCTCGGCAAGCTAGTTAGCTTGTGTTTGGTTTTGTGCTGGTGAGCCCGAAAACCAGCTGGGTTCGTTGTGATCCCGGAAAACAACAAGTTTGAGTTGTGAGCTTGTAAAACAACTCGCTGTAATCAAGTTGATTATAGTGTGGACCCAAGTGGTACTTGGGAGTGGACGTAGGTGTTGGATACACCGAACCACTATAAAATCTTGTGTTTGCCGTGCTTGACTCTTTATCTCTTCTCTTCATCTATTAATATTTTAATTGTTTATATCTATTTATTTTAAAGTTTTTTCAAAAGAGTTTAAATTTTTAAAAACCCAATTCACCCCCCCTCTTGGGTTGCCATCTGGGCCAACAATTGGTATCAGAGCTAGTGCTCATTTTTTTTGATCTAACGATCAAGAGCTAAAGATCCAAATGGCAGCTCAAGCTGGCTTCATTTTCTGAAGGTCAATCTACTAATACCTCCTTTATTTAATGGTTCTAATTATTCTTATTGGAAAGCTAGAATGAAAATTTTCATTCAAGCACTTGACTATGAACTATGGAGTGTTATAGTAATGGACCTACACACCCACACATTAATGGCATGTTCCTAAACCGGAAAGGAATGGATGAACATGATAGAAAATGGCACAGCTTAATGCCAAGGCCATGAATGTTTTATATTGTTCTTTAGATGCAAATGAATTTAATCGAATCTTTTGCATTCTGCTAAAAATTTGGGATAGATTAGAGGTTACCCATGAGGGTACAATCAAGTAAAGAATCAAGATTAATATTCTTGTTCATAAATATGAATTGTTTAGCATGGAACAAACTGAAACTATCATGCATGTACAAGATTTACTGATATTGTAATGGTTTAAAAAGTCTTGGTAAGACTTATACTAACTCTGATCTTGTGAAAAGGTCTTTCCAAGGACATGGGAAGCAAAGGTGACTGCAATCCAAGAAGCAAAGGACTAACACTTACCTTTGGAAGAGCTTTGGATCCTTGATGACTCATGAGCTTCAATGAAGCAACATCAAGAGATGAGTCAAAGAAGAAAAAACTATGGCTCTCAAAAAGAAAAAAAGCAGATGAAGAAGATGATGATGATGAGGACAACTCATCACAAGAAATTCAAGAGATTCATGAAGAAAAAGAAAAAAAAGAAAAAGAGAAGATGAGGACAAAGGAAAAGAAAAGGAAAAATTGTTTTGAATGCAAGAAACCGGGGCATTTAGATATGAATGTCCTCAACTAAAAAGAGAAAAAGAAGGCAATGATGGCATGGAGTGATTCGGAAAGCTCTTCCGAGAAGAGAAAAAAAGAAATGCCAATCTTTGCTTACAATGATGAGGTAAGTGAAGATGATTTTACATTTGAAGAATTATAGTGCTTTAATGAATAATTGATGATTTTAAAGAAAAAAATAAAGATTTGAAAAATGCAAATTTAGAAAATGAAAAGCATATTGTAGAAAATGAATTTCTAAAGAAAAAAATAAAAATTTGAAAAAAGAAGTTGATATTAAAATTGTTGATAAATTTACTTTAAGCTCTATCAAACTAAATAATTTTGGATAATCAAAAGCTATTTTTGATAAAGCTGGATTAGGATATAACCACTTAAAAACAAAAATCTTTGAAAAATTTTTTAGAAAAATCATAAATATTACTTGTTTTAAATGTAAAAAAGGACATAAATCTTATGAATGTGTAAAGAATAAAAGAAAGAAAATATGGGTTCCAAAGGAACAATCTTTATTGCTACTAACCATGAAGGACCCAAGAAAGCTTGGGTACCTAAACATAAGAGTTGATATTTTGCAGGAGTGTCTTGCGGCCAAAAGATCAAAAAAAAGTGGTATCTTGATAGTGGCTGCTCAAGACACATGACGGGTGACAAGGATCAATTCATCACCCTTGAATAAAAGAGGAGGAGTTGTTACTTTTGGTGATAATGGCAAAGGCCAAATCATGGGATTTGGTAAAATTCAAATAACTCCATCCACTATTTGAAAATGTTTATATGTTAATGGTTTAAAGCATAATTAATTAGTATTAGCCAATTGTGTGATAAAGGTTTCAAAGTTTCATTTGAAGCTTCTATTTGCACTGTTTCTAATCCCATTGATAATAGCATTATTTTGTTGGAAAAGAAATGGCAATGTATACTTAATTGATTTGACAATTTGTCTACTAGTAATCATTGCTTAGTTGCTGATAATGCTAATATGAATGAGATTGGATGGTATGGCATCGTAGATTAGGTCATGCAAGCACACACCTAATTTCAAAATTAATTAAATGGATTTAGTTAAAGGATTCCAACTAGATTTTGAAAATAACGAATTGTGATGCATGTCAATTTGGAAAACAAACTAGAAATTCTTTCAAATCTAAAAATGTTGTTTCCACTTCTAGGCCACTTGAGCTACTTCACATGGACCTTTTTGGACCTACTAGAACCACTAGTTAGGAGGAAAGAAATATGGTCTTGTGATAGTAGATGATTATTCTAGATTCACTTGGGTATTTTTTAGCTCATAAAGATGAGACTTTCTCAATATTTCTGAAATTCTTCAAGAAAGTCACAAATGAGAAAAACACACCATAGTGTCTCTTAGAAGTGATCATGGCACTGAATTTGAAAATCACTTATTTGAAAATTTGCATTGAAAATGGCATTCATCATAATTTTTCTGCACCTAGAACACCACAACAAAATGGAGTTGTAGAAAGAAAAATAGGACTTTAGAAGACATGGCCCGTACCATGCTATGTGAAAGCAACTCCCAAAGTACTTTTGGGCGAAGCTATAAACACGCATGTTACATCCTTAATAGAGCCCTAATTAGGCCAATCCTTAAGAAAACTCCTTATGAACTATGGCATAATAGAAAACCAAATTAGTTATTTCATGCATTTGGTTGTAAATGTTTCATTCATAATAATGGTAAAGATAATCTTGGAAAATTTGATGCAAAATCTGATGAAGGCATTTTCTTAGGATATTCAACATCTAGTAAAGCCTATAGAGTATTTAACAAGAAATTAATTGTAGAAGAATCTATTCATGTAGTTTTGATGAATCTTTAGCATCAAGTTCAGAAAAGATTGATGATGAGGAAGATACAAATTTACTTGAAAGAGATATTGAAAAATTAGATGTATCTTCAGATCATGAACAAGAAGCTAAAGATGATGATTCACCTAGGTTGATGTTATTGATACTGCTCATAATGATATAGATCTTCCTAGAGATTGGAGATATGCTATGGTCATCCAAGGGAATTATTATAGGTGATCCATCTCAAGGAGTAAGAACTAGATCATCAATGAGAAATATCAATAATCATCTGCATTTGTATCTCAAATTGAACCTAAAACTATTGAAGAAGCTGAAAAAGATAGTAATTGGATGTTAGCTATGCAAGAAGAATTAAATCAATTTACTAGGAATAATGTATGGACCTTAGTAGATAGACCTAAAGATCATTCTGTTATAGGATCAAATGGGTATTTAGAAATAAATTAGATGAAAATGGCATAGTAATTAGAAACAAAGCTAGATTAGTTGCAAAAGGATATAATCAAGAAGAAGGAATTGATTTTGATGAAACTTTTGCACCTGTAGCTAGATTAGAAGCAATTAGATATTACTTGCATTTGCATGTCATATGAATTTCAATTTATTTCAAATGGATGTTAAAAGTGCATTTTTAAATGGTTTTATAAATGAGGAAGTTTTGTTGAACAACCACCTGGTTTTGAAGATCATGAATTTCAAATCATGTTTTTAAATTACACAAAGCACTATATGGTTTAAAACAAGCACCTAGAGCTTGGTATGATAGATTAAGTAAATTTTTAATTGAAAATGATTTTACAAGAAATGTTGATAAAACCTTATTTTTGAAAAGAAAAGAAAGGATTTATTAGTAGTACAAATATATGTTGATGATATTGTATTCGGTGCTACTAACAATCTTCTTTGTCAAGAATTTGCTAAGTTAATGCAGGGTGAATTCGAGATGAGCATGATGGGAGAACTCAACTTCTTCCTTGGACTTCAAATCAAACAAAGAAAGAGGAATTTTCATCAACCAAACAAAGTACACAAAGGAAATTCTCAAGAAGTTTGGATGGAATCAAACCCTTGGAACACCAATGAGTCCTTCATGCAAGCTGGACAAAGATGAAGATGGTAAGAAAGTAGATCAAAAATATTAGAGGTATGATCGGATCTCTACTTTACTTAACTGCAAGTAGACCAGATATCATGTTTGCTGTTTGTTTATGTGCTAGATTTCAATCTGAACCTAAAGAATCTCATTTAATTGCTGTAAAAGAATCTTTAGATATTAAGTGGAACTAAAAATGTAGGATTATGGTATTCTAGAGACTCAACATTAAATTGATTGCATATTCTGATTCTGACTATGCTGGATGTAAATTAGATAGAAAAAGTACAAGTGGTGCATGTCAATTTTAGGAAGTAACTTAATCTCTTGGTTTAGCAAAAAGCAAAATTCGGTTGCATTATCACTGCTGAGCAGTATGTTGCAGCTGGAAGTTGCTGTGCTCAAATCCTTTGGATTAAGCGACAACTTGAAGATTATGGCATAACACTTGATAAAACTCCTATTAGATGTGATAATACAGTGCAATAATCTAACTAAAAATCCAATTCAACATTCAAGAACTAAACACATTGAAATTAGATATCACTTTATAGAGAACATGTAGCTAATAATGAAATTTGTCTTGATTATGTTAATACTGAAGAACAATTAGCTGATATTTTACAAAACCTTTGAGTGAAGAGAGATTTTGTTATCTTAGAGGAGAATTAGGAGTTTGTGATCCTTTGAATTTTTTGAAACTCTTAAGGAAACTATCTAGATTTCTAAATTTCTTGAAAATCCATTTTAAGGAAATTTATCTAGAATTTGATTCATTGATTCCCAATTATTAAGGAAATTTATCTAGATTTTGATGATTAATTTGATTAGTTTCAGATCCTTGAAATTCATTTTTTCACTGAAACTATTGTGGAGTCGACACCTTCAGTTTGGAGTCGACACCTTCTTTGAGCTTTCTGACGACACCGCTTAGAGCCGACTCTAATTCGAGCGCTGACTGATTTTTTTGGAGCCGACACCACTTTGCGGGAGTCGACTCTAAGTGAAAAATCATTTATTAGGGCAGAGTCGACACCTTCAATCCTTTTCAAATCCTTCAAATCCTTCTCCAAATTCCAAACTTAAACTCTTCAAAACCCTTGATTCCAACCTCCATCCAATGGCTCCCAAAGAGAGGATCATGTTTGGTGCGGCCGTTCCCACGAAGCGCCCGTTCGATCTCTTCGCCTTCGTCTTCCTCTTCTTCACTCCTTCTCCATCATCCACCCAGTTGACTTTTAGCCGGAAGGTTATCACTATGGAAGGAAGGTAGATTTTGATTATTTGAGGGAAGGTTTTTCTATTGGGAGACAAAAAGAAATGGGTTGGGAAAGATTTGCTCACTTGATGTTCCTACCTACCCCCTTGTGAAGGAATTTACAATGATTGTAGAGGGAAGGAGGTTTGTAAGTTTTGTAAGAGGAACAGAGTTACACAGAGCTTGGAAATCTTTGGAGATGCCCACTTTGGTTTGACTGATCAGCATGATGATAGAGGTGGAGCCCTGTCAAGGATGTTGGGAGAGAAGTTTCTGAGTTTGAAGAAATGGCAAATCAACTTAATTGGAACTCAGATTACTTCATAATATTTGTGGAGAATCTTTTTCCTAAGATTGGAAGGTTTGAGTATGTCTCGGAGCGAGACATTCTTTGATGGATTGTATCATTACTGGTCAACCAGTAAATTTGGCTGGATGATGATTGGTTATATGGCAGAGGCAGCTACAAAGAAAAGATCTACACTGCCATATGGTATGGTTCTACATGGTATTCAGAAGCCAAGGTGTGATAATGGAGAATGAACCACAAAGAAATTAGATATACTTACTATAGCATCTCTACTATTCATCGAATGGGCTTCAGAAAGTTAATGGCCAGTGGAAAGGAGAGGACAAGAAGCCAGAATTGAGGAGGAGAGATGAGGATGGACCATCTGCTGGACCATCAGACCATCTTGCTGGACCGAGCACTTCTTCACCCCTCAGGTGGCATCCTGAGTCAGCAGGTTTTTCAGAGAGCTTGATCAGCTCAGGGCCTTATTGACTGAGCATGATTAGAGATGAGAATGAATGAAGCTCTCTGCTAAGCTTGACATGATTGCATCTTCATTGGACAGATCGTGGAACCCTTCCTCTGAGCTTCAAAGATTTTTGAAAGGCTGAAGGGATCGCAGATGGATCTTTATCTTGATGCTACTGGACAACTAAAAAGATATAGATTTTGCTGTTACTCAGATTGAATGTCTTGAAGGCTTCAAGTCACAAAAGATGAGATTATGGAATTAATAGGTCATCTGAAGAGAATTGTCTACAAACATACTTGATTGAGATTATAAGGTGTTTCTGTGCTTTTATGTTATTTTATAGCTTGTACTTAGGAATTTACTGTTTTGTATCTTGGTAATGATGTAATGAATGTTTTGATGTAATGAAATGTTTGAATGAATGATTGTTTGATACAATGATGATTGCAATGAATGAATCTATTCTTCAATTTTTCTGAATTTGAATATCACTTTAAAATTCTTTATTTTTTTCACCTTTTTGTTGATAACAAAAAAGGGGGAGAAAAGAATTGTATATGCATAAAAGAAAGAAAAAATATATGCATAAGGGAGAAGAGAATAAGAATTTAAATATATTCAATCTAAAAGAAATATGCATAAAGAAAGGGGAGTTATTTATGCAGGGGGAGCTAATTTTTTTATAAGTTCATGTTGATCATTATTGATCAATTTTCTTATTTTGAAACTTGGCTTATTTCTTAAATTGAACAAATTTAAAGTCTTGATAAAGTTTACAATTTATGAATTCTAATGCATATACTCAAAGTTTTTGTCATCATCAAAAAGGGGGAGATTGTTGACCCAATTATTGATTTTGATGATTAACAAAACTATTTGAGTATAACTCATGAAGTTACTAATGATTTTGATTAAGTGTTTCAGTTTATAATTGTTTAAATGATCAAAATCAGAGAAATCAAGTTCGGAGTTAATCTAATGTCAAGGTAAGATTGCAGACATTAGAGTCGACACCTAGAATCAGAGTCGACTCCGAAAATGGCACGATTAGAGTCGACACCTGGAACTGTAGAGGCAGAAAAACAGAACGATGGTTTTTCGGCTCAAATTAGAGTCGACACCTAAGGAGTTAGAGTCGACTCCAGAAGATGTGTCGACCCCAGAAAAGTTAGAGCGACTCCAAATCGGGCTGTTTTGGGGATTTCAAGTTAGAGTCGACCCCAGAAAAGTTAGAGCCGACTCCAGATTGTCAGAAATGACTTTCAGATGTGTCAGAACGTCTCTAAACCTTACTTTTTATTTTAAATCTCAACGGCTATTACCTTATTTGTTCCTAACTTTTCTTCCATTTTGATTCTAACGGATAGTTTTCATCTATTCTTAGTTTTGGAAGGATCTATAAGATGAGGGATGTGACCGTTTGAAAGAGAGAAAAAGAAAAATAGAGAAGAAAAAGAAAGAAAAATCCAAGAGAAAATCAGAGGGAAAAATCAAAAGGAAAGATCGTATTGATTCAAGAGAAAAGAGAGAAATCCAGTCTTCACACTTTCATTTTGAAGATTTCTAAGTTTGAAGAAGCAAACAAGCAAGCCCTAGTTCCTGTTCTTCAACTGTTCTTCGAGCTTCAAGAGAATACTCAAGGAAGATCCATTCAAAAGGAAAGAGGAGAAGAATCAAGCCACAAAGATCTACAAATCAGGCTTTTTCTATCTCTTTGTTTGAGTTATTGTCTTATTTGCTCATTTAAGGAGCAGTTGTTGTATCAAACATTCTTGTTTGTGCTGGTCAATCAGGTGATTGAATCAGTTGAGGCAGTTGCCTTGTGCAAGCAGTTGCTTGTGTAAGGTTTTGTGCTGGTGAGCCTTGAAAACCAGCTGGGTTCGTTGTGCGCCGGGAAAAACAACAAGTTTGAGTTGTGATCTTGTAAAACAACTCTGCTGTAATCAAGGTTGATTATAGTGTGGACCCAAGAGGTACTTGGGAGTGGACGTAGGTGTAGGTACACCGAACCACTATAAAATCTCTGTGTTTGCCGTGCTTGACTCTTTATCTCTTCCTCTTCTCTCATTACATATTCTGTTTTAATTGTTGCATATCTGTGATTTATTTTAAGTTGGGGTTTTTACTTCAAAAGAGTTTAAATTTTTTAAATACCCAATTCACCCCCTCCTCTTGGGTTGCTATCTGGGACAATAATGTCTCATATTGAACCTAAATGTTTTGATGATGTTAAGGATGATATAGAATGGATAAATGCCTTTCATGATGAATTGAACCAATTTGAGAGGAATAATGTATGGACATTAGTAGATAGACCTCATGATCATCCAATTATCGGGACTAAATGGGTATTTAGAAACAAGTTGGATGAACATGGTAATATAGTTAGAAATAAAGTAAGACTAGTTGCTATAGGTTATTGTCAGAAAGAGGGAATTGATTTTGATGAAACTTATGCTCCTATTGCTAGACTAGAAGCTATTAGATTATTAGTTGCTTTTGCATGCTTCATGAATTTCAAGCTATATCAAATGGATGTTAAGAGTGCTTTCCTAAATGGATATATTACCGAGCAAGTGTTTGCTAAATAACCACCTAGATTTGAGAACCACTTGTTTCCAAACCGTGTTTTTAAATTGAATAAAGGATTATATGGTTTGAAGCAAGCTCCTCGAGCTTGGTATGATCGATTAAGCAAATTCTTAATTAGCAATAAATTCATTAGAGAAAATATTGATACAATACTTTTCATTAAAAGAGAAAATGATGATATGCTTATCGTTCAAATTTATATTGATGACATCATTTTGGTGCTACTAACGAAATATTATGTCAAGACTTTGCAAAGCTTAAGTAGGGAGAGTTTAGATGAGCATGATGGGAGGGTTAAATTATTTTCTCGAACTATAAATCAAGCAAAGTGATGATGTAATCTTCATTTGCCAAAGCAAGTATATCAAGGAAATGTTAAAGAAGTTTGGCATGGAGACTTTCAAGTATATCGGTACACCTATGAGCTCCTCTTGTAGATTAGACTCTTGTAATACTAATAGAAATGTTGATATAAAATTATATAGAGGTATGATAGGATCTTTATTGTATTTAACTGTCAGTAGACTAGATATATTGTTCAGTGTTTGTATGTATGCTAGATATCAGGCTAACCCTAAGGAACCTCATTTATTAGCTGTTAAACAAATCTTTAAATATTTGAGTGGTTTAGTAAACTTAGGATTATGGTATGACAACAATCTAGCATTGACTTAATAGGATATACTGATTCAGACTTTGCAGGCTGTAAATTAGACAGAAAATCTACTAGTGAAACTTATCAATTTTTAGGTATTAATTTAATCTCATAGTTTAGCAAGAAACAAACTTCAGTGGTATTGTCCACAGCTAAGTCTGAGTACATTGAAGCTGAAAGTTATTGCGCTCAGATCTTATGGATTAAACAACAGCTAGAAGATTATGGCATTAAACTTAAAGACATTTCAATAAAATGCGATAATACTAGTACTATCAATTTAACTAAAAATTCTATTTAGTACTCTAGGACGAAACACATAAAATTAGGCATCATTTTATTAGAGATCATGTTAATAATGGTAATATTATGCTTGAGCATGTTTGTACTAATTTGTAGCTTGCTGATATTTTCACAAAACGTCTTAATGAATCAAATTTTTTTGAAATTAGAAGAGAGCTAGGTATGCTTGATCCTACCATTTGATGAGTTGTTATGATTGTTTAATTTATATACACTCTTGTATTCATTATCATTGTATGAATTTTATGTCATATGAATCATCACTGATTGATCTTCATATTCCTTATTTTTAAAATTTTTATTAGATTAATTTTAAATTATTTTGACTATGTTTTAAATGAATGAAATCATTTGTCTTTATTTTCCCTGGCCTACCGATTTTAATACTTTGGCATTCTACTTTTTGGAGTGCAATACCAAATGGATGAAGTCGGTCTTCCAATTTTTAGTGCTGGAAGACCAAATTCCATGTTTTGGAATACCAACTTTGCTTCATTGGTATTCCAACTCAAAAGGAATTGGAACCGGCTGCTATTAGGATCGATTGCTTTCTATTTTTTCATTCCTTCCGTCATCTTCTTACCAAAGCCAAGCGTCTTCTTCCCCTCAAGCTTCGATCCCCTTCTTCATTTTAACTTAAATCCTATTGCTTTCATTAGATCAATGGCTCCCAAAGGTAAATCTATTCGCGGATCTTTTTCCCGAGGCATTAGTAAGTGCTCTCCTTCTAATCCTTCTAGTTTTTAATCTATGATTAGAAGATCTGTAATATTTGAAAAAATAGTTGATTTTGAGTTTCTAGCTTCTGCTAAATTTTCTATTGGAGAAAATTTAGCATATCAAGGATGGGAACATTTACTTAAGACAAACCTTCCTATTTATCAGGATCTTGTCAAAATTTTCTATCATAATATCGGTTTTGGTAATAATAGAGTATCTTCAAAAGTTAAAGGTGTTAGAATTGATTTTGATGAAGATACTTTGAGAGAGATTTTGAATATTCCAGATGTCGGTGTGGGCGAGGACACTCTTGATGACAAAAAGTATAAATTAGAAACTGTTCTTGACATTGATGATGCTTCTCATATTGATCATATTTTTACTAAGGATCTGGATGCAGAAATGAGGTTACTTCATATTGTTTCTCAATGTCTTACCTCTAAGAGTGGCAGTTTTGACTATGTGAATTACCAAGATTTGATTATAATGTTTCATGTTGTGAACTAAACTCATTTACACCTACCTAGAAAAATAATTTGTGTAATGAAAGAGGCAGTTAATAGATCTAGAGCAGCTCTACCCTATGGCCTACTTCTTACCCATGTCTTTAATCATTTTAATGTTGATATTAGAGGTGAGAATGTCTACAACCTTAGCCATACTGATGTCTTCAATGAGTGTATATTAATTCGTATGGGTTTTGCTAAGGTAGATGGCCTTTGGACAAAGACCAAAAAAAAAAATGCAAGACCTTCTTGCACCTGTCCAGGGGGAGCAATCTACTGTGCCTCAGGAAATTTCTGCTAAACCTCAAATTTACCCTTTTGCTTCTACTGGACCTCAGTGTTATCCTTTTGTGTCTGTTGCACCTCAAACTTATCCTTCTGCTTCAAATGCTCCTCAGAATTTTACTTCTATGCTTGCTGATCCTCCTACAAATTTTTTTATATGTTTGCTAAACAAGTTTTTATGCCCATGGACCCCAATCCGTCTAGTAATGTCAATCCTTCTTTTGTTAATAATCCTACTGCTGATTCAAATCCACCCAATATTCCACCGCCTGCTCAGAATCCTTTCCAACCAAGTCATCCTATGGTTACCAAAATGGACCCTGATGATATGGATACATTGGTTCATAGAATTTCTGATGTTGTTTCTCTTGGTGGATCTGCCAATAGCTCATCTTCCTGTTCTTCTAATACTTCTATGGTTCCACACATATCGTCCATGTATACTTCCCTAAATGACATTAAATTGAGCTTATTTGATTTACAAAATAATGTAAATGTCATGAAAGGAAAAGCGTTCAGGTATGCTGATATGATGGACTTTTTCAAGATCTTTGCTGAATTATCTAAGCTGAGAAATGATTTAAATTCTTTGTTGGAAAGTGCTAGCATTGCATGTAATGAGATTGCTTCTTTCAATGTGCAAACTAAAAAAGCTCAATCGGATCTTGACTTTCATACCAAGCTTATTGCTGACTGCTACAAATTGCAACAAAAGATTGCCAATTTTGTCTCTCAGTTGTCTCCGAATGTAGAAGACCCCTCTTGTCGACCTGCCCTCATTTGGCATCATCCCATCCTTCTAGACATGCTCGTGAATCTTCTTCATCGTCTCATATTGAAATTATTGAATGATGTTACTTATGGATGTCTTACTATGTTATTTGTTACTTCTGGACCTATATTTCTTGTTATTAATTCTGTTGTTGGTTTGTATAATTTTTGCTTACTATTGAGGACCAATGCTTTTATTGGCTTGTAAATTATTAATGACTGGTTTGTATGGTTTGTAAGACTTATATAATTTTATTTGCACCTGAATGTTAAATTTTTTTTTTTGCTTATCATTATACAATCATTACTTGCTTTAATTAGTTCATTCATTGAAGAAAAGACATACAGTGAAAAATGCAAATTCTTTCACCTTTTTTTTGATTAATGACAAAAAGGAGGAAAAATGAAATACATACATTATAAGTTTCTTATTTAACTGATCTTCATATTTAAAATTTCTTTGGGGAGAAATGAAATGCATACCGACCTTCATTTTTTTTAAAACTTATTTTGGAAGAAATGGAATGCATATTTTTGAAAATTTTAGTGTTTCAAAATCAAAAGGGGAGTTTGCAATGTATTTATTGAATATTATAGCCTATGTATTTTGAAAATCAAAGTTTTGGTACACTACACATATATTTCGGCATGCATTGTCGTATGCTTCAAAATTATAAGGAATGTTTCTATTGAAATTATTTATTTCTTGTTGAATACTTAATGGTTTTATCATCATCAAAAAGGGAGAGATTATTGACCTCATATTGATTTTAATAAAATAAAAAATAATTAAATATTATACAAATATCATTTCTATCAAGTTTAATCTATTTTAGGATTACTCATCATAAAATCATACACTTCCTTTAGCCCAAGGTATATTGTGATTCAAAATAAAAGGTATTACAGGTATTGTATAAATATGCTTATAGTAATTATATTTTCTTTAATGAACTTAAGTTTTACAGTCACTAGACGATTTTCATATGTTTCATGTTTTATATTTCATTCGACAAAATGACTTTCAAGTTTAATTATATTTACATTGTCTAGAACTGGATTCAATTATCTTATAAGTTTTTATTTATAACTCTATGCCATTTGGAATCAATACCGGATTTTATCCTTGAACTATCTATCTCCAGTTGCCTTCGGTTGGATGCCTGTTGCTTGAATCTTGGGTTGCCAATCTTTGATTTGGAACACCAGATTCTGTTTGCCTTCGATTGGATGCATGTTGGCTTGCTGATTTTCAAATTGGCTTGTCAATCTTTGTTATCTTTCGGCTGGCTCTCTGTGCTTCAGATTTCGGCATGCTAGTTAATTAATGGGTTGGCATGCTAATTTTATTTGGCTCTCTGCCAGCTCCCTTTGCTCCATATTTTGGCATGCTAGTTTTTGGAATGGCATGCTAATTTTTTAAGATGTTTGGGCTGGTTCCCTGTGCTTCAACTTTTGGCATGCTAGTTTTTGGAATGGAATACTAATTTTCAAAGCCTTTCTGTCTGGCTCCCTGTACTTCATATTTTGGCATGCTAGTTTTTGATTTGGCATGCTAATTTTTTAACTCCTTCGGCTGATGGCTTTTGGGATCAAAAGTTGGAATGCCAACTTTTTCCATTTGGCTTGCAGATTTCCTTGCTCCTTCGGCTAGTGACTTTTGGGATCAAAAGTTAGAATGCCAACTTTTCCTTGGCTTGCCGACTTATGGATTTTGAGATGCTATTCATGTGGAATTCGGATGTTTTCTTTGTTGTTACTGTTCCGAACTTCATTCCACCGTTTCTATTTGTTGAAACATATAATGTTGCTGGTGCTATCTCTCTCTCTTCTCTATTTCACACCAGTCATGCAACAGCTATATTTCTTTCTTATTGGTTATAAATTGTGGTGTTGAACTGTGTTTCAAAAATAGAGAGAATGTGAAAAAGAAAAAGGAGAAAATATCAGTGAAAAATATTGTAAGAAAAATCATTTAAAAAAGAGATTTATTAGAGTTGGTTGGAGTTTTGCATTGATTGTTTTTAAGCTACCGGAGTTCATTCATTGCTTATTCTTGAAGTGGTATTAAAGTTCCATCAATCCTCTTTGAAGAGCATTCAAAGCTTCCTTGAAGGCTTCTCTTTTGCTGTTGCGCTGTTAAAGCAAGAAGCCACTTTAGATTAAGCTCTTCAAATTGTTAAATATACTTTAATGATTCATTTGCTCATTTATTAGGAGCATGTTGTATTAAGCACTCTACTACTTGTGCTTTGATTTATTTTACAGTTGTAAAACGTGGTTGGGTAGATGTCTACCCGGGAGTGTATTTTGTAAGGCTTGCTTGTGCCCGTAAATAAGTTTGTTAACCATGTAAGCTAATGGTGATTAGTGAAAATATTCAATGTGTTCTTGGGGAGTGGATGTAGGTACAGGGTTAGCACCGAACCACTATAAATATTGTGTTTGGTTGTAATATTTTTTCTATGATTGTTTGCATATTAGATTCACTTCACTCCATGTTATTTTGTTTGCAAAAGAAATATACATGCACATACTTGATAGTCAATTAAATTTAATTCATTCCCCATCCTCTTGGGTTGCTACATCTGGGTAACAAATATAGGGGTGTAGACAGTAATTTTTGCGGTGTAAATATAAATTCCCGGTCAACCTGCAGCAGTTTTTGCTTGGATGGGTCTCTTTTCATGGTGGGAACATTAAGCTTTATTACTCTTTTGACTAGATAGAGTCTGATATTTTTTTACCAAACTCTGGCTTCTTTCTCTTCATTTGCTGATCTTTTTGACGCTTTACATCATTCAAATCGCTCTCTATTAGCCGGATCTTACTGACAGTAGTTGCATAGGTGGGTAGCTCAAAGATATGTACCAGTTGCTTCACTTAGGGCTTCAATCCTTGGACAAATTTCTCGATCCTGTAACCATTAAATCAGAAGCAAACCGAGCCTAAACTCAACCTCGTATTGGGCCATAGTAAGGTTCTGTTGCTCTGGCCTTATGAACTCATTCTTCATTTGGTCACAAATGTTCCTCAAGAAGTACTTATCGAAAAAAGCCTCTTTAAATTCCTCCTAGGAGAATATTCCTTGAGCCACCACTAGTTGAAAGTATCACTCTGCAAGAATTATGTAGCAAATTTGATCTTTTCCTCCTCTGACGTGCTGAGAACGCTGAAGGCCTTCTTCATCTTTGTTACCCAGTTCTTAGCATCCAGAGATTTTTTTTTTGGAGCCAGTAAAGGAGGGTCAAAGGCCAACCCTTTTGTTTGAAATAGAAAATAAGAAAGGATATCCAAAGAATATCCTTTTTATTTCTAAGGATGTGTTTGATATGATGGATAGGGGGAATATCTAGAGAATATCCTCTCTTATCCTTAAATGCTATAGCTATAGGAGATAGTGCTGAAAAAGTTTAAACAGAAAGGATAACTCATGGTTAAAACCCATGTTTAACCATGGGTTATCCCCTGAACTTATTCCCTAGAGAACCCAGGAATAACTAAAGTTATCCCTTGATGGCAGAGTGGTAATTTTAAAAGATGATTATCCCCTCAGCTATCCTATGAATAAATACTATCCTATACATTTATTCAGGGATAGCCAAAAAGCTATCAAACACAACCTAAAAGCCATAACTATGAGGGATAGTTAGAAACAAATTAATCAAAAGGATAATATATGGTTAACCATGATTAATCATAGGTTATTTCGTCAATTTATTTCCTAAAAAATGCAGGAATAACTGGTTATCCCTTCAAATAAGAGTAAAAAAAAAAGTTATTCTATGAATTTATCTTTTTGCATTTGATATGATCAATGGAATAGCCAAGAGATATCTCTAGAGATAGTCAAGAAATAAACTTTATCCCATACGCTTATCCATTGATAATATTTTTTTATCAAACACTATCTTAAACTCAGAAAAGCCACGACTACCCTTTTGCCGAAGCTGGGAAAACACTTTGTACACCGTCCCCGGTGTAGCAAGGCCGACGTGGGCTGCACCGCTTCTTCCGATTGGTCCACGTGGCTCCGACGTGGAAGACTTGACGGGCGGTATGGCTTTGCTTTGACGTAACGTTCTGAACGTGACGGCCATTTAAAGCTGTTCACTTTTTTTCAAAAATTGTGTGCGGACGAAAATGCCCTTTCCCTCCTTAATAGCGCCATTTAACGTTGTATGTCATCTGTGCAAGAAGAACAGAAGAACTCTGTTTCTTCTCCGATCGAAAGAAAATATTTCAGCATCGAGCGCTGGAAAACCTGGCTACTTGAGTCTGTGTAGAAAAACTTCTGGAGGAAATGTCATCCGCAGCACAAAGTAAAAACTCTTTCTTCCCACTTCTTTATTACACCAACAGTTTTTTTCTGGTTAGAGTTAGTTAATGCGTGACCAAACCGTTTAATGCGCGGGTAACTACCTTAGAACAAATAGTTATGACATTCTGGGAGTCATAACTATTTTGTATGCACGAATGTCATACTCTTTTAATGCGGCCCTGTTATACCTCATGAAACCCCTGATATACTGTTAAGACACCGTAGTTACAGGCCTAGGACACCCGTGCGCCAAACGAAAGCTGGAGAAAAGCCTCGCGACACCGTAGTTACAACGCTACGACACCCATGCGGTGTCTTTCCGGAGTGTCGTAGCTTGTTCTATGCGGTGTCTTTAAATGCTATAAAGGGTGTGTCGTGCTTATAAACGACGCTGGAGAGCAGGCCCGCGACACCCCGTATGGAGAACACCCCGCTTTAACAGTCACGTCATCGGTGTCGTCGCCTAAAAGCTAGGGTGTCGTAGATGAGAACTGGGGTGTCGTTAACAGCCTGAGTCGGTGCTGTCGTCGTTCGCGACACCCCAGTTGAAAATTGACGACACCCAAGCTCTCATCTGACGACACCCGTGCTTAGAACTGACCACGGCGAGAAGGCCCGCGACAACCAAGTTACTAAAATTTAATTTTATTTATCAAAAAAAAAAAAATACATTAGCCCTCACTGGGGCTTGTCTCCTTCGGTCGCTGGAGGGACGCTACTTGCCCCTCCAGGTGGCTGTTGGCCCGACGCAGGACCTCTATCTCTTTAGTGGAAACGGCCAGGTATTGCTCGGCCGCCTTGCTGAGTCGCTCGTTGATTGCGAGCGACTCAGCATAAACCTCCGCATCGATGGTGACGGTTGCGCGGCGGCTGCCATGGTTGCCATTAGATCTCCCCTCGCCTCTGGAAGCCATCTCAGTGGTAAGTTCAAGCTGGAAAGGTGATTAACGATGGCATTCCCCCATCCTTATTTAAGGTACTCCTGGCGGGTGTTTCGATTGCCACGCGCCACCATCTCAGTCGTTGTTCACAGGAATCGAATCGGTGAGCCACCACGCCCCCCCCCCACGTTGAGTTTCGAGGGATGGGGAACAGAACAGAGTTTCGGGAAGCCAACCGTCGTAAGTTTAACGTCGTCCCAAGAGTAAATTCACGACACCCAAGGATGATTTGGATTTCGGCCGAAACTCCTTCGCGACACCCCACTTGAAACCTCACGACACCCTAGCATCAATGCTTCGACACCCGTGCTTAGAACTGAACACGGAGAGAACCCCCGACACCCCAGGGAGAATTGGATTTCAGCTCACGATACCCTAGCTTTAAGGCGACGACACCTTAGCTTGAGGAACTACAATAATCCCGCGACACCCCAGGGAGAATTGGATTTCAGCTCACGACACCCTAGCTTTAAGGCGACGACACTTAGCTTGAGGAACTACAATAATCCCCGCGACACCCCAGGGAGAATTGGATTTCAGCTCACGACACCCTAGCTTTAAGGCGACAACACCCATGCATTAACGGTGAACCCACGTTAATCACCTTTTCAGGGGTGTCGTCCCCTTAAAGCTAGGGTGTCGTCAGTTTTCAACTGGGGTGTCACGAAGGAGTTTCGGCCGAATTCGTCAAGGGGTGTCGCGGGGGTTCTCTCCGTGATCAGTTCTAAGCACGGGTGTCGTCGCCTTAAAGCTAGGGTGTCGTGAGCTTTCAACAGGGGTGTCGCGAAAGAGTTTTGGCTGAAATCCAAATCATCCTTGGGTGTCGTGAATTTTCTCTTGGGACGACGTTAAACTTACGACGGTTTGCTTCCCGAAACTCTGTTCTGTTCCCCATCCCTCGAAACTCAACGTGGGGGGGGCGTGGTGGCTCACCGATTCGATTCCTGTGAACAACGACTGAGATGGTGGCGCGTGGCAATCGAAACACCCGCCAGGAGTACCTTAAATAAGGATGGGGGAATGCCATCGTTAATCACCTTTCCAGCTTGAACTTACCACTGAGATGGCTTCCAGAGGCGAGGGGAGATCTAATGGCAACCATGGCAGCCGCCGCGCAACCGTCACCATCGATGCGGAGGTTTATGCTGAGTCGCTCGCAATCAACGAGCGACTCAGCAAGGCGGCCGAGCAATACCTGGCCGTTTCCACAAAAGAGATAGAGCTCCTGCGTCGGCCAACAGCCACCTGGAGGGGCAAGTAGCGTCCCTCCAGCGACCGAAGGAGACAAGCCCCAGTGAGGGCTAATGTATTTTTTTCTTTTTTTTTTTGATAAATAAAATTAAATTTTAGTAACTTGGTTGTCGCGGGCCTTCTCGCTGTGGTCAGTTCTAAGCACGGGTGTCGTCAGATGAGAGCTTGGGTGTCGTCAATTTTCAACTGGGGTATCGCGAACGACGACAGCACCGACTCAGGCTGTTAACGACACCCCAGTTCTCATCTAACGACACCCTAGCTTTTAGGCGACGACACCGATGACGTGACTGTTAAAGCGGGGTGTTCTCCATACGGGGTGTCGCGGGCCTGCTCTCCAGCGTCGTTTATAAGCACGACACACCCTTTATAGCATTTAAAGACACCGCATAGAACAAGCTACGACACTCCGGAAAGATACCGCATGGGTGTTGTAGCGTTGTAACTACGGTGTCGCGAGGCTTTTCTCCAGCTTTCGTTTGGCGCACGGGTGTCCTAGGCCTGTAACTACGGTGTCTTAACAGTATATCAGGGGTTTCATGAGGTATAACAGGGCTGCATTAAAAGAGTATGACATTCGTGCATACAAAATAGTTATGACTCCCAGAATGTCATAACTATTTTGTTCTAAGATAGTTACCCGCGCATTAAACGGTTTGGTCACGCATTAACTAACTCTAACCAGAAAAAAACTGTTGGTGTAATAAAGAAGTGGGAAGAAAGAGTTTTTACTTTGTGCTGCGGATGACATTTCCTCCAGAAGTTTTTCTACACAGACTCAAGTAGCCAGGTTTTCCAGCGCTCGATGCTGAAATATTTTCTTTCGACCGGAGAAGAAACAGAGTTCTTCTGTTCTTCTTGCACAGATGACATACAACGTTAAATGATGCTATTAAGGAGGGAAAGGGTATTTTCGTCCGCACGTAATTTTTGAAAAAAAGTGAACAACTTTAAATGGCCGTCATGTTTAGAACGTTACGTCAAAGCAAAGCCATACCGTCCATCAGATCTTCCACGTCGGAGCCACGTGGACCAATCGAAGAAGCGGTGCAGCCCACGTCGGCCTTGCTGCACCGGGGGCGATGTACAAAGTGTTTCCGCCGAAGCTGATGTTGATGTCTCGGCTGGGCTTGGTGCTTTTGCTGCTACCGCCGCTATACCACCCCAGTAAGGATTCCATCATATTCATTATATTCATCCAAAAGTTCCCTTGTAAGCTCGTTTGTCAAGTTCGTTGTTTTAGATCCATTCAACCTTCTTTGGCCTCCTTGCTGGTTGTGATTACCAGCATCATAGCCCTTATCAATTGCAGATTCCTTGGACAACGAGCCATCTATAACTTCGTGTTATTTACATATTTCAATTATTTCTTGCATTTTAAAGATTAAATTATTAATTTCATGCTTTCATAATTATTATTTATTTAGAGTTATTATCCTCATCCTAATGTCTTGTCTAGGATTTGAGTTTATACTTAAGACCAAATCTGTCCTCTGATACAATTATAGTTGTCAACGCCTAAGACCCTAAAACTGTCCTGGGAAGTGGCAACTCGCATGCTTAGGCATACTAGGCGTCCGGTGACAAAAGCAATTATCAAATATATGAGTAATTAACTAATACACATATAAAAATGAAATAACACTTTTATTATTATTTCAAATAAGCAAATGTTTAAGTACATGAGAAACTAGAAAATTTAATGTTGTTTAAAGTAGGTTGACAAGAGATTTAATCTACCCATGTCCCTTTTTCATTTCTTAAGCTTTAAAAAATATCAAAGAGGATTTAATTTAATGAACTTACATCCGGTAAGCAAGCCTAATATAAATATATTATAAATTCAAGAATGTAGCATGTCATCATGTTTCTTAGTTTTATTTATATTCTTGAATTATTTTGACCTCATATTCCATATTATATATCAAAAATCTCAATTCTAGGTTTTCATGCCATCACAGTAATGATTTATTTATTTTCTTTCATGAGTTAGAATTTACATATCATCTTATTATGAATACGCCATCATAAACTATATACACATATATCATTGACAGGATCATAGTATCAACATATTTAACCCTATGATTGAGGTGTATTCTTCATATATATATATATATATCTCTGTGGAGATGATCAAAGTATCAGTCATCATGTCATCAAGTTATATCATAGTGGACTGAGGATGACATATTTTATCATTCAAGATTTATTTTTTTATTTAATTATGATATATGAAATTCTTTAGATTAATATACATAAATATATATTCATATCATATTAGTTATGTTAATAATATTAATACCAAATATTATTACTTTTTTATTGTTTGAATATAATACAGCTAATTATTTTGCATTTGCATTAATAATTTATAACTATTTTCATTATTATCAACATGTACATGCTTTACTAATTTATTTATGTATTATTATTTTTAATAATAAATTATGCAAAATCTAAACAAAAAAACATTAAATATTCATATGCCTATATTAAAGCATCAAAATCTATTTAATAAATAATTATGTAAACAGATATTAGCATTTTATTCAAAATATATAAATAATTTAAGAATTGACTAAAATTACTAATTATAAATATCTTACTTACCTTCTATTATTGATCCACAAGTTAAATTTAACTATTTAGGCTACTGACACATATAACATAATATTTAAATTTAATTTCTAAAATTATGATGGCTAAAATAAATTTTATTATTCTACTAGGTTTAGTTCTGATGCGGAACATCAGGCTTGATTATCTTAACTTGTATCAGCCTAAATGGTATAAAAAGGAGCTCTACAAAACTAGACTAATTTCAGATCCATTCATAAACTTAAATGAGTTGGACCAACCTTGGCTCTCAATCCCATCTCTCTCTCCCTTGTTTTCATATTTTTCTTCTCGTTGATCTAATGCTAATTAACCGACAGTCTAACAACACCCCAGCTGGATACTGCAAGCAAAGAAGTAGAGAATTAATGATCGTCGCCAGAAAATTGCTGCCAAACCTTTTTGTTTTCACACTAAAAATGAAGTTAAGAAAAATGAATTTCTATGATCCAATCTCCATGACGGAGGCTCAAACCACGAGTGAGGATTTCCTGCTGCGGATATGATGTCGCCGAGCGGAGGAGGTGCCGTTGAAAATCCGGCGGCTGGCGATGGGTTAAGAAAGAACAATATAAAAACAAGGGGACTATAACGATCCGGACCCATAGACCCGTTTCGTTACAAAAAAGCAAGACGGACAAGGTTCCCACCAATTTGGATCATCATAGCCCAAAAAGGAATCTAATTGATGCATTGTCCTTCTTGCTTAACCGGTTATAAACCACTCAACCAATTCCTAATTTCTCAATGTGGAACTATTGGAAAGGGCATTACAATCTACCTTCCTTATAGAGGCGACGTCCTCGTCGCCATAGGCAATTGATCACAACCACAAGGCAGGCAGGATTTTAGAGGTAGCCCCCACAGGTTCAAAAGGTGGCTCCCATCCCTCATGGATGTTGGCAGGATTTTAGAGGTAGCCCCGACATGTTCAAGAAGTGGCTTCCACCCATGGATGTTGGCAGAATTTTAGAGATGACCCTCACAGGTTCAAGAGGTGGCTCCCATCCCCATGGATGTAGCACTTTGCCCTGTGTGGTACTTAGCTCCTGCACTTCTGACTGATGCATGACTCTGATACCATACTGTAACAACTCGGGCTTATAGGCCCGTTTCGTTACAAAAAAGTCCAAAAAGAGATTCAATTGATGCCTTATCCTTCTTGCTTAATCAGTTATAAACTATTCAATCAATTTTTAATTTTTTAATATGAAACTATTCGAGGGTCATCACAGGGACAAACGGGTTTGGTTGCATGATGTCACAGAAAACGAATTAGAAGAATGGGGGAGGGATTTTAATCCTTCGTTCTTTCCGAAGATGCTGGATTGACGAGCGAAAAATATGGCGCAAGGGTAACGCCGCCGGTGACGCATGCGCGGCATGACAACGATCGTATTTGTGAAATTGAGAGCCGCTCCCCAGTGCTAGCTGAGGAGCGAGGTACCAACAGATGGGTCAAAATGGTCCAAACTGTCGAGCTTAAAATCTTTTTCTATTGATTCACGTACATTTTATATAATTTAACATCATGAAATGAAATAGTATGAATCATGATTATAAATTTTGCTGTATTTGATGAAATAAATGGAACGAATTTTTTTTTAAAAAATTAAAATATTTTAATTATAAAATTATGATATCATAGTTATAAAATTATGATATCTATTTAAAAAATATTAAGATAGTTTTACGACATCTCAGTCAAAAAAATTACAATACTACTTATAAAATTATGACATTATAATTATAAAATTACGATACCTATTCAAAAAGCTAAAAAAAAAGTTACGATACTTCAGTTGTAAATTTATGACATTGTAGTTATAAAATTACGATACCCATTCAAAATACGTTAAGGCAAAGCTTTACGACATCCTGACCGAAAAAATTATGATACTTCAGTTGTAAAATTATGACACTCGTTCAGAAAGTCAAAAAAAAATTATGACATCTCATTTTAAATTTAAGACACCGTAGTTATAAAATTACGACATCCATATGGTGAAGTTTTACGACATCCTGGCCCAAAAAAAATTATGACACCCCAGTTGTAAAATTACGATACTTGTTCATAAAGCTAAAAAAAATTACGACACCCCAGTTGTAAATTTACGATACCCCAGTTGTAAAATTACAATACTCATTCAGAGATCATGCACTGCACTGCCTCCAGTATATATACAAATTTTAAAAAAAAGCTGAACGGGTATTAATGCATGTCACGCTCAAAATTTAAGATCGTATCCTTGCTATCCCATCACATTCCATTTGCATCAAGCCATGCAGGATTCATGTGGATCAATAAGAAGAAGCGGTGCAGCCCACGTAGGATGTGCTGCACCGAAGTGGTGTACAAAGAATTTTCCAAGTTGTTTATGCAACTATATTCCACTTAAATCTACTATGGAATTGTTTGCCCTACTTTTTTCTAATGTAGGTGCAGTTATCAAATATTATTATGATATTTCTAGTGCACCTATCGGGACCTGCTGAAAATCTATAGGCCACACTTGCAGCATATGATTGATGCAGCGAGGATCTAGAAGCTTCCTATCCATCTTAGGATCTAGCTATTTATCTAGAAGCTTGCATGGGATTGTCTTTCCATATGCTCATTGCTTGCTGGGAGGGAATTGTCCATTCAGGCTACTTGCCCATTATGTGGACAAAAGGACGAGACCACTGATCATGTCATCTTTAGTTGCCCTCAAGCAAGACAGATCTGGCTGATGATGGGTTATCACCCTAGGGAGGGTGCTGATGGCTCTCGGAGGACTGCTTTTTTTAGTGACATTCGAAGGAAAATTAAGTAGCAGGGCACTATTTGGGCTAGCACGGCCTATCAGATTTGGCTATCGCGTAACCTACTCACCTTCACTGATGATGTTGTTTCTTCCCGCAGGGTTATGAGGAAAGTCATTTCCTTCTCTGAAGAATATACATTCCAGGGCTTCACTTCTAATTCTGACAGCCATGGCTATTGGGGCTCCTCTGCTGCCTCGGCAGCAAATCAACATACGGTTTTTATATCTTAAGAGCCTCCCCCTTCAGGGTTTGTCAAAATCAATTTTGATGGGAGTGTTTGGGAAAGAAGTACTGGCTTAGCATTTATCATCCGTGGGACTGATGGAGCTTTGTTGGCGGCAGATGGATTCGGCCTTTTAGATTCCTCAGTTTCTTTGATCGAGCTTTATGCTGCTTGGGCTGGTATCTCATACGCCACCCGAAACTTACATGCTTATTGTCTCTTCATCGAGAGGGACTGCACTACGGTCATTTATTGGGTTTGGCAGGATTTCAGTGCTCACATACCTAGTAACCCTTTACTCCATGATATCTAGTCTATCCTTCAAGAGGTTTATATAGTCCAGATCCGACATATCTATAGGAAAGCTAATGCTGCGGCAGATTGGGTGGCGACCTCAGCGGCCTATCACTCAGGTCTTTGGATTTGAAAATAGGATGATCCCTGCCCCATTGTACTAAAGTAAATTCTATTTTTTGATGTATCAAGATTGACTCGCACTAGACTAATGTGATCACCCACTTTTTTTTAAAAAAAAAAGATTATTATGACCTTATTTTACTAGCTTGACCGTTCCTCTATTCACTTCTTTGATTTCATGTCTGTAGTTAGCTGAAGCATGGTATGAACTGATAATAATAACCCATTTGTATCATAATATTAAGATTATTCATAAAGGTGTATCATAATATTAAGATTATTCACAAAGGAGAAACAACTCCGGTTGCAGCTTAGTTATAAGGTCAAATCAAAATCCATTCTTGAGAGATCTTCACTTCATCACTTTATCAACTAGAAAATTTGAGTGACCTTGTAATATTCTTTAGGGAGGTTAACCAGAGAACGGATTTGTTGTTCGAAAAATAAAAAAAATAAAAAAAAAAGAGAGGACTTCCTTGTATTCTTGAGGTTCTAGACCTCTTTTCATTGTTATTAAAAAAAAAAAGAAAAGAAAAGAAAAAAAAAAGAAAGTAACAAATATGATACATGTATGGCCCTCAATTATAACCTTCAAGCCTTCAATGAGAATGACACATGAGATGATGCGGTTCTAGTAATCAAATAGAAGAGGTAATGAAGTATTAGATTAAATCAAAGCTTAGATTCTGTTCTAGAAGGGCTGGATGATGACAAATTATTATCATACCTTTTCAAGTCTCTCTCTTTGTTGTTGTTCTCTATGCCTCTTTCATGCATTGACTCTAAAAACATATAAATATATACTTCTTTGGTTTTTACTTGCGTATTCTACGAAAAGAAAAGGTTCTTTGCCACTTAAGATTTCCAAAGAAAAGGTTATTTATTTATGAAATATATTTTTTAAACAAAAATTGGCTGAAGATCTTTTGATTGATTCAGAAATATAAATAATTATTTGTTCATAAAATAGCTTTTATTTGGTGCAACATAAAATAGCTCTTTATTTGGCTAAATATTTATTGCCTTGATTGGAATAACTAAAGGGACAAGACTTAAAATGATCATTCCTAGAACACAAAGGTTCTATTGTTATTTCTCATTTTTATACATATTTATCATAAATTAGCCTTATTCCTGATTCATTCTTCAAGCAAAGTCATCATGGTTTTTTTGCAGTTTTGGATATATATATGGAAAAGTTTAATTTTATAAAAATTAGATGAATATGTACCAATAATTTTTATCTTTAAAATATTGCCATTCAAGTTTATTAGATTAAATTATAGTAGCAATTTTTTTTTCTTGATAGGTCCCAATGTTACCAACCATATCAACTTAGGTAATAAGTAAAAGGTTAGCCTTTGATAATGATTAGTGGTCAAGTTATATATATTTCAAACTTAATTGCAAAGTTTAATTTGTAAGTAATTATTTTGAGGATTACATTTGACAATATACCCTTTTGTATGGGAATTCCTTTTTATACAAATATTGTCAACTAAGTTTATTGAATTAAATTGTAGTAGCTTTTTTATTTCTTGTTACGTTTTGTTACTGCTAACCATCCACTGAAGCAGTAATTAAATAATGCATCTTCTTGATGCGTTTAACCTTTTGATAACAATTATCGATTAAGTTAGAGTTATTTCAAACTTAAAGTGTAAAGAATAGTATGTAAATAATTATTTTGAAGATTACATTCGATAATTAAAGGAACCCTTTTTAATACAATATTGCCATCCAAATTTATTGGATTAAATTGTAGAAATCTATTGTTTCTTGATAAATCTCATTGCTGCCAACCATCAACTTAGGTAACAATCAAATATTGCATTATAAAGATTAACCTTTCGGCAATGATTAATGGTTAAGTTATAGATATTGCAAGCTTAATTGCAAAGATTAATTTACAAATAATTATTTTGAAGATTGCATTTGATGAACTATTCCTTTTCTTTCTTTTAAGGGAATTAATCCCTTTTAATACAATGTATTAATATCTAAAAATTAGCAAGAGACCTTGAGGATTATATTCTCTATAAAAATTATGTTTCCTTATTGTTTGATGGACACTATACAACAAGTTTGCCAAGCCATTATATTTATTTATTTATACATAATTTTCATCTACTACGACATCATAGAAGGATTGTCCGGAAGGAACAAGGGATTATTTATTGATGATAAGGATAGGATAGCTTTAACATGTATTTCTTTGTACAATTTAAAAATAGCATTGTTTCTAAGCACAATATTTAATCCAGTCATTATCTATGCATATGAGTAGGTAGTTAAAAGCAACATTGAAAATTCCATCACATTACTAGCCAAAAAATTATAATAGATCTATATTTTTTATTTAAAAGAAAGGAATCATGTTGTCTACTCCAATAGAATCAAATATTTTTTGTTAGATTAATTTATGTGCTCATACATTGACTGGCCAAAAAAATATTTTAAACATAATAAGCTCCTCCAATCTACCACCTAAAATGTTCTAAGAGAAAGAAGGCGTCCTCCTTTTTACAGGAGAATGTCGCATCTCCGACACCTAGAAGATATGTTGGGTAAATCAAACAAAATTTCTTATCGCTATCCAGCAAATTAGAGAGGGTTCTCTTCTAAGCTCCAGACCCAGGAAATATAATATACTTCAGAGACGAGGAGGGGCCTCGAAGGAAACGAAGTCTGAAGCAAACGCCAGGGAGCGTAGAGAAATTTAGAGAGTTGAGAGACAACACGCAAAGACAAACGACAAGGTGGTATCCAGACTCAATGCTACGTGGGATTGCGAGAGGGAGGTAGCGTTGGACCGGCACGGAAGGGAAGGGATATCCAGGGCACTGGATGAAGACACGTGGACGGTGGATAACGTCACTGTATCTCCTCTTGAGCTCTATAAATGGGGGGCCGGTGCCATGGCCTAAGACTCGTGCTTGAGAAAAACAGAGAGCTGGTCTAAGAGAAATTTGGGAAGAACTTTGTTTCATTCTTTGAGTAGAAAATGTCTTGCTGCGGAGGAAACTGCGGGTGTGGATCTGGCTGCGATTGCGGCAGTGGATGCGGAGGGTGAGTTGAGAGAAGATAAAGAAAAGAAAAGAAAGAAAAAAAAGAATCTCTTGTTGTTACTGGTTCTGGAATTTTTGTTCTGGAAAAATTGGCTATTCTTTCTGTTTGGAATTTTTGTTATGAAGTGATTTATTTTGAGGCAATGTGTCACATATTCTTTTAATTTGGTGGTTTTCATGCGTTATTCCTTCTTTGTTTCTTTGGTTTTCAAGCCTTTATGCTTTGCTGCCGGCTATCCTCTGTTCTGATTACATGGGAGTTCTCCCAGAGATTCCAAGAGTTATAGTTCTCTTATTAAAACCATGCTTTGACTGCTATCTTCTATCTTTTAATTGATCTCTGAGAGCAGATCCAAAATGTACCCTGACATGGCTGAGAAGAGGAGCACCACCACTCAAACCATGATCATGGGGGTTGCACCTCAGAAGGGGTATGTTTCTCTTGCTCTTCTCATTTTAGTCGTCTTCTTCTTCTTCTTCTTCTTCTTTGCCCTTCCTCCTCCCTTTTTGATATTATCTTGCTGAAATGAGTTTGATTTCGCTTGCAGGCACCTTGAAGGGTTCGAGATGGCTGCTGGATCTGAGGACGGTGGCTGCAAGTGTGGATCCAACTGCACCTGCGACCCCTGCAGCTGCAAATGAGACAGAGAACCTCAAAAGACAGAGAGGGAGGGAATGAATCCTACTGTCGTTTCTTCTGTCTATGTGGTGTCTGTCGTTTGTGTGTCGTTGGTGCCAAAAATAAGTGGCTATGGCTGTGGCTAACCCTCCTTGGGGTGTCGTTGTTGCCATGGCCGAGGAACAGAAGACCTCTCTGTCTCTCTCTTTTGCCTGCTTGTTTAGTTGTAGGTGTGTGTCTTCTTGTCTGTCGTGTGCTTTTTCTGTGTGAAAAATGAAGACAACTCCTATCCTCTGCTGTTAACGTGGCTGTGTGACTTTCTTCTTTCCATGCTCTCGCTTTACATGAACGGCATCTCTATCAACGCGGCCCGGCTTGTCTCAAGGCTTTTTATGCCATGTAAATGACGTCCAGAGAGCACGTCACCACCTAGAAAAAACCGAGCACGCCACCTCCTAGAAAAAAAAGAGCTCTCCAGATTCTTCTCTGCACGTTTTAAATTTAGCCATGGATTACGGTTAATGGTGTCCGATTTTGGAGTCCAGAAGATTCATTGACCTCGAGAAAGTTTAGGTCGCGCATAATGATTGACCTCTGTGTCTAATCGCTTTGGTTGACAAAATATCCCTGAGAACTTCTTGGTGATAGCGATCATGGCGGACTGTTCCAGCGAGACATTGGGGTTGCTCTAGCTTTGTTTAACGAAAGGTGAGCTGTTCCTTGGATTAGCCGTAAGAGGGAGCCAACTCTCTACCCGCTAGTTTGCCTCGATACGAGGGGCCTGGTCACTGTTTCTTGATGCCCAGAGAAAGGTACGTCCAGGACTTTGTACTTCCCTGCTTTGCTGTTTGGCCGGGAGCCCTCCCATCTTGTGAGCTAATCTACTTGCACTTGACCTTTAAATCAAAAAATCTGTTCTCCTTCCCTGAGTTGGAAGAACTAAAATTTAACGTAGCGAGCAGAGGCCATGCTGAATGAGGCTAATCATGTTGCACTGAATCGCCTAATGGAACTCCGGCTCTGATTGCTGGCACTGGAAAATTCTGAGTTGCAGGGAACTTGGTACAGAAGGATATCGATTACAATAACCCTTTGTGTTACAGCAGTTAAAAGAGTGCTAAAATCCAACTTTGTACCAAATTTAATTGCAAGCAGTTTTAACACGAGCTGCTACTGAAGTTGGCAATCAAATGAGGATTTGAACATCTGAAACACAAAGCACTAGTACCAGTAATAAGACGTGGAAATTTCCATATTCAAAGCAATTTTAGACAAATACAAGGTTAAATTTTAAAGCTGCTCATGTTTTGGATTAACATATCACCAGCCTTACTCACCTTTGATTTAATCCAACAGATGCTAGCATTTTTGTATTCACTTTGATGACAGAAATTTGAACTAAGCATTGAAACTGATTGTTTTTTTTTTTTTATGGAAGCAAAAGACTTGATAGAATTATGTGCCATAGTGCATTGGCGTCATTATGCAAATCTGACACAGCCTTCAAGTGAGGTAGTTTATCAACTCGGCAGCAGTAGCTATGGCACCTGCTGTGATGGCATTGGCAATAACGTTGTCTCTACCATGACCGCTAGCAGCCGATAGAAGTGCCCCCGTTGCCGCACCACCGAGCATTGCATTCTTCTGCAGCAGTGAAAGCAACAGCAATGAGAAGGTGATGGTCTTGTTCTATCCCTCAGGCAATTCAGCCTGCATGTCCTGGACTTCACTAAGTTACACGCCAACCTGTAATATAAGCAACTCAATGGAACATTGAACTCACTGTGACTAGAAACAATCAATCACCAAAAGCTAGAGGTCCCATTACCTTGTCTGCCGTGCTGCCATTTATAATATTCACTATTGTTGCTTTTACTTGATTCATCATACATTAGGTAAATGTACCACCAAAATATAAAACTAGAAAATTACAGCTCTCTCTCACAACTGGATATAACATTTGAAGCAAGAATCCTACTTAAAAACTATTTCTCATGCAAATACCAATTATTATTATGGTAATTCCACTTTTATTTAACAAATGATGGAGAGCTCACTTGCTCTTCCATCATTTTGGAGGAAAATACAATTCACTTCCTTGAAAACACAATGTGCCGGATTTATTGCTTCTTCAATTTAACATTATTTTAACAAGCCTTTGTGCAGAATTACGGACCGCACTACTCCAGGAAATCTTTTGAATTATTCTTACCCTACTAAATTCAGACCTTGTCCAAGTCCTGGCCTGGTCAAATTCGCGTTGTATGAAAGGTGGCTTAAGTTACATGAGTTAATTAGCATGAGACAATAGCAAATTGCAAATGAACTAGCCAGATAATAAGTCTATAGCATACAAGTACAGATCAACAGAATTCAGGAATTGAAAAATCACCATAAAACATTTGATTAGTGAAAGAGATATCTATATGCCTCAACTAGCTGTTAAATTAGGTCTTGACAGAAAGCAGGCGTAAAAGACAGGAAAACAACAGCTGAGCCATTTGCCACATGACCAACAAATGAGCATTATAACCAAAAAAAAGGAATTTACCCAGTCCCTTCTACCACGGATCCTTTCCATTCCATACTCCATTCCAACATACACTCCAGCAGCAGTTCCTGTAAAAAGCACAACACAAACAATAGTGAACAGTAGACATCATGCCCAATTTGTTATAATGCTTGTCCAATTGTCAAACAACATGGCACCGAAAACTAAGTCAAGCTTACCCCAATATGCACCTTCGCTGCACATCTTCTTGAACTGCAACCATAGAACAGTGTCAGTGCATGAACGTGCCATTTTGTAAATACATTATTTCCTTATTTTGTGAATTAAAATGAAAATAACATAATCGAATTCCCTGAAATAACTCCTAAGGAAACGCCAAAAAAGCTGGATTTCCCAGCAAATTTCTGCTGAGTTTAGCTATTGGATTCACTTGATTAAGACAAGATGCAACTTTCACAACCAGTTGGGTTAAAATTCCTAATTTAGAAGTGCTGCAAAGATGTAGAGGCTAAGCAGAACTAGTATTGTATTGGTAGCAATAATCAAGAATATGTAATTGTTCACCAATCAACTAAAAGGTCATGGACTTGTCATCCAGCCCTTAAAAATATCACCAATTTGGCATGTTTCATTGCTACACTGGACAATGAGGACAGGTATTGTCAAATGCAAATCCTCCCCAATGCAAAGTGCATCATGACAATAACAGTTGGTGCATTCAAAAAATAAAATAAAGTAAAACAAAAATGAATAACAGTGGGCGATCATATTTGTGAAATTCGGAGCCTCTCCCAGTGCTAGCTGAGCAACTTGCCAAGCTTAAAGTTGTTTATCTAACTATTCTGGTAACTGCTCTCCCTCTGCATGAAGTAATCATCCCATGGCTATCTTCTCAATTATGCATTTAACAAAACAGGTTAATGTAACCTAATCCTCCAAAATATTTCCAACAGAATTCAACCATTTATCTCAAAGAAATTAGTGAATCAGAACAAAGAAAGATATTGCCCATCGATGACATTCTATAAAATGCATGGTCCTCAAAACATCAGGTTAGTGCAACCTAATCCTCCAACCTGCCATCATTTTAGCTAAATGAGGACACCTTCTCAAGGTGACAAACATATTTTAAACAAACATGGCTTTTAATCTTATATTTCTTCATGAAGCAATGATTAGAAACAACGGTGGGCAATGGTCACATCATTTATTATAAGTCTCAGCTGCCACATGGAAGTCACAAGATTTAACAAAATAAAAGAAATTGGACAACATTACACTTATCAAGGAAGCAATGCTCCAAGACTATCGAGCACATCTGCGTCATTAATAAGCCACAGGACATAAAAAATTTCAAGAAGGAAATACATTAAGGTTATACTAAAGTTTGATAAACTTATATAAATTAAGAAAGCATGGAACACTTACTGCATCATCAAGTTTGTCCTTTGTAACTTTTCCTACAAGAGATAATAACATAAGTTACATTTTATGCGAGTGATAAGCAAGCTGGGCCTAAATTGTGACGATTAAATCCAAACTGACAGTTAAATCTAGAAAATAGATAATGTCTCATGGTCAATAACAAAAGGCTAACCTCATTCTTGCTTGGAAGCAGCATGCTCAAATGAAAAGCATGCAATACATAAGAAGACAACAAGAAAGAGGACTTTGAGATTGAGTTGTCGACATGATGTATTCTAGAGATACAAGGACAAAATTAAAGACAATAAAAAAAGTCACTAAAAAGAGGAGGAAAAAAGAATCAAAGATGCAAAGGATGCAGATGATAAACAACAGCTGGGAAACACATCAACCAGGCCAACAAGGCCAATTTCAACTTCATAAAATCCAGGCCAGTTTCAGCGTCATAAAATCCCAGACCTTGTCCATGCTTTGCAACTTCCAAGATTCTATCTTTCCAGTCTCTCCAAACTTCCGACCAAATAACCAGTTAGGAGAATTGACAATTTCTACTATTACCATCATTTAGATGAACAATTCAATGCAATAAGTTACTCCTCCATGATATTTGAAAGCAAAATGTGAGGTCAACTGTGAGCACTACCTAGGGCCAAATTTACCTTGCAATAATTAAGAAAAAGATGTGGTTATTTCAATCTCTTTCACACAAAAACAACAGATACACATGAAATGGATTCCTTTCTTAATGAGATAAGTACACATCTGGAGTGATGTTATCAGAAATTAATCATTTTCAACTGGCACACAACATTGATAACCCCACCAGCACCCATTTCAGAGTCATTTGTTCTACCTCAGCAATCAAAATACAAATAACCGCGATCCTTCTCACTGTCAACTGATTGTATCACTAGTTTGAATTGATTGGACTAGCAGACAACCGTAAGATTAGAATTAGAAGGCAATGCCATTACAAAGGCCTAACTTGAAGTAGGTCCAAGTACGGTATACCGTACCAGTGCATACATTTTCATACTGAGCATACCAAAACATATTGGTACTGAATTGAGATCCGGAATCTATGCATATTGAGTCTTGATATGCTGAACCGACTTGCTTACTGGAATGTACCAGTACTGTATCATTATGGTATCGGTATGGGTCTAGTACCAAGATGGTGAACCTTAGGCTGAACATTTATGCGCACCAATGCAATCTCTGTTAATTAAAGAATGGCAACCAACCATAATGGAGACAAGCCATAGTGGCAATGATTATTAAAGGTATCCATTTTGTATGGTGTGCAAGTACACAAAAACAAACTTACCAATGCTTTTTGTGCATTACATAACACTCATTTTTATATGAAACAAAATTTCCTTAAGACATGCCAAGCTCTAGAAATTTAACCTTACGTCAACTCATTTGACTGGAAAAAGAAAATTGCCAATGACACCATTAGTTAGAAAGCTGTTTAGGGTTGGTGATTTTCTGTCAAAATTTCAATTTTTAACATAAATTTTCACAAGAGACTATGAATTACTCGTCTTAATAGTTAATACCATCATCCCCAATCCCTTCGACACTCAGCAATAATTGCAACCGGGAGTTATGACGATTTCATGAGGAAAAGAAGGTATCAAATGATCAGGAAAAGTCGACGCCAGATATCAGTTATAAAGGAGCTCTTCAGTAACAAAAATTCAAGAGAAAATGCGCATAAAACGTAAAACGCGAAGGACCTTTTTTGAGGCAATCATAGGCCTCCTCCACTACAACCTTGGAAGCAGCAACCTGCGAAGAAGGAAAAAAAAAAAAAAACGATCTTCAAGTCTTTCATAAATTTAAAATCCGAAATACGACATAGAATCGGAGAGGAACAGAAGAAAGATTACCGCTCCGATTTTCAGGAATCCGTCGACGGTGCGATTGAGGAAGGGGTCCCCCATGATGATGACGTTGAACTTGGGAGAGGAGAAGGATTCAGGGAACAGTCTCATCGGCATCACACACTCTTCTCTTCTGGTGAAAAACCTCTGGCCACAGGACAAAGCCCTAATTCGCCATCCTTCCGCGTTCGCCTACTTCCTTCCAGCAGCTGCCGAGGTTGGGGGTGGGGTAGGGTGGAGAGCAAGGGATCAGGAAAGCGGGAAACATTCGCCCGCATGGCCGCACCGACGACAGCCCCGAGGGAATAAAAACCCGATGGAAATGGAGAATGACCGGCGAACGAAGTGCGTTCTGGCCGATGTTCCCATTATACCCCTCAATGGACCGGTTTCCAGTGGTTTGCATTCTTCTGGGGACGGTGTGGATATATCTTCGTCGCGAACAAAAGAACCAGATCGTTCGATTTCCGGGGGCAAAGGAAACGTGGCCTCTCCGGCGCGCTGATTGGTGTTCCCGAAGGAAAGTAGCGGTCAGGAAATAACAGCCGCGAATCATCTCACGGTCACGGGCCCTCGCGATTGACCGAACCACAGTGTTTGTTTATTATTATTATTATTAAATCATCTTTTTCTGTTATGTTATTATTGAAAATTTTATTTGTGGTTATACAACAGAGCAGGATAAGGTAACAGAAACAAATAATTACTTGCTTCGTTAAAAAAAAAAAACTTTGCTTGATATAAATTATCACAAGTCATCAAACAAAATAAAATTTATGTAATCTAATATCTCTTGATATGTATTTGTTATTCGCTCAAATTTCATTAAATCAATCATTTATGTTTTAATATCTTAAAAAATAAAATTATAAAATTATAATTTTAAATTTTAAAAAATTATAGGATTAGAAATTTGATAAAAAAACGCTTGAATTTATGAGAAAAATGAATTGAAATTAGTGTATAATAAAATATTTTATATTTTTTAAATTATTCAACATATCAAAGCAATATTTATCTCAAATTTTTAATCAAAATGTTTCAATTTCATTTATTTCTCTCATCCTTTTACTTGTTGATCTCAAATTCATTCAATGTCAAGCCCGTCTTTTTCATTCCAGTCATTCAATTAAAGCCTTTGTTCTTTTATTTTTAAGATTTTTATTTTTCATATTAATAAAGATAATATATCAGAATTTAATTTTGCATTTTATTTTAAATATAAAAAATTCTGATAAAAATCAATAAAATTATGGAATTGAGCCAAGAAACAAATGTTAGGGCTTTTGGAGCTGAAACTTGCCCCATTCTCAAAAACTTAGGAAGAGAACAACAAGGGCATTCTAGGGTATCTGGACTCCCTCCCAAAGATGGACAAGATCTTTCCTTTTTCTTCCTGAAAAAATCTATTATTTTCTTACCCTTTGGGGCATGTTTGCATGATTTTGATCCTGTAGAAAGATTGGAACCGAGAATTCTCAAATTTTGATTATCTCAAAGCGCATTTGGTGATCTGGAGGAGAATTTATCTTGCTTTAGTGTCCCTGTTTTCAGTGGATACTCTTTTTTGAGAAAGAAAAAGAGTATTCCTTGTCCACCTGCAGACAAAAGATGAAAGTGCTGGAACCAAACATGTTATTGGAACAAGAATCTTCTTTTCTCTATGGTTTGTCTTTTGTTGATAATGGTGCAATTATAAGATTGCTCTACGGTGAAGTAAAGGTCCCAGATCTTCAATGGCGAGATCTCTCGTTCTGCTCCTCCTCCAAATAATAATAATTTTTTTAAAAAAACTTCACTTGTGATCCCAGGGGCATGCAGTTTTATTTTGCATTTGTTTTAAAAAAGATGAGAGGAAGTAAAAATTCATATATTTAAGATAGGACTGATAGTGAGCTGGATCAGATTTGATTATGTCTCAGCCCGAGTCTAGCTTAATATTTTATCCTTTTTTAGGCTTGGATGTGAGAAATTTTTCAAAATCTAAGGTTGAGCCCAGCTTGAGCTTAAACTTAGGTGCAACCTTATGTGGTTAATGAAGCCACGTTCAAATCAACGGTTGAGATCGGCCGATGAGGCCAAGATGCAGCAGATGGTAGAATTCATTTGATGGAGCTGGCGTGTCCATGTTCGGAGTCGGCCTCGGTCTCCAAGGTCGGCTCCAGCCTTCAGAGTCGACCTCGGCGAGATCTTCGATAAAGACGGCTTGTACGGTCTATCAACCTCTCTGCAGTCATACGTATGATGAGACCTGATCCATCAACCTCTCTACAGTCATTACGTCTGATAAGATCTAGCCCACCAACCTCTCTGCGGCCATCACATCTAACAAGACCTGATCCACAACCTCTCTATGGCCATCACGTCTGACAAGACTTGGACTATCAACTAGCTGCAATCGCCCACACTAGATGGGACAAGACCTACCAACTTTGACGTATGGTGGGAAAGGGCATCCCCCACCGCTGAACTCCACACCATTCATTCCCTACCAGGTGGCCATACCTTGAAATTCATGATTATCCATAAATCGGGTAACAAGGACCTCAATCAGGTATGAACACTTAGATGCTCACATACAAAATCTCTCCAGTCTCATGAACTTTCTCAAGTTTAGTGCTTGATCCAAATCACTAACTAGAACGTCGAAGGATCCCCGCTGGAATCATCGACTCCTGAAACTTCTTATAGGATCCCATGCAGAGCGGAGTCAACCGAAAGGTCCTTGGTACGCTAGATAAGGCAGCCTGATGTTCACATACGTTCGTGGAGAGTGATCCTGCGGTCAACAGTAAAATCCAATCAAGCCACGGCAATTTATTTGGGCTTAAATTTAGGTTAACTGAGTTAATTTTTGGTTTCTAAATGCTTGTGCAAAAGAATTTAATATTTAAAGTAATTATACTTAATCACTAAAGAAAAATTGCTAACTAATCTTATACAATATTGGCAAGAAATCTTGTGTAAAGTTTAAAAAGTCCATCAACTTTTTTTTTTTTCTCTATCGATGATGCGGCAACTGAACGTTGGAAGAGCTCTACCTATTGGTATCAGAGCACCACCGGTTCCATGCTTCCACTTCTCATGCCGAGCACAATCAACCGGATTGATTTGAAAACAATTATTTGACTGGTGTACATCAAAGGGAATGTGTAATAGTTGTCAGAACCATTGCCATCCTCTCCACGCTATTGGTGATTGTCACCCTCACTGCCACTGATTGGTAATAATGTTGCTTAGATGATCATAGTCATGCATTAATTGGATATTGTTGTAATTGTACAATTTTCTTTTTTTTTTTTTTTGGTTACAAACGGGCGATCATATAATTCTAGAATGAGTCAGCTTAGATACATCAGAAGTTAAAATCTGCTGTAAAATAATAGGACATGGGTCGCCTGGCTTCCATTCCCATGGACCCGCATGTTGAACAGCAAAGGACGCCACCCAGTCCGCCGCCGAGTTGGCCTCACGATAAATGTGGCGGATCTGGGAAGAATCAAGCTCCCGCAGCATATACCAGCAGTCCCTCAGGATCGGATTTGAGGATTCATCTATATAGTTCTCCTCTAATAACCAAGAATAACAGTCATAGAATCCCCCTCAAGCATGATCTTAGGAGCATGGAGGATCCTAACAGCAAATGAGAGCACAGCCCAAGCAGCACCAAGCTCCGTAAAAGGAACAGTAGAGTCCAGAGTGCCATAGCCACCCGCAGCCAATAGATTACCCATCGGACCCCGAATGATGAACGCAGATCCAGCAGTTCTGTCCCAGACACTCTCATCAAAGTTAATTTTGACATACCCTGGAGGGGGGGCTCCCAAGAGACAAAAAACCGTGCGACGGTTCACTGTCGGAACAGCAGGGGATCCCCAGAGGCCAAAGGAGTCAAAACTAACATCATGAAAGGCACGGGCACATTCTGAAGTCAATGATCTAATCTGCCTCATAATCCTGTGAAACGAGAATCTGTTGTCGGAGAATATAATCTGATTCCTCGACATCCATATATAGTAAGCAGTTACAGACCAAAGACCACGCTTTCTCATAGGACCGCTCCGGATATCCTGAAAGAACAATGAGCGCAAAAAATCCATTGCCTCCATATCCCTAGGATAGCCCATAAGAGTCCAGATCCTTTTCGCTCTGGGGCAACAAAATATAGCATGGTCCATAGATTCATCCACCTGCCTACACAGAGGACAGCTCGGCTGAATAGACAGACCCCTCCGAGAAAGAAGGAAGCAAGTAGGAAGACAGTCCCAAAGAATCTTCCAGATGAATAGCTGAATCCTGGGGATAACAGGAATCTTCAAATCCAGGCTGCATCCTCCGTGTGCTGGGCCTGCGGTCTGTATATGTCCATAAGGTCCCTCATGGGAGCCTTGGGGAGACATGAACGCTGCCAAATCCTGGAGTCAATAGCTGAATCAGGTAAAAGAGGCATCGAGAGAATCCGACGAGAAAGCTCCTCCCAAAAAACCGGGTCACCGAGGGAGTGTGCCAAGAGCGGGGATTTAAGGATATAAGATCCTGAACCCTGAGGTTAGGGGGAATATCCATGTTGATAAAGGAGGGCCATCGCATAAGGGGGAGCTCAGAAATCCAGGAATCATTGACAGCATCAATAGACCAGCCATCACCAATTATCCAAGAGGTATTATTTATAATGGCCTGACTATGTCTACAGATCTCCTTCCAATAGGAAGAGGAACCACGGGGCGGAATAATAATAGAACCAGAAGCCCAGTCACCGTATCTCGCATGCATCACAGAACTCCATAAACTATGAGGCTCCAAAAGGAAACGCGAGGCTTGTTTGGCAAGAAGAGCTTCTCTTCTCACAATCAAGGACTGAATCCCCAGACCACCTTCATTAATAGGCATGCAGATCCTGTCCCAAGCAATTAGATGCATACCATGTCCCTCCTGCGTAGAAGCCCAAAGAAAATCTCTAAAAGATCTCTCAATCCTCCTCAGACAAGTGATCGGCAGAGCAGCATTCGAAAGGAGATACACAGGAAGAGAAGAGAGGACAGAACGAATAATAGTGATCCTAGCCATCATAGATAGACTAGTCATCTGCCACCCCTGAATACGCTGGCGGATCCGTCGCTCGATTTCTACAAAGTCAGAACAGCGAGCCCTTCTGCCAGTAATAGGAATCCCCAGATACTTGAAGAGATCCGACCGAGTAGTGATACCTGATATCTCCATAATGGCCTCCCTAGTTGATCTAGGGGTTTTGAGGCTGAAGCAGATAGAAGACTTGAGAAAATTTACCCTCTGGCCCGACGCCTGACAGTACCGCTGCATAATGGAATGAAAAGAAGCAGCATTGTCAATAGAAGCCTGCCCCAGAAGAATACAGTCATCAGCAAAAAGAAGATGAGAAATCAGAGGGCCCTCTCTCCCAGCCATGAAAGGAACAATCCGGTTCTCCTGCTGAGCAAGATGAAAGGCACGAGAAAGATCGTCAGCGGCAAGAATAAATAATAAGGGGGATAAAGGACATCCCTGCCTCAATCCCACGGAAGAGTGGAAAAATTCCGTAGGGCTCCCATTGATGAGCAGAGAAAAGGAAGGCCTCAGAATACATGCCATAATCCATTCAATAAAAAGATCATCAAAACCGAACTCCTGGAGGGTGCATTTCAGAAAGGCCCAGCTCATTCTGTCATAAGCTCTCTCCATATCCAGCTTCACCGCCATGAGACTTCTTTTCACAGGGGCTCTTTGAAGATCATGCATGAACTCCTGAGCAATGAGGACGTTGTCTGATATAGAGCGCCCTTTAATAAAAGCCCCCTGCTCTATAGAGATAAGACGGGGATCACAAGCCGAAGACGGCCTACCAAGAGGCGAGCACAAACTTTATACAGAGTAGTACAAAGGCTAATGGGTCTGAAGTGCTGCGAAAGAGAGACGTCTGACTGCTTAGGAACCAACGTTATAAGAGTCCGGTTCCATTCCAAGGGAATTTGCTTCAGTTGGAAGACAATTGAATGGCCTGAATTACCTCTGTCCAATGATGTCCCAATAGTGACGATAAAATAGAGGAGGAAATCCATCAGGCCCAGGAGCCTTGTCCGGACCGAGCTCCCAAAGGGCCTCCCGAATTTCTTCAGCAGTGACAGATCTGCAAAGCTTATCATTATCCTGTGTGGAAACCCTTCTGGACTCAGGAACCCTGACCACTGGATCCCCATCAGCAGAGGAATCAGCCCATCTGGATTGAAAGAACTGGAGAAGTATATTCTGGATGGATTGGAAGTCCTCCTGACCATGCCCCTCTGTGTCAACAGTCTCCGAATCCTATTCACAGCCCGACGCTTTAAGGTAGCCTGATGAAAGAATCTGGTGTTACGATCACCCTCACAGATCCACTGTGCCCTAGACCTCTGTTTCCAGTACATCTCCTGTTGGCGAAGTAGAGAATGGTGACGAGCAAGCAGTTCTCGCAGAGAGAAAAGATCCGAATCCAAAAGAGATCCATCCAAATCCTCCTTACCCTGAAGAACAGTAATATCAGCTTCCACATATCAATCTGTCTATCCAAGTTCCCCACATCAAGCCTATTCCATTTGGAAAGACGTCGTCTGGCCAGCATAAGACGACGAGAGAGATGGTAAATAGCATTGCCCCTAATCGGAAGATGCCAAATTTGAGTAATAATGGACCTAGCCCCCGGGTGGACTGTCCAGAAATGCTCAAATCTAAACTGTCTAGGCTGGTGCACATCAACCTCAGTAGAGATCAAAATAGGGCAGTGATCCGAAGCAATCCTGGGCAAGTGGGAAACAGAAATGTTACTATTACAATTTATTAAGCAGTATTAATACCAAATGTTACTATTACAATTATTATTATTGTTAGTACTACCACTGGATGATGATCACCTGAAAAGGCATTAAACCTTTAAATTATAACAGCACCAGGTGCCAAGATTTCTCTATATCAGAAAGCTGGCTTCGCTGAAGAATCAGCTACATATGAAATAAAAAAAAAGAGTAATTATATGTTGCATGTAACAGTTTGTATGTCATGAAAAAATGGTGGCTCACATGAAGAAAGGATGAAAATGAGGAGGATGGAGAAGGTGGGGGTTGTGGGACGAGTTACCGCCAACCTCAGATTCCTCATGGTGAAGAGCTGATGACACATACTGATATTGATTGACTTAATTTGTGGTAATGCTCAGGTCATGTCAATTTTCAGTGCCAGCACACTTCTGCAAAAGCTGTGTAGATAAGGAACATTTGTGATTGATTTTTAAATTTCTCACTTGTAAGTGTCCATGAGTTTATATTACCATTGGCTGAAGAAATCAGTTTTCAAGCTTGTTTCACTTTCCACAAGTATATAACTGATTGGTTGTCTAAAATTTTCATTAGGATTTGCTGTTGCTGGTTACAGGTTGTTCTTGATGCAGTATCTAGAAATGTTTGTGATGCTGCCATCATCCTTATCATCATTGAGACTATGCCGGGCTAATCTCTATCTTTCATGAAAGAATAATGGATGGACCGCCCAAGTTGGGCCAAACCTGACCCGTGAGCCACAAGGGGCCACGAGGTAGTTATTTCCCTTTTTCATCATAAGGCACCCTTTGGAATAAAACGTTTTATTTATGGGTAGTTATTTCCCTATTTGAAAAGGCACCTTTTGAAAAAAACAGTTTTTTCCTATATATATGAAAACACACTCCTTCAAGACAAGTACTCCTCTGTTTTTTTCTTCCCTTCAAAACGTGACACTCGTACGAAAGGCGATTGAAGATTTTTCAAGAGCAAAGAGGCATTTAATCTGTGACATTACCGGGTATGTTCATTATGTGATATGCATGTACGATCGGTGATATAAGTTAGATGGTTAACGGGCATGTTTTTCCGCACTAATCGAATTCGTCCCGAATACATTTCGGACGAAGACGATCGGGAATGAGTTTATCCCAACATTGGTATCAGAGCCATTGGTTTCGGTTCTTTTTCTCGTATTATTAGTATGCCAGCATAATTAGTTTACTTTCTGATAATGATAAAAAAAAGGGAAACAAATGATTAGATAAAATCAGATTCTTGGAATTTAGAATTTGATTTATTTAAAATAAGTTTCTGATAAAGATGATAATAGCCATCCTTATCCTAGTTTGAAATATAAGTAGATGATAACAGCCAGTCTTGGCATGCATCCAAGCTTGCACCCAAACGGATAGCCGTACGTTTATATATATATATATATATATTTGTTTTGTTGAAGTGATGAGTAACTTAAAAAAAAAAAGGTGATGATGTCATCGTAATGTCATCGAAACCGACCCATGACCCAACTTGTTGACCGTTGATCGGTCGACGGTCAGACCGGTCAACCAGATCGAACCAGTCAATGTGGTCGGACCGATCAACCCGGATCAGTTCAAACCGGCAGAATGACCCTTGTGTCTTCTATCGGCCCATACGAACTCATTTTAACTCCAATTTGGGCGTTCTTGGTATCAATGTGCTCTTAACGGAATGCTCTACGTCATGGTATATTCATATTGCATTTTGTCTGCACTTATGAATGTGAAAATGCATGATAAACCTTATGTACACGTACTTAGGGGTATATTCTTTGGCATTTTCTCTAGTATTTTTTGAAATACAAGTGACAGATCATATGTATATGAATAAGCATTCCTTATCTTAATGTATCATGGATTATAAGTAATCCTTTGTTCTGCATTTGTTGCAGGAACAATGGTGCATTTGAGACGCACTCCGATAATCCCTAGAACGGCGGCTCAAAAGGAGAGGCTTGAGAAACTTAGGATCAAGCTAGCTCTTTACCGGTGGGAAGCTGATGATGATATGATGACACACATCATCAAGGTCAACCGAATGATACAAGATATCATTTGGAACGGTTTTGTAATGCCGGGATATGTGATGGTCGAAGCCCTAAAATGCACCATTCCTGATGAGTTGGGAAGACTGATTGATAGGGTTTGGGACACCTTAGAAGGTTCGAGCTATAAGGTGATTGTGGAGCGATTCATGATAGAGTACATACGGCTCGGGGCAAAAAGGACGTCAACCCTTGCATTAAATTGGTCTCGGCGCAATACGATGCCCGAATCTAGGGGTTTTCCGGCTGCCTCCGTTTGGATGCCTAAGCAAATAGAATTT
>UESW01004743.1:356857-494448 GCA_900491605.1 Calamus simplicifolius | reverse complement strand
ATTTGGGGGGCAGAGCTCTGGCATACAAAGCCTTGCGACAAGGATATTATTGGCTAACAATGAATGAGGATGCATCCGAGCTTGTCAAGAAATGCGACAGTTGCCAGCGCCATGCCAATATTCAACGCCAACTAACGTCCCAGCTGACCCCCCTGGCCGCACCTTGGCCCTTCGCCCAGTAGGGTATGGACATTTTGGGACCATTTCCTTCGGCCTCCGATCAACGTAAATTCCTACTGGTAGCCGTCGACCATTTCACCAAGTGGATCAAGGCCGAAGCACTCGCCAAGATCATCGAGGGCAAGGTAAGAACCTTCTTTTGGAAGTCTGTAGTGTGCCGGTTCGGGTTGCCGCACACCCTCATCACTGACAATGGCTAACAGTTTGACAACCGGCCTTTCGGGAGTTCTGCACCGAGCTGGGTATTCATCAACGGTTCACCTATGTGGGGTACCCTCAGACCAATGGTGCAGCCAAGGTGACCAATCGTATTATTCTTCAAGGACTTAGGGCCCGGCTAGATGACTTCAAAGGATGATGGGTGGAGGAGCTTCCCAGTATACTATGGGCCTACCACACAACACCACGAGCACCACCAGAGAAACTCCTTTCAGCCTAATTTCGGATCCAAAACCGTCATTCCTATGGAGATAGGTTCCCAATCCCTCGGACAGAGTACAGCGAAGGGCACCCAAGTCAACTGCGGCCGACCTCGACTTAGTGGAAGAATTGCGAGACCAAGCACGGTTCCGCATGGCGGCCTTCCGTCAGCGGGTGGCCAGATACTATAATGCTCGAGTACGATCTTAGGCATTCCGCCCTGGAGACCTAGTCCTTCGACAAGCTGAAATATCAAAGCCGACGGAAGGAGGCAAGCTAGTACCAAAATGGGAAGGACCCTATCGTGTCATGGAGGTACTTCATCATGGAGCATACAAAGTTAAGGGGCTAGACGGGAAGCCTCTCCCCCGCACTTGGAACACAAACAACCTACGTCGGTATTATCGGTAGTTTGCTAATTTCCTTTAGTTTGAACCTGCTTGCCAGGATACTATTCAGAATATTCTTATTGCCATGTTTTCGAGTGATCTCCTTCTCACTCTAAGCCCGGCTCTGCGTCAGCACTTGAAGCCCGGCTCCACGTTGGCACCTTAAGTCCGGCTTCGCGTCGGCACTCTAAGCCCGGCTCTACGTCGGCACCTTAAGCCCGCTCTGTCGGCACTCTAATCCTGGCTCCGCTCGGCACTTAAAGCCCGGCTCTGCGTCGGCACTCTAAGCCCGGCTCCGCGTCGGCACTTAAGTCCGGCTCCGCGTCGGTACCTAGTTCGACTCCGCGTTGGCACTTAGCTCAATTTTGTGTTGGCACAGTTCGACTCCGCATCGAGCTCAGTGGGACTCGCTTCGGCACGAGTTTGGTCCAGCATTAATGCTTGTTCGACCCCGTGTCAGCAACAAAAACTGATCCTACATCAGCTCTCTAGCTGATTTTGACAAGTCCTTAGACAAAAGTCGTGTTGTAGTTCTTTTGCGCATAATATTTTAGTCATAGGTTTTTGGTTCGTTTCAACTCACTCGCTAGAAAACTCGAATATGATCCAAGACATGAGCATATGGGTCAAAGGTTTCATTAATAGCAAAAGTCTACAAAACTACCGATTAAATCGGCTTGATGCAATACAACAAAAGTAAAAGAAACTAGGGGTCATTCGGAGATAAGTCGTCATCCTCGGGGACTTTTGGCTCCAACCCCTCGATCCCTTCGAGGCCGTAGAGCTTTTTGGATTTTCTCCTTGCAGTCATGGAAGCCGCCTTCGTATGCAAATGCCGTCGACTGGCCAATTCCCTGTTAAAGGCATAGACTTCCAGAAATCCTCTACGGCTTCAGTAGTCGCTTCTCACCTCGGAGGCTTTCTGCTCGGCCTCGGTGACCTTTTCTCAGCCTCGCGATCTTCTTTTTGGCTTCGGTCACCACGGCCTTCAGGTCTGCAATCTTGGCATCAGACTGGCGAGTGATTTCCCCGCGTTCTCAGCTCTCTTCGGCAGCACCTATTTCAATGGTGGCGGAGTGTAGTCGGTTCTTCAACATGTACACTTCTGACTCCGCCACCTTCAATTTCTCCTCTGCATCCTCTTTTTCTTTGGCCACCTGAGCATTATCCAGCTCATTGGCCGCCTGACGCGGGCCACTTCCAGCGCCTCTTTTGCCTTCTCTGCCCTAGCCGGAGGCTTCGGCTTCAGCCTCGGTCTTTTGCGCCGAGCATCTGTGCTCGGGCATCCTCCAAGGCCATCTCGCCCTCTCTCAGCTTGGATTTCTCGATTCTCAAATTACCGAATCGAGAGCGGCTTCGGCCTGGGACCAAAGGCCCCTCATGGTAGTCATAGATTCAACGCCTGGGCAGATTGTCTGGGTTAGACGAAGAAACAATCTTTAAAAAAAAATTGAGAATAGAACAACGCTTACTCAAAGATGTGCCACGGATGCTTCTCAAAAGAATGTGGCCTTCCCTTGATGTCAAAGAAATCCATGTAGCTCAGGCACAGACGCCTGGTTCAATGTCCACTCAGCCCAGCGGCTGTAGCGCGTCAAATCGACTGGAAAGAAGGATCGACGCCACTCCTCTCCGCTGACTTGAGGGCCGCGGGTGAGGACTCCACCTCCGATTCTACTCCCTCCAGCACTCTCTGCTGATGGAGGCGCCTCGGTTGTTGCCCCTTTAGGAGGTAGGGCGGCTTTTGGAGTCGGCTTTGTAGTTGAATAGGCCGACTCCGCTTCGACAGCTTCGGGTAACGGTGCTTTAACATCTCGCTCCGGAGAGAGATCGAGCAGAATAATGGGAGGGGGAGCTGACGCTGGTGAGGGCGAATACCTTTCTCCCGCCTCGCTCTGCCATAATTCCTCGTAGCCTCGGCCCTTACCATTCACTCCTTATGGCCTCGTCGGCTGGGCTCCTGCCGCCTCGCGCCGCGCGAGAGCTCCACGACCTCAGCCCTTCCCCCAGCCTCGCCCTCCTAGCAATCTTGGCGATGGCCTCTCTCGGTAGGGCTCCATTCCCCTTGACTTTCCTCTTCTTGTAACAGCTTGTCTTATCTCGCGAAGTGATGGTGCCATTCCTGTAAAAAATCAAAAGGAAAAGCAAAAAAAAAAAAAAAAAGATAAGGGCAGTAATCAACCGCTCACCACTGGATGGAATAATGCCGAAGAGACGGAGGTTTTCTTCGGTCAGGAGCCGGTTGCATCGGTGGATTCAGCAGTCAGAAGCTGTCCAAATACCATTCGATCTCTCGGAAGTATGAAAGAGTCCCTATTGGCGTCGGTATTTGGGTGTTCCCCAATTCCCGCCACCCCCTCGACATTGGCAAAAAAGAACTTATCTTTCCATCCTTTGATGGAAGTGGGGAGATACAATTTAAGAATCCTAGTGGGTCTAGGTGTAAAGGACCACCAACTCGCATGTTTGCAGAGGTATAGAAACTACGGAATAAGGATATGCTGGCCTCTATACCTTGAAGGTGGCAAGTACCATAAAAAACAATAGTTCGGATGGAATTAGGGACTAATGGGAGGGCGTCAAAGAGTATCTATCCAGGAGGTTGAGGATGAAAGGATGGATGGGTAACCGGAGTCCGGCCTTAAAGAAAGCCCGTACAAGGCAACCCTCCCGGAACGAGAAGAAGTTTACCCTGTCATCGGGAATGGGGTGGACAGACGCATGTTGGGAGGAAAATTGTACTTGGCTCCGAGGTTCACTATGTCTTGAGCAACATGGTGGAAGCAGTCCATTCGGGGGACTCCTTGATAGTGCTAGAGGGACCGGCGACGGCAGACGGCGCCAGGGTGGGGCCCATCCAGCGATCGGACGATTCTCAGCTAGGGACGTCCGGTCGTTCGCCGTCGTCTAAGGAAACATGGTCGGAAGATGAGTGGTCCACTGAGTCAGTGGGAAAGCAGAAGATTGGGAAGGAACAGGGGAACGTCCCCAAAATCAGAAATAGAACAGAAGGTGAAGAAGCCATGGGGACTAACCTGAAGAGCTCGAATCGGGATCGAAGGAGAAAGAGCTCGAGGGGGGGGGAATGGAAACAGGAGATGAACGGCGCTTGTGGATTCAAGGTAAGAAATTATAATGCAAGAAAGGTGAAAATCGGAGGATAAGAACGATTTTTCCTTTTAGAACCCCATTTCAAATCATCCTGCCGATGTCCGATCTGGCCATGTGTCCGCTTTCTACTGGAAACCACTTCGGCAGCCACTCGGCACGAGAAACAAAAACACACCACCATAAAGAAGTGGCGGTGACATTACCGCAATGATGACACTCATCTTTTTACAACTCCTTGCCCGAGGAAAATCTTCCCCAATCCCAACAGCCTGAACGGACGAAATAATGGCACGAAGATCAGCCACCTGGTGGATATTAAAACCCCTTTCGCTGGCAACTGTACGCCCGTCCATCTCAGGGATGGGGGGGAATCTGATGTGGCTGATCACCTCCTCTGTGCGCAGCATAACGCCCTGTGCAATTCCCAAAATCAAATGATTTGATAACTCGTTTTTGGGCGTCGGCACTCTCACCTCGGCCCCTGATTTCCTGGCCTTTGGCTCTGGCCCCGGCCTCCAGCTTCGGCTTTAGCTCTGGCTCTAGCTTCGGCTTCCGGCTTCGGCTCCGGCCTCTGGCTTCGGTTCCGACCTCAGCTCCGGCTTCCGGCCTCCGGCTTCAGCTTCGGCCTCTGGCTTCGGCTCTGGCCTCCAGCTCTGGCTTCCAGCTTCTGCTCCGGCCTCCAGTTTTGGCCTCGCCCTCGCTTCGGCCTCTGGCTCCGGCTCCGGCTCCGGCCTCCAGCTTCGGCTCCAGCCTCTGGCTTCGGCTCCGGCCTCCAGCTCGGCTCCAGCCTCTAGCTTCGGCTCCGGCCTCTGGCTCCGACATCCAGCTTCGGCGTCGGCTTTAACTTGGTGCCTTATGTTGTGTGCTTTCCTAGCATAGTAAAGCCAACCTCGGATATCGAACCTTGGGATTCGAGACATCCACTACCACATACTCGCTCGCCGAAATCACGGGCAAATGCTAACACACCCTGCAGTTGCCGATATGCACGGCATCCATTCAGCAACAGCCTAACCACCTGCCGTTCACAGAGCTCATCCTAACAAGAAGATTCGACGCCTCCAATAGAACGAGGTAAAAGGAAACTCCCGGACAGGTATAAAAGGAGGACCCCGAGCTTAGGGTAGGGGATCTTCTTCTTCTTCTCCTTTAAAAACACACACACGCAATATATTCCTGTTGAACAAGCTCGCTAAACTTGAGCGTCGGAGGGTCCCTGCCGAAATCACCAGCCCGGGACTTCTTGCAGGTCCTTGGAGGAAGAAGATGATTTTTTCCATTTCTTTGGAGGTCCCCGAAGATCTCACCCCACCCGGCGTCATCACAAGTGACTTGGCAGCAACAGGAAGTATTTCGTTTTGTAAGATAGAAGGATGTGGGACATAAATGAGTTCTATAAGGTTTGTATAGTCATTGCACAAAATGCATGGGCTGTTGGGATTTTCCTTGCAATTACTTTCAACTGCTGTTATTAACAGTGCGTCTTATAATATAGTTTTTGTATTTTACTATTGCATCCTTTTGTATTAATAAAAAGAATTGATTTCAATACTGGTGAGTCAGGAATACTGATAGTTGATTACATCTGTGTTTTTTCATCTATAATGCGGCTTGAGATGGTACAATTAATTCACTGGTAGGAAAATGTTTCTCAGATTGTGTGGATACTCTCAGGCGCAAGTCTCTGGACAAGCAAGAGGAAGCATGTGTGCAGCGCTGTGCTGAGAAGTTTTTAAAGCACTCTATGAGGGTTGTTGGCATGAGATTTGCAGAGCTCAATGAAATCAGGGTGCTGCAGAACCTGATTAATTCTCATGAAATCCAGATCAACCAAGTATACTTTTGCCATTGAGAAACTAATCATCCACAGCACATTTTTTTTCTTGATACTATATATTAGGTCACTCTAGATCTCCACTCCAATGCCTCATGGCACCCCTTGATTAAGGTTTGAAACTTCTTCGCTTCCTCCTCATTTTGTCTTGGGTACGAAACTCATTATGCCACATGAGATATCTTCCATCAAAATTTTCTTAATTATGTTGGGAAACTCATCGCTGATGCTGTTGTATGCAAAAAGAAAACAAATAGTTTTCATTTTTTTAATCAATGATGCTGTTGCATGCAAAAAGAAAAACAAATAGTTTCCATTTATTATTTTACTGGAAAGTCTCTGTTTTTAGTCATTCATTGAGAAAACAATCCACTGATGTAAATTACTATGAAATTATTTGTATTGCTACATGGTTAAGCCATCTCATGGTGCCAACTCAAAACAGGCTTGCTGGTGCCTCACGAAAGCTGAATTTAAGCACTGGTTTCCTGTTGACGGGAGTTCCGCATTTTGATCACCCACGCAAAAAGAGATCTTGACAGTAGAGCAGGGGGGATTTCTTTTCACAAATCTTGTGCCTGGGACACTGGCAGCCTTTGCAGACGTTTGGTAACAGGAGAGAGCACACATTGCAAAAATGAGGGGACTGCCACATTATTTACCGAAGAATTGTTACCTAATTTGCTGAACAGTAATCTGGAGCTACCTGACTTATTCGATTGAGCACCTAGCATTAATACGCACACGACTCTAATCCAATATGGAGAGAAGAGAATTGTACATGACTGGTCAAAGTTTTTGTTTTTGTTGGATGGAATGCATGACCACCCAGAGTCATTCTCAGAGGGATTGACAACTTTTAGGGACGTTTAATAGAAAATAATTTATCCAGATCATCGATAATTGAAATAAAACTTACCAGATAATCATATTTAGTACATATTTTGAATGATAATCTATTCTGTAGTAATAATCTGAATTACCTCATAAGAGAGGGTTATCCACATTATCGAAGATGTTGTAATCTAATAAATGTTTCTTTTGACAAAATTATTCTGCCTCCTTTGTAAAAATAAAATTACCCCTTTCTTTAAAAAAAATATTCCCTTTTTTTTCTCTCTTTTCTTTTGTCTCGCCATCGTTATCTTTCTTATATCTCCAAACAAAAATAAACCGTAGTATTGTTTATCCATAAAAAATATCAAAGAAAAAAAAATTATAATAAAATAAAAAAAAACAAAAATATATTATAAAAAACTCTAATTGAAAAAAAAAATAAAATAAATAATTACTATTTTTTATTTTTTAAATTTTTTAAAATTTATAAAAAATTTAATTAAAAATAATAAAAAATAAAAAATTTAATTAAAAATAATTAAAAATTAAATAATTAAAAATTGTTTTTAAAATTTTTTTAAATTAATTTTTTATTTTTTTTAATATTAATCAATTAAAAAATTAATTTTAAAAACCATTTTTTATTTTTTTAATTATTTTTTTAAAAAAATTATTTTTATTTTATTTTTAAATATTAAATTAATTTAATTAATTTTTTTTTTTTTTTAATTATTTAATATTTAAATTAAAATTTAAAAATAATATATCAATTATTTTATTAGTCTTAATTAATTTATATAAAAAATTAAAAAATAAATTATTTTAAAATATAATAAATTATGATAATTAAAAGTTTAAGAATAAAAAATAATTGAATAAATATTTAAAGATTATATTTTAATCTTAAAAAAAATAAATCTAGTATCTTCTATTATATTTAAATATTTTGATTTTAAATATTTATGATATTTTAAATTTTAATAGATTTGATTTAGTATATGAATTTGATTTAAGAGTATTTTGAGAATTTGATGTTATATGACTAATAATCTGTTTATCATACCAAACACACAGTAATCAACATTACTGATAATTCATTCAGTAATAATTTATTTTATAGATAATTTATATTACCATTTAAGATTGCTGGTAATGTACCATGGTAATGTACCAAATGCAATCTTACAATATAAACTTGACAAAAATCCCCGGTTGGCTCATGCACATATCACAGCATGAGACCTAGAAGCAGTCGCACTTTCTCACTACAGACCCGCGATCCGTAGACATGACTGATGTTTGTTCCCACTTCCCCTCCCAAAAGTAACCTTCTGTCAAAAGTTTAATGAAGCAGCCTATCTGGTATTGGTAACAGTTAGGCTTCAGCAATCTTCACAAAAGTCCGCCAAGAGACTTTATCAGCAACTTCAGATTCCGTCTTGTAGCTTCATCACCCGTGAAGCCTGAGATGTCAGAACTTATACTCTGCAAATTTAGGGAGAAATTAATATATAAATAGAAATCTTTAGCTCGGAAATAGGAAATCATAAAGAGGACAAAGGTCCCACCTCAATATTTTTCAATGTGAATACAAGAGAGAAAACAGACTTCCTGATAAGTTCAGCATTCTCGGGCATTAAAACAGCATACTGCACCTTTCTGCAAGACCGCAAATTAGTAGCTAATGGCATGCAAAACCACCATGTTTAACATAAATGAAAAGGGAAATGATTTAGGTTACCATGCCTGGCGGCCACAATAAGAAAATAATCAATTTTGTTCCGATGAAACTGTATGCTTACAATTTTTTTCTCAAAAGAAAAGCTATAAATTACCACGTTTTTATTACTAGCATAGAATAAGAACACTGCACTTTAACTAGAATGGAAATAGGAAAGGTATATGATAACTCCAAAATCCTTCCAAATTTTCTTCCACAAAATGTTCAAAATCTCCTCAAGAACTGAAATCTATGACATGGAAGACAAGATGGACTTCTAACGAAATACCCGATCCAATAGATTATACAAAGATGAAGCAAATAACCTGCAACACCTTTCTAGCTCTAATAGTTCGGCTTTATCTCCATGACTTGGTGCTCATTTCATGAGCTTTATAATTGGGAAAAAGAAGGGCCTACCCTGAATCCAGAAATTTCATTTTGCACAGGGAGAAAGAAAGCCTACCTTGATGTTTTCTAGACTAAATAAATGCAACCAGGAAAGCAACCATCCAAGATTTGCATTCCCTATAAGTTAGCAACAGTCTAGATAAAATAATATAAAAACTAAGAAAAGAAAAAGAAAGAAAAGGTTTTGTTTCCCTTTAATTTTTCCCATTAGAAAAGAAGGTTACTACAAGGGGAACCTTTCTTTATTTAGCAAAAGATGGAGCCCCACTTATACCAAGGCTTTTCCTAGAATAATACAACAGAACTAGCCATACCAACCACATCAATAGAACTAAAAACAAGGTGAAAGAAAACTCCATTGAAGAATTTGTTCAATTACCGATCTAATTTCTGTCAGAATGCATGATCAACAACATATGAAGAATATAAATGGATGGTTTGGATTAGCATAAGATGAATAGGTATCTTAATCAGAGAAAAAAATTGAATCGAAATGCAAAACAATCCCCCATAGACATATCTTTCGGCTCAGAAAGATTATATCAAAGACTTTACAGAGTCAAATAAGAGTTTTTCCCCATTCCCAAGCGGTTACCCCATGCTAGGCTGTTCTGTAAAGTTCATGATGGTTTATGCAGCTAATTATAAGAAAGTGCAGCATTCTGGCCTTCAGTTACATGTAAGTGTTAATTGGACTAGATCTCAGCACAAACTAAAAGGGAGAAGTGTAGTTACAGAGGTTCTAAGGAACTATTTTAGGAAGAACCTGTTTTGTAGACTGTAATTGGGCCCTACTCAGAAGAGTTGATAAATGCCTTCTTTTAAGTGCTATTTTGGAGTTTCCAATGGACTTGAACCAAGGTTTCTCAAAAAATGGGAACTCAAACCAACAAAAAGTTGCCCAGACTGGCCTGTTTGGGATAGCTGTTGGCCCCAGCTGTTGGCCAACAGCTGTCTAACATAACTGCTGGGAAACAACTACTTAAAACATCAGCAGCCAATCCAAACGGGCCCTAAGAGTGGCATCAAGAAAAAGGTTCTATCAGAGGGCATGGCCGTATACAAAATGCAATGTTGAATAGCAGCATAATGAGCAAATGCTCCATCGATCTTATTATCCCCAAGAGATAATCATAACCAATAATGATGGCTAATAATCTATGACCTTAATTAGCATTCAAGCAACAATAAATCTTAGTTAACCTTAAGCTTGTTACCACTAAACTTAAGCTAATTCCTGGGACCTGTAATTGCTTGACTAAATTTATAAACGATAAAGGAGATAAGTTTTAGAAATGCCTTGACATGTCTTTTAAAGGATCATAAACAGGTTCATGCTTTGTTTTGAAAAAGAAATTTTAAAAAATAAAAAAAATACAAATCTTGCCAAACCCCTTAACACTACCCAATCAAATACTAAGCATGTGTATTTGTGCAGTTTGATACAAATCCTATTAGATTACTACTCAAACAACATTTAAAGAATTCAAGTATCAAAAGACTTGCGTCAACATTAAATATAAGCAAAACAACAAAAGCTGGCTTAAAAAGTTGAGGTTCAATAATATATACCTCAAATCCTCAGATGCATCAGCTAGGCTTTTGGTTAAACTCTCAACATCCTTCAGCAGTGCACTGTCATGAACCTCAGCAAGAAAGGTTGTATATTTTCAGCCAGGGCTTCCATCTGTTACATTACTACAGCAAAAACCTATGGATATAAGCATGCCTAGTTGTTTCTAAATTATGGAGACATGCTTAATCATTCCTTAAAACAGAATTATAAAGCCATGTACAAGAGCAACCGATGACAAAAAATATTGATGCATTGAGATTACGTATGAAAAATGCTCCTTCATCGTGAAGCCTGCTCAAGAGGAAGCAAGAAAAGCAATGTTGGATTTTGCCATGGTAGTGGATGCAAGGATGTTTGCCAACTTCATGAAATTTCAAACTTTGAGTAGCAGGGATCAAGGTGTACTTTCAGTGTCTAGTACGATATTAGGCATTAAGGTGTACTTTCAGGACCTAGTATGATATTATGTGAAATTAGTGCCACTTGAATCTGATACCTCAACTAACTAAAAATATAACCAATAGATTATGAAAGCCAGGTAGAACCATGGAAAGATTCCTGCATGACCAGCCAACTGAAATGGACCCAAAAGTGGCCTTAAAGACAAGTTAGCAAGAATGATTAGGCATACAAAAAACACAATATTGGTCCCACATTGAGTATTAAGATTAGTTCCTTAAGAATATTATTTAAAGTAATATGCTGGACAAGTCTTTTTTTCTTAAAGGCCCAAAAAAAGAACCATTGAGTTTCAGTATCCTAAAAGTCAATAGAAACAGACTAAGGTTCTCCATGACCTACTCATCCACATAGAAATTTACTCTTCATTTGGCTGTGAGAATGATTAACTAAGACATACCACTTAGGATATGAAGAATTGAACTTGGAAGATGACTGCATTAGTCAAGAGCTCAGAGATTAGGGGAAAAGGAAAGAAAAATTGACTGGAAATCAGAGGAGATGATATTCCCTAATTTGGTTGCGTTTCTTAAATAGTATCAAGGTGTTTCAGACCTTCAGTTGCATGGGCATTAGAAGCATCTTTTAATCTAAACTGCAAGCTAGTCCTAACAGACGTGGTGGTCCATCCTTGATGCATGTAGCAGAAGTTTAGGACCTAGTTCATGATTTATCTACAGGTTTAAAAGATTTTACCAAACCATTAGGCGATTCTGAAGTTGATATTTTGCCTTCCGGGAGGCCATCTAGACCATGAAAGTAACCGATCCTCCATGCATCATGGCATCAATCCATGTGCATGATCCTAAAAAGCCTTCTTAGCCTTCAAACTCTAGCTATCTAGTGCCAAAGGGACGCAACACTAAAAGAAATAGATCTATTACTTCAAACCTAGCCTTCTTCTTCCTTTCTTCCTCTCCTTTTTCTTAGGGAGTTCCATTTCTTATCACATAAAGAAGAGGAGGTAGTGCAGCACACTAAAAAAAAGGCGATTGTCCACACTTCAAACCCTAGTAAAGCTAGGTTTGACCTAGTCCATCATGTGTTGCTTGACTTGGCTTAACCTAATCCAAACGAGCTCATAGAGGTTTAATCTGCAACAACAACAAAATCTTAATTCCAAACTAGTTAACATCAGCTACATGAATCCTCCTTCTCCATTCTATTTGGTTTAGAGACCTTTTTTTTAGTAAGATGAAAAAATATTAATTTTTTTTTATTACTTTCATGTAATTCTTGGTCTAGTTCTATCTTGTTTTTCTTATACATAAATCAAATCACTCCACACCAATGCATCCTATGACTATGTTGCAAATGCCTAAACCATCTAAATTGTTCTTTTATTAATTTGTCCTCAATTGATGTAACTTTCACATTTTCACAAATGATTCCAATTCTTATTCTATATTTTCTTGAATTATCACATATCCGTCTCAATATTCTCATTTTAGTCACATCTATTTGATGTATATATAATTTTTCAACCATCGAACATTGCATACTATAAAGCATTGCCAATTTTATGATTGTCTCTTAAAATTTTTTCTTTAATTTGGTAGGTATTTTATAATTACAGAATATTTCAGTTGCAGTTTACCATTTTATCCAATATGCCTTAATCCTCTAAATAACATAATGCTCAATCTCTCATTTTTTATGAATAATCGATCCTAAATATTGAAAATGATCACTTTTAAGAACTTTACGCTTTTCAATCTTTCACTCTACTCATTTCTATTTCTAGACATATTAAAATTGCATTCTATATATTTTTATCTTTATTCTACTTAACTTAAAATATTTAGATTTTAATGCATTTCTCCATAATGTTATCTTATGATTAACCTCAGCTTAGTTTCATCCACTAGGACTATATTATCTATAAGTAATATGCATCATAAGATATCATCCTGAATATATTTACAAAGCTCATCCATAACTTAGTAAAAAGATAAGGAGTAAGAACAAATCTTTAATGTAAACCTATTGTAATTGGCATGATAGTGCAATCTAGGTTTATTTAATTCTCCAATCAGATCTTATTTAATCTAATAAATTAATTAATAAGATAATAATGAATTAGAATTCACTAATTAATTGTTGGAGAGATGTCACATGTACTAGACAAGATAGGTTAATTCAAATTCCTAGCATCATCAATAACCATCCCCTTAAAGTATACTTTATCACATATTAGCAACATGGCAGGAGGCCCATATCACATTACTAAACCTCTGGTGAGCTAGGATGAAACATTTGGTCTTCTTATCCTAGCACAAGCTTTATTCTTACAATTTGATCTCCTATCACTCTAATATCTTCACGTGACTATTAAGAACATAAGTATTGCCAAACCTTTAGTCTTGTTATGTCCTGGCCAACTAAGACCTCGTATCCTGCTAGATATATCCTAGTAAAACTATTTGTGCAAAAACTTTTGTAAAATAATTATCGCTAAATGAAACAATTTTGACAAATCAAATTAGTTATTTTTTCAAAACATAAATAACTACTTTGGCTTCAAGACTCTTGTGTTTGAATATGCCTGTCCCAGTATGGGCGCAATGTCACAAGACAATTCCCTTGTTAGATAGCTAGACTCTCACTCACATTTGGACCCAATAAACCAACATGCTCCTTATCGGTGCCATAGTTGATACATAGATTTGATCCCAATTTTACTAATTTCCATAAAACAGCATGGTGTTCTATCCTTGAGGTCAAGAAACTATTTTGCAAGTTGTGCATGTATTTTGTGCCTCAATCCTTGGCAGTAATTTCCAAGATAGATTGCTAGTGTTGATTATTTTGAGATAGCACACCTCAATATCATGCAAGAGAACTACCTTAATGGAACAGGAACTCCATCGGTCATTATACACCTTGATAGCTATGCAAATGTGATGCCCAACTTCATCCATAGATGTGCATTTCAAATAAGGAATATGCAAACGTTCCTATGGTAAACACTTGGGCCACTTGAATTCTGTTCTGACCATGAGGCTGACATAAGATGCATATCTAATAATTTGTAGTGATCACACATGCACACGCTGCGCACAGATATATATCATATCAATCAATGTTCAAAATTTCATGCAAATAGCCTTTAGGACATGCATAACTAATTGCATTGAAATAGCTTTTAGGACATACATAACTCTATTCCTTAGTTCATGATCACACGATTATCATGAATACACAATCCGTTTAACTTTTCATGATCAACACACCATTAAAATTATTGAAAGATGATCATCAAAAGAACTACTATGTTGCTGACATTATACTGCATACATGTGAGCAAGAAAAGTGATTAATTTCAATCTCTGAGATATATTCCTCCGGAAGTTCTTGTTCTAGCTTGATATCCAATGTATATTAATTAGGTCAGTGAGACAATGTGAAAACAGATTGATAATAACAGATAGGTTCCTCTATATGCTTTTGTTATAGTTCAACATCCAATGTACATTAGTAATGCATTAATGGAGTGTGTGAAAACAGATCGATGACAACAGCTATTTAATTATCAGAATGACTGAAGATGCAATACACTTACAAATATCAGGAAAAATGAAGAGAGAATACAAAGGATCGCACCTTTTGTAGGAGGGGCTGTGCTTCTTCTACAACAGAAGCAACCTTTTCAGCCAATTTGTAGCTTTTAGAAACACCAATTTCTTCCATTTCTCGTCCAAGACGGGTAAATATTCCAACCAATTCATCTAAGCTGACCCCCTGTTTTCCTCTTATCCTCTCCCTATCACAAACAATAAGACCTTCTTTGGCACAATCTGGATCAAGGGGACCTGCAGATGGCTTGGGAAGTGGATCTCGTGGTGTAATATCAATCAAGGTCTCCATAAGAAGGCCGGACTGATTCACTTCAACCAAAGAATTTTGAGGTAGAATAATTTTGTCATCGTCAACCTGCCAAACAAAAGGTTAAGGGACTACTCATGCATCAATTTCGAATTTTCAATCAATTATATAAGAAGACTATTGCAGATGCTTACAACCAGATGTTATGTTTTATAAATCTTGTGCATCGATCATCAACCATCATAAGCAAGCATGCAATTGCTTCAGAAACCCTTTTCCATACAAGTTGTCTATCATTTGAAACAAACGACAGGCTTTCAGAGTCAAAAGCTTTTCTATATGCAATTTTTTATAAATTTCACCCTAAAAGCATAGAAATGTCAAAAACTGTAAGCAGACTTAATGCTATATAAAACCTTTAAATCTGAAAGACCACCAATAGAATCACAACTTTAAATAATGTTGCTTTACAGTTAAGGAAAATATTATAAAAATGAAGATGAAATTTCAAAGACTAAAACATTTTCTTTGGTTCAGAAGATAAAGATCAAAACTTAGAAATCAGCCAACATGATGCATGCGGTGTAATTGGTTTTGTGAACCACTTCATTCTCTTTGACCGTAAAAGAACAGTCATAAATATTATTTCAGTGATGAAAAATTTCAATAAATATTGGATATACATGAGACACCAACAAGCAGCCTCATCCTATTAAAATGCACTAGATTTTAAGATCAACACTTTATAATTGGTTCCTAATCAAGGACAAGTTCTTCATATGGTAAACTGTTTTTGAATAATCTCCCATTACTTTTGTTCAAACCTTTTTAACCCCTCTTCCCTAGGACACTCTTTTATAAGAAGATGCCCTAGAAGCCAACAGTACTAAATATTTTTCTCAATCTAACAGCATAAAATTCACCCTTTCATCTTTGGAGCTATAAATGATAGATGGTTGCAATCAAGGCTGGACACATCTGTAATCTCATTGACATGCATCCGAAATGTGAAAAAAAAAAAAGCATGGCCTATGAATTATCATGAGTCAATTCTAAATATAGCCAAGCATTGGTGGCAAATATGATACAAATGTCACAAAGAAATGATACATTGGGAGAAGCCAAAATTTCAAAGATGATTAGCTCAGCACAGATGAGAAGAATATACTATTGAATCAAAAATAAGTCAAACGAGAGTAACTAGCCCAATTTATAAAGTTCATTGAAGTGAAAAACAATTGATCTGCAAGGCACTAATAAGTAATAAGAGTGAAAGCATATCCAAATATATTCATGAAAGAGAAAAGTTGATACAGCAAAGGCACACAGACCTCAACAGTCGCATCGATGCTTTTCAAAGATGAATCGACTCGGATCACATTTCCGACAGTCAGCCCTCGCATCCTGACTGGTGTTCCCACGCAAATTCCGCAAGCCTGGGAGAATTCAAACACCACCAGATATTTCCTGAACCGTGACCTCGAGTGGTATCCTCTCAACCACACAAGCGTGAGGGCCACAAGAGCTGCCCCAGACACCATGAGAAGCCCGACTCCACCCTCCCAGACGCTTCTCTCACCCAACCCGGAATCCCTAAGTGGTCGCAAAGTTCGCTTCCAGATGGTCCGAGGGACTTCCAAGACGAGTGCCAACGGGTTCTTTCCCTTCGAAGACGATGACGGATTCTGACCCGCACTTGCAGAACTCGCCCTCACTTGATAAAGTTTCTTCTTCGAAGGTTTGGGAAGAGGATGGGGGATAAAATTCTGAGAATTATAAATCGGGGAGATCGAAGGGGAGGCGAGCAAAGATTTACAAGTGGAGGCCTGAATCCATGGACCGCCGGCCATCTCTCCGTCACTGAATTTTTGCTCTGGCAATCAGAATGATATCGAAGGATATTTCCAGCAGGGCTGTTGAGATTAAACAAAGAGCGAATGGAATGGACTCAATCAACATATGAAATTTGAGAAAAAGAACTAAACCATACGATTTAGACCTGACAAGAGCTACGATATAACATGAGTGTGGAGACAGTAACAGCGAATAAAACTATAAAACCCCTTTGGGGAATCGAAACCCTAGAAATTCAGACATCGATCATACAAAGGATTCCTGAAGACGGGTTTTCTGATAAGAATTGCTACGATTGGGTCATCAGATGTTCCGCAGTTGAAAAGACGATGGTGAGGTCGTGCGCCCTTAGTTGATTCGCGATGAAAACGACTCGATGCACTCGCCGATCCCATCGCCATCCGGGTTCTTAGAAAAAACAGCGGCACGTTCGTAGCATTTAAATCGTGGTTAGATTTGATGTATCGCTATAATTGGAGGGAGGGCCGGGGGAAAAATTGGGGCGCAGAACCGGCGGCTTCCTTTTTTTTTATCATAATTGTCGACCGGCTCGGACATGCTTCAACCTAAGATTTTTTTCCGGATTATAGTATGTCGGATCATTTCGATGGCTCGGATCAATGCCCGACCAAATGGTTCTGGGGTTATATGGATATAAACCGAAAAATCAGGATTTTGATTGAACCATTGATCAATTATTTTAATATAAAAATATATTTATATTAATAAAATTATTTTTAATAAAATAAATATATAAATTTTTTAATATAAAATATATTTTTTATATTAAAATATTTTATTTAATTTCTTTATGTTTCTACTTTCTCATCTTGATTTTCATAAATTTTTTTTTATTCTTTTCTCATCAATACTCTTTTTGTATGATTTTCTTCTGAGCATAAAATGAAAAAAATTACCATAAACTCTTAGGAATTTAAAACGTTAAAGGTCAGAAAATTTGAAATGGCATTGATAAACCATGACCCGGTTCAGGCCAGTTGACCGGTTTGAATGACCGAATGGATTGATCACATATCTAGTTTTATGTTAGAATCAAACCAATTTGACTTTCGGTTTTAATAACTATGCCTTTTTTTAATCTTTTCCCTTCGAGGTTTGGACTCCACGCTGGCCGATTCTTCCAGAAGGTCAACCGGCATTGCCACTTTGCATAGCTGTCCCAATATACCCCAAATTTATATAGAAAAAAAAAGGAAAAAAAGAAAACGTTCACAATGCTTGAGAAAATATATATGTATATTACTGTAAACTAAGAATTGTTCCAATGATCATCTCTCTCTTTTTACATTCAAAAACTATAGAAATTATAGATTTAAGTTTCGAGAAAAAAGGGGAAAAAAGGTCTCTTTGATTAAAAGAGAACGGTTGGAATGGAGGACAAGAGGGAAGAAAGGACCACAAATACTAAAACAGTTGGCACTAATTAAGTTCTCATTTGCCAGTGCTTTTTGTTCGTGATTTCAATGACAAAAGTACGTGTTTCCAACTGGTTTTCAGTCTTAAAATTGTAAGCTCTCATCTATATCGCCAGTGCTCCGTTTATTAACTTGAAATGAAATTTTAATTGTTGAACAATGTTTCAGATCTGTAATTATTCTAATTCTTGTTCATTTAGTGGTGCGTTTACTTGTTCTCGTTCCATATCTTGCACATTTGCTCATTGTCAGTCACAAAAAGATGAATAGGTTATCAATGTTTGCGAGAAATAGAGAGGGTGACCATCGCGAGTTAACATCTTGGAATTATGCTCCTGAGTTTACCTACTTTTCAAATGCCAGGGGCCTGAAGGATTGCAAAAATATTTATACTAGAGAACAGAATGATAAGATTGTCGTAGCTTAATCTGGCTAAGAGAGAATTTATACACATTCATTGGATGGACAAGGAGGTCAACATAAATAATTCCTCTTTAAAAAAATAAAATACAACTAAACCGAGTGCCACTGCCATTAGGCTGATCACAATTCAAGCCATTGGGGAGCTTATCCAGCATGAAGTTTTGAACAGGACCGTCCAGAACTAACGGAATGGCGTTGGATTTAATTTACTACGCATCCTGCAATGATAGATCATAATTTCATTTTTTGCTGATTTTATTATTACCGTATCTAAAAGAGTGCACGATCGGCTTTTGTCATCCGTGATCTTAAGGTTTGATGTTGACATCTGATGAGTTTGACTTCTTGATCTATCTATGCTGTTTGCCGAGCTGTACACTGCGTGGGCTGATATCTCTTATGCTATACGAAGCTTGGGCTACTACAGTTATTCGATGGCTCCAACAGAATCTGCGCGACCCGCTTTTTACAATCCTTTGGTTAAGGACATTCGGTCTATGCTTCATCAGATTGATACACATTCGGTCTATGCTTCTCAGATTGATACTCAGATTCGGCATATTTATCGAGATTACCGAGTGACTTCTGTCCGATTGTGCTCTCGCAAATCTTGTATTCCAATATATCGGACTTGACTTACCCTAGAATGGTATGAGCGCCCGTTTGTCACAATCCTGTCATTACCATCACCCCCAAGAAAAAATAAAAATTACAGTAACTTGGCCCCCAATCTTTTCAATTGTGGCACATGCAGGATCTAAAGATTTTAATGTAGCAAATCAATGTTTAAAGGAACTAAAGAACCCATCAATTATTATCAAAGAATAAATTTTGCAAGGAAAGCTATTCAGAACTGATTCCAGGTGGAAGACTTTAGATGGGAGATGGGACATCCAAAGACAGCAGCACAACAATCATGTGGAAGGCGGATGTTACTTCCAATACGGGCCAAAAACTACTGGAAATCAACCAGCAGCGGTTAACTTTTGGACAGTGATTCACAAATAACACAACGATGGTTTGTTTCCTGTCAAACTTGTCACCACAACATACCTAATTGCTCACTTTATTGGACCCAAATGAAAGGGAAAGTAGAGATGATTAAACGAAGGCTGGGCAGTCGCCACTGTCCAAACAAATTATTGAAACTAGACAGGTGCAAGTTTTAAACAAAAAATAAATAGAAAATGGAATTCCTTGAACAATTTATCTCTTGGTCTTTTAAATATGACGAACCAGATGACAGGCTTCAGAACTTGGAAGAATTTATGACACCACCACCATTGTTCATCATGGTAGCATTGCGACAAAAATTAATGTTCTTAAGGATCAGATCAAGGCTCCAAAATAGTGAGACATACCACGACTGGCTTCTCCACTCTTTGACATAATCATACTAAGAGGGCTGGCTTATATTGGCATGGGACTTCAGGTAACATAGAACAAAATCATGGTGGCAATGTGTGGCCAACAGCACCCATAAATATACCATTCCCACAGCCTGGTATTCGTGAGGTGAGCTGGTCAAGATGAAGTAGACCAACCGAAAGCTGTACATGACATTCAAAGTAAGAAATCACCTACTTCAACAATTCAGACTTTTAAAAGTGATGAAGGATATGGATACCCGACACCACTAGATAAGAGGTGCAAAGCAATGATACCTGTTATCTCTTGACCCATTGGAAGCTCTTTCTTGCTTTTGCCTTTCCAGGCTTTTTCCTTTCAACAACTCGTGGGTCCCTTGTCAAGTACCCAGCTGGATTGATGCACACGTGCCATGTCAGTAATCAGCAATGAATAGAAAAAGAAAAGTTCAGAAGCAGAATTGCTTAAATTACAATTCTAACTCTAATGGTTAGCTAATTTAAATTAGTCTCATGGACTGCAGTGATCAATATAAAAAAAAAAAATCATCATAGGTTGTCTACGATATTTATCAAAGACACAGCAAATAGAAAGAAGCATCAGCGTAAAACTTAAAGAAACAACATGGATTCGTTTGATTATCTAAATAACAGTGGCAAGATATTATACATGAATGCTGTTTTTTTTCAAAATTTACCTGCTTTGAGGTATGGCCGAAGGCCTGGTTCCCAGTTTTGCAGGGCCCTGCTTATTCCCAAGCGGATAGCTCCCACCTGACCTGCAATCGAAGACAAATCAAATGCATACTCAAATAAGAAAGAGGATAAGAATTTCATCTCCAGGCATATTTCAAAAGCACTGTTTTCACATGGTCTTGTTGCTCCATACAAAGAGTGGTCTTACCATGAAGCAATGCATCTAATCATGATAAAATGATGCTGATACAGAATCAGCAACCAGAAGCAAAAGAATGCTATATAACACAAGTCTCATAAAGTTTAACAGAGAATCATGTCATCCAAGCAGGTAAAGTGGTGACTGCTAATAGAGGCATGAGATGGTATTCAGAAATGTCAGACACATAATACTTACCTGAGACACCACCGCCTTTCGCGGTGCATTTACATCCCAAAGACCCAAAGTATTTGTCACAGTAAATGGACGAAGAAGCTCAGCTCGATGGTCAAGAATTGGAAAGTATGCATCAAACTGCTTGTCGTTGACCATAAACTTCCCATCACCAGGTTGAATCCATACACGAGCTATGCTGCATTTCCTTCTTCCAGTTCCATAAGCCCTTCCTTTTTCGTCAACCTCTCTAACCCGTGCTTTTGCAATTTCCTCTTGCTTCTTCCGCTCAATTTCAGCTCTTGTAGATGTTGCATTCATTCTTGCTATAGCTTTGTCTTCTATTTCTTGTAGAGGAGGCAACCCTTTGACACCTCTGACATCCTTTAGAAGAATCAGACTATCAATCATATCCTCCGTAATTCCTGACGCAGCAATCAGATCCCCAAATGCCCGATTTGGACCTGCAATTATAAACATGGAATCCAAAGAAAGCATTAGCTTCGATCTCTGTAGAATCAAATTTGCAAGTGAATTTATGCAGGATGCTTTGAATAAAAATCACTTTAATAAAATTATAAATTGTTGAAGTCTACGGACAATCAACAACAATTTATGGTTTGGACAATTCAACAACTGGAGAATGGACAGAACGAGGTGCAATGAACAATTTGAAAAATGGCAAACTCAATTCAGGAATAAATTATTTCAGAAACATATTTCAACAAAGCCTACCATAAAGAGAAATATTAAAGATAAATGAAGTTTCCAGCATGATGATCAAAGAGCGAGGAAGAATTAAAACTGCAGCATTTAAAAGTAAAATGTAAGGAAGTGTTTGATTGCTTCTCCAATGAGAAATGGAACAATTTCTTTACAAAAGAATGATGCAGAACTAACACACACACACACACAGAGGAGCAAATATAAATGGCCATTTAAATGGGCAGTCTGGGATTCACCTCCAATTGTGATGGCCTCTATCGTAAAAATAAAAAAATAAAATAAAATGCTTGATTCTACCTAGCATTTCCCAAATAAAATAAATGGCAAAACCACATAGTGAAGCCCATTAGTTGCAGAAGATCCAAAGGTAGCAAAACTTTATATCTTCGTTACCTTTTAGTGTCGCTAAGAGTTCTTGCTCTCTCTTCTCCAACTGCTTCTGCTCCTCAGTGCCCTCCTCCCCGAAATCCTCAATCCCTTCAATGCCAAGCTCTTTTTCACCCCCAGTGTTGTCAAACAAATCCTTCTCTTCCTCTTCCCCAAAAGTCCACGGCTTATACCCCTCAGCCGTCTCCCATTCATCCTCTCCGCCCCCTCTCACCTCCTCCTTCGATGCAAACTCTCGATCGATCTCGTTAAATATATCCCCTTTCTTCTCCAAGGTAGAATCTTGGGACCACGGATCGCCGCCCTTCAAGCCAGCTCCGACAGGCCCCTCCGATCCAACAGCGTCCTCGCCACCCTCCACGATCCCCGCGAGGCTACTTTCTTCGTCACCGAATAGGGAGTCCCCCTCGTCGTTCTCCGGCGAGAGCTTCCAAATTTCGTCACCATCGCCGCCGCCGCCGCCGCCGCGGTTGGTCGAGAAGGCTCTCAGGGACTGGCGAAAGAAGCCCGGGTTGGGGTCGCCGAGAGGGGGACGAGGAGGAGGCGGAGGACGAGGAGGGGGAGAAGAGAAGGAGGAGGGGAGGGAGCGGGGGGAAGAAACTAGGGTTAGGGTCAGGAGGCGGAGATGGAGAGGTTGAGAAATGAAGCGGGAGAGCATCTTGGGAGGGAGAAGGTCGCGGAGGCAACCCCGTTAGGGTTTTTTTGGGGTTTACGTTTCACGGTTGCAAATGGGCTTTCACTTGCCTCTGTTTCTCTCTCGAGTCTCGATCCTTCTCTCTCGATCAGTTTAGGGCTTAGACGGCCGACAACCAACGGCCTAGTTGCAGCTTGACCAAGAAGACATCCACCTTGGGCCTTGGACTGTCAGCTTGGGCCGTGCTTACTCTCCCCCTTGAAATTAGAGGAATCTAAGCTAGTAATTTTGGTTCCTTGGTTTGGAAAACACTTTGTACACCGCCTCCGGTGCAGCAAGGCCTACATGGGCTGCACCGCTCCTTTCTATTGGTCCACATGGATCCCATGTGGCCTGACATGATGGGACAGAATAGCAGAGAGATAATGTTACTTTTTAATCGTACATCCATTAAAAGTCGTTCAGCCTTTTCACCATTGGTGTGAAGACGAAAATGCCCTTTCCCTCCAGCCTACTTCAACCCGCCATCTTATTTGGATTTTGCTGATAAAAAATCGTAAGGTTCTGGCCTGGAAGACTCACGACACCCTTAGTTCAAGACCCACGACACCCCAGTTCAAGACCCACGACACCCCTAGTTCAAGACCCACGACACCCCAGTTCAAGACCCACGACACCCTCAGTTCAAGACCCACGACACCCCTAGTTCAAGACCCATGACACCCTTAGTTCAAGACCCACGACACCCCTAGTTCAAGACCCACGACACCCCTAGTTCAAGACCCACGACACCCCAGTTCAAGACCCACGACACCCCTCAAGACACCCCAGTTCAAGACCCACGACACCCCTAGTTCAAGACCCACGACACCCCAGTTCAAGACCCACGACACCCCTAGTTCAAGACCCACGACACCCCAGTTCAAGACCCACGACACCCCAGTTCAAGACCCACAACACCCCTAGTTCAAGACCCACGACACCCCAGTTCAAGACCCACGACACCCCTAGTTCAAGACCCATGACACCCTTAGTTCAAGACCCACGACACCCCAGTTCAAGACCCATGACACCCTAGTTCAAGACCCACGACACCCCAGTTCAAGACCCACGACACCCTTAGTTCAAGACCCACGACACCCCAGTTCAAGACCCACGACATCCTAGTTCAAGACCCACGACACCCCAGTTCAAGACCCACGACACCCCTAGTTCAAGACCCATGACACCCTTAGTTCAAGACCCACGACACCCCAGTTCAAGACCCACGACACCTAGTTCAAGACCCATGACACCCCTAGTTCAAGACCCATGACACCCTTAGTTCAAGACCCACGACACCCCAGTTCAAGACCCACGACACCCCTAGTTCAAGACATACGACACCCCAGTTCAAGACCCACGACACCCTAGTTCAAGACCCACGACACCCCAGTTCAAGACCCACGACACTCTTAGTTCAAGACCCACGACACCCCAGTTCAAGACCCACGACACCCCAGTTCAAGACCCACGACACCCCAGTTCAAGATCCACGACACCCCTTCTTCCTCTTCTTCTTATCCTTCCTCTCCCAGTGAGCCGAAGCCAGAAGTATGACTGCCTCCCTCTGCGCCTTGACGAGCCTCTCCAGCTGCTCCTCGCTCACCCCGAACGCCGCTGCGAGCTCCGGACCCCTCATGTTCCGCAGCAGTGAGTTGGTCCCCATGAAGAACTGCGGCCGGTTCTTCATCGCCGACGTCGTGAAGCCAAAGAACTCCAGCGGTGATCCATGGGACGCGACCTGGCAGAAGGGGAAGTAGCGGGGAATCCAGAAGACGTCTCCCTCCGACACCTCGGCGTTCATGGCCGCTGAGCCGTTTGGATACACCACCTGAATACTCCCCGAACCACGGAGGACGACGCCGTACTCTGTCGCCGTTGGGTTAACGTGCGGTGATAGCATCGATCCCTGCATGCAAGTGTCATGCTCAATTTGCCACCTTAATTAGTAGTTCAATGAATTAACCTGACATGAAGATGTTTAGAAAATGGAATAGAAAGTTAATTATATATTAAGGCTTAATTGATGTCCCATGGATCACCGCTACTTCCCCTGTGGTCATGATAAGGAGGATGCCTGATGTTCCGGCTGCCGCCCGTCTCCGTGGAGCTTTTGCCTCCCATTAATCCGAAAAACTTGCGCATAATCTACAGAGAGAAGCCAAGTTTGAAGACATGATGATGATGAGAGAAAGCAAAATGGAAAAGATTTGAAGGTTGAAGGGGAAATTTAGCACACGATATGCTGACAGAGCAGCAGCTGCAAGGACTTCTGAGAAACAATGAACATCCAAAGTTTTATGCAATAAAAAAAAAAAAAAAAAAGGCATAAAAAACCATGACAGCTGAAGCCTCATGGAGATGGTAAACCCAAGCCAAGTTTGAGAAAAGCTCAAAGCAGTAATCAGTAACAACTGGACAGCTAAATAGAACCTAATGAAACCCCTGATGCATGCCTCCCCAAGCACCAAGACAGACCCTTACCTTTGTAACCTGCACTTGGAAAGATGAACCAGTAACTACTACTGGTCAGCAGCAAAGAACAGAGCAGCTTTCTTCCAAGAAAAATGAAGCTCAGAGCTCTTCAGCTCTAATATTCATTTTCCCTTTCTTAATTAAAAAAAAAAAAAATCTTCCCCTAGCTCTTCTTTCAGGACTGGAGGGGAAAAAAAATCTTAGGATGGATTGAGACGTTACCTGCTCCTCCTCAAATAAATTACCCTTCTGCTTTTTGCCCTTCTCGGCATTCGCTAAATGCACAGTGAGAGCATAAAAAATTTTATGGTGACGTTGAAAAGCCAGCGGAATCACCACGAACTAGGGTGTCGTGGGTCTTGAACTGGGGTGTCGTGGGTCTTGAACTAAGGGTGTCGTGGGTCTTGAACTGGGGTATCGTGGGTCTTGAACTAGGGTGTCATTGGTTTGAACTGAGGGTGTCGTGGGTCTTGAACTAGGGTGTCATGGGTCTTGAACTGGGGTGTCGTGGGTCTTGAACTGGGGTGTTGTGGGTCTTGAACTAGGATGTCGTGGGTCTTAAACTAAGGGTGTCGTGGGTCTTGAACTGGGGTGTCGTGGGTCTTGAACTAGGGTGTCGTGGGTCTTGAACTGGGGTGTCATGGGTCTTAACTAGGGGTGTCGTGGGTCTTGAACTAGGGGTGTCGTGGGTCTTGAACTGGGGTGTCGTGTGTCTTGAACTGGGGGTGTCGTGGGTCTTGAACTGAGGTGTCATGGGTCTTGAACTGAGGGTGTCGTGGGTCTTGAACTAGGGTGTCGTGGGTCTTGAACTAGGGTGTCGTGGGTCTTGAACTGGGGTGTCGTGGTCTTGAACTAAGGGTGTCGTGGGTCTTGAACTGGGGTGTCGTGGGTCTTGAACTAGGGTGTCATGGGTCTTGAACTGAGGGTGTCGTGGGTCTTGAACTAGGGTGTCGTGGGTCTTGAACTAGGGGTGTCGTGGGTCTTGAACTAAGGGTGTCGTGGGTCTTGAACTGGGGTGTCATGGGTCTTGAACTAGGGTGTCGTGGGTCTTGAACTGGGTGTCGTGGGTCTTGAACTGGGGTGTCATGGGTCTTGAACTAGGGGTGTCGTGGGTCTTGAACTGGGGTGTCGTGGGTCTTGAACTAAGGGTGTCGTGTCTTGAACTGGGGTGTCGTGGGTCTTGAACTAGGGTGTCGTGGGTCTTGAACTGGGGTGTCATGGGTCTTTAACTAGGGGTGTCGTGGGTCTTGAACTAAGGGTGTCGTGGGTCTTGAACTGGGGTGTCGTGGGTCTTGAACTGGGGTGTCGTGGGTCTTGAACTAGGGGTGTCGTGGGTCTTGAACTGGGGTATCGTGGGTCTTGAACTGGGGTGTCGTGGGTCTTGAACTGGGGTGTCGTGGGTCTTGAACTAGGGGTGTCGTGGGTCTTGAACTGGGGGGGTGTGGTCTTGAACAGGGGTGTCGTGGGTCTTGAACTGGGGTGTCATGGGTCTTGAACTGAGGGTGTCGTGGGTCTTGAACTAGGGTGTCGTGGGTCTTGAACTGGGGTGTCGTAGGTCTTGAACTAGGGGTGTCGTGGGTCTTGAACTGGGGTGTCGTGGGTCTTGAACTAAGGGTGTCGTGAGTCTTCCAGGCCAGAACCTTACGATTTTTTATCAGCAAAATCCAAATAAGATGGCGGGTTGAAGTAGGCTGGAGGGAAAGGGCATTTTCGTCTTCACACCAATGGTGAAAAGGCTGAACGACTTTTAATGATGTACGATTAAAAAGTAACATTATCTTCCTGCTATTCTGTCACATCATGTCAGGCCACATGGGATCCATGTGGACCAATAGGAAGGAACGGTGCAGCCCACGTAGGCCTTGCTGCACCGGAGGCGGTGTACAAAGTGTTTCCTTTTGGTTTAATGAGATGTAGTATAGATTTAGAGTTCCAGAACTTTAGTAATATCGTCTTAGATATTTTAGATATAAGACTAATTTTTAAAGATAAAAAATTAAGCATGGATTAGGCGTTATCATATATTCTTAATAAAATTATTAAAAACTTCTTTACTATGTTATATTTTAAATTTAAATAACATTTTACTATGCATAGAATGATAGATATCTTTTTGCTTTGTAAAACGCTTTTCAAAAGTCCACCAATGTGAGAATCATAATTTGCATAGGAGTTTAAAGTGTGAAATTTAGTTAGGGTTATTGTGGTTGTGGGGATAAAAAGCTTAGAAAATGTTGGTGCTTTTTTTTTTTTTTTTTTTTGCACCAATGGGTGAGATTTATTTAGCGGAAACCTGTTAGAGCATGAACTCAATCTAAAAATCTCCTACTTTCTATCTTGAAGATTTGAATTCAATAAGAATAGCATTAGAGGCCAGTATTTTCGTAAAAGAAAAAAAATCCTTCAATGCTTAAATCAGCAACTAAGTTTCAAGAGAGAGAGAAAAAATAAAAATAGAGAGAGAAAGTGATCCTTCTATCCTCCCTAATTGAGGCTGGAATTGGTTAATCATAGGTTTGCCCTTTTTTCGATAATGAATAATCCAAAATTATTTCTTGCTCTTGATTGGATTAACCCAATTCTTGAGTGCTTAGTATAGTTATAAAATGGTTTAACTCATTTTGTTTCAGCTAATCAAGTGTAAGCTCATGGATCTAGATTTTTTTTTTCTTTAATTTTGCCACGCATCATCAAATCAACTTATCGGTATTAGGCCTAGTATTTGGACCATGTATCTGAGGGAGTTAAACCAAAAAAAAAAAAGTTTAAAGAATAGGCACCTAGTTGGCTTTATACTTTGATAATGCAAAATTCTTGTGGAAGTTGGAGTCACAATAACTCATGAATAGTTAATTAAAGTCATGAGTTAACAAACATAAATAAAAGTTTTCATGAATAATTTGGATAATCATCAAACCTTGAGAAATGATTAAATAGAAGGCTGCTACAATTTAAAGCGTATTGGCATCATAGAACATTGACAGCTGATTTGTGGGTAGAGCAGAAGAGTCTACGACTGTATAATATTCGAGCACAAGCATGGCGTATGCTAACACCTTTGGATGCTTGAAGTTGAAGAGAACCTTAGCAAAGTTATATAAATGACCCCATTCCTTGATGACAAATCCGTAATAATAGCAACAGACACCGTGTTCAGTTGATGGAATAATAGGCTTGCTTTGGCCCCTGAGCATGCTCAAAAGGATGAGGAAACCAAGTGCCTGCCCTTTGGTGGGCCAAAAGCTGAAAAGAGATGCCAAGGTTGGACATGCTCAACCTTTCTCTTTCCGAGATGCCAGCCTTATTTTTCTCACCGATCGTCATCATTGTATCTTAAGCTCAAGGCTCAAAAGCATAGTCTCACCCTCTCCTTTCACAGCAATATCATTTCCACCGGCAAATCTCAGTATTATGGTCTCCTCCAAGATCAGAGTCTACATTTAGTCAGTGTCCTAAAGTCATTCAGCCTACGTTTGGTAAATTGGAAAAAAAGAATGAACATAATTGAAATAAAAATTATTCTATTCCATGTTTGGTGAAGGATAAATAATATATAACTCAGCTATACTCTTGAAAAAAATAATAGTTATTGCTAAAAATAAGAATAAAAAAATGAATATTGTGTTGCCTCCACTCTCAAATGAATATCTAATAACCTCCAAAACAGTAAGTATCAAAGTTTTGGAAGAATGAGAGACCTCAATAGGATTGGATGACATGCTTAACAAAAAAAAAAAAAGGATATAAATTCTGTAGGTGGTAATTAATTGGAGGAGTCTGAGATAACAAGCTTAATAACTTATGAACAAATTGAAGTTTACAGAATTCATAATTGTTACATCTATAAATCAGCGCAAAAAAAAAAGAGAGAATCTGAGTACAGTTCACAGAACACCAGAAAGAAATGACAAGAATTATTTGGTGATCATGGTGACATGGCATCTAACATCACTGGTCTACCCCCTCATAGATTTCAGAGGAGATTTCTTCAACAAAGACCACAAGGCATTGCCCTTTGTCAGGATGGAATGACTAGGCTTTGAGCCCCGAACAGCCTTTGCCAACTTTCTTGCAGATTGGGCTATGTAGTTCCTCGTAGCATTCAGCTTCTCTGACCACCCAGTGTCCATTATCTTCTGGCTCTGAGGCTCCGGTTCAGGACTCAGGATTTCTTTATGCAGCACAGGCCCTCCTCTGCTTAACTTGCCACATGGTGATAATATTTTCCCATAAACTATCATCTATACATTGGCATCCCCAAAAGTCTGACACCATTCCTCCTTGGATCCAGAGCATTTCTGCACTGCTAAATTGACTGGCAAGTGGCAACAGATCCATCACTCCAGCTTTGGAACAGAGCTCATTATTTCACCAGGTGGGTCTCTTTGGATAAGCAAAATGAACCACAGGACATCTACTTTTTAGGTCTTAAATTAACAAGATTTAACTCATGATTTATGGAACAGGGTTCAAAATTTTATAATCAAGGAGACAGAGTAATTCTTTCTCTAAGCATCGTTCAACATGATCCAATTCACTCTGTAACGAAGACATACCATCTCGCACTGCGTGAGAAAAGAACAAAGAAATGTAGAAGAAACAAGAAGAGAGTATAATAACAATCTTGAGATGATGGTAGCATTCAAACAAGATGGGAAGAATCTCAGTGTGCCATGGCGACAGGTGGCGAGAAAGAAATGCTCCTCTGGCTCGGCAATGCGAGCATAGCCGTGTGATCCATGAAATCCTTGAGCTCTACAACGGACTCCAGAATGGCTCTCAGATCATCAGCTCGAGGAAACACGGCCATTCCCAGGCGTCGCACTGCGTAAAGATAGAAGGTGAGGCAGCCTTTCCTGAACTTGAACCTCGCCATCTCGCAGCCGGTGAGCCCCCGGATGAGCTTCCGGTTCACCTCCCCTAGAGGAATCATTGGTGGCCAGAGGCGGTCGATGGCCAACTTCATGTTCTCGGTCTCGAAGACGAAGAGCAGGACCTTGGACTTCTTGGTGCCAAGTCCGAGCGTAAGGGTGTGCCATGCATGGTGTGCCAAGATGGTGAAGTTGGTAGGCAGGTAGGTGATGGTGGAAGGGAAGGGGAGACCATGGCTCTGGCCGTGGCCCTTGCGGGAATTCGAAATGTCGAGAAGGCTTGGCAGCTCGAACGGGCAGCGCGGCGGACGGTGAAGGATTTGACGATGAATTGCCCACCGAAGCGGATGCCTTTCACGTCGGAGCTCGGTTTGAAGTGAGGGTCTGTGGTGGACTTGGATTTGTTCTTTGGCTGCTTCTGCTGTTGCTGTTGATTGAGATGCGTATGCTTCTGTTTCTTCTTCGCCTTCCTTCTCCTTCTCCTTCTCCTTCTCTTCCATGGAGCACTTGCTCTTCACCCTCCGCCGGTGGTTATAGCTTGAGGACTAGAGGACCTGCTGAATATTAATGAGGCGAGCTCTGGCATTTGCTAAAGAGCAGCGACATTAGGAAAGGCCATCTTCGGCTTCTATATAATATAAAAATCGATGTTATTTTTCTTAATGTTTTCTTTTGGAAGGGGGACTAGAGATTCGGTGTGGATGTTGGGATTCTGGAGAATTTAATCATGGGATGGCGTGTTTCTTGCCCTTTTTGGGATGTTGGTGTTTCAAGATAGCAATGATAGCATAGCTGACGTTACTATTCTTTCACCGCAGGTGAGTATTCTATTGAACTTAAGCTGGCAGTCTACAGTTCCATGTGCGAATCCTATCAAAGAACGTACATGTGATTACCCAAAATTCTCGCAATTAGAGCCGCATAATTACGGAAGCATGCCAAGAACCACTGATGATCTATGGTTAATTCCTCAAATTTGTGGTCTCTAAACTCAACGATTGTTAACCGATCTAAATATAGAACAAGTGATTCAGCGAACTAGATTCCTTGCAATGAAGGCAAAAGTCAAGGACATACTATTGCCTCTTTCCAACAGTAATTCAAGATTTGTGTCAATATGTCACAGCGGTGACAACTGGCAAAAGGTCGTCTATGAGGGACCGATCAACCACCATCGTTTCATAGAAGTCGGTGTAGGTGTCACATATGGTTGGTTGCTCTCGTCAAGAGACGAGAGATGCTTCCATAACAAGACTAATTAATGAAGTTCTCTCGTCCATCTAACAATGACCCAGCACCAGCTGACACCACAGCACTAGCGAGCAAGATGTACCCCCTCTCCTCCTCTTTCACCATAATGGTTTTGGATCAACTGATCAAGCTATAGTTTTCACTTGGAAATAGTACACAGATAATAGTTGGTAGGAAAGAGAGTTCTGTAAAAAGTTCTCCCTCCCTCCCTCCCTCCCCGGCCCCAGAAGCGTTCCATAAACGTAGCATCATCTTGCCGTGTAACTTCTTTTTTATTATTTTCTGACAACCCCCCCTTGTTTATTGAATGCGGTTTGTTTCTAGCATTGGAAAATATAAACATATTCCAAGCTTCTTGTTTGATTTAGCCGGTCAGAACAGTAGAAATCTCATGTATAGCATCTCCCTATTGAATAACAAGGCTCTATTCAATTCTGACGGCTGATGGTATACACACCATGAAGCGATGAATTTCGACTCCCAGCAATGCCAACCAACTTCCAACAGCGATTATATTTATCTATTAAAAAGAAATGAATACTGCCGGTTGGCCACCGACTTGATTGAATCAATGCACTTTTTGCAAAAGAAAACTTGTTCCATTCTTTTAGGTCTGGCTCCAACGGAAGATCAGGCTGTGGGACACCTCATCTTCGCACTGTTTCAGATATGTGGCCGAATTCTGCCAGGACTCGCTCTCAAGTCAAACTTAGGAATACAACATATATATTCTCTTTGTCATCATTCATTGGAGCATGGAAACAATACTTGCGGATAAGCATGGTCTGGATGCTTTTTGAATCTAAAAGATTTATGCTCTGCTTGAATGAAAAGAAAAGTAAAAAAAAAAAAAAAAATAAAAAAAATATTCTCTCCTTCTATTTAAAAAAATTAATAATTTATAATTACAATAATATCTTATTATAAATAATTAAAAAATGCATCAATTTTTTCTTTGAAAGAATCAATATCAGAATGATAAAAAACGAAAGAGTATCCTTAAGTTTTCTCTCCCAAGTTGAGACTCCGGAGAGAAAACTTTTAGATGAAGCCCACCATTTTTTTTATTTTCCTCTTTAGTTTTCTTTCCTCCATACTTTTCTCTCCATTCAAACAAGATAAATTTCATTTTTTTCTTCTGCTTGTCCCTCCAATTTTCTTTTCTCCCTAGTTTTCCCACCATCCAAACACGCTAAATCACATAACCTGACTGCATTGGGGAATATGAAGTGGGGAATATGAAGTACCAGAAACAAAATTATCAAGTATTAATTACAAACCAGTAGACGATGCACGCGCATACATGCACACAAATGCATGTGGGTGCTGACATATCAACCAACCCCAAAATTCAAAGAACCAACCAACCAACCAACAGCAGTAGAAAAGGCATAGACAAAGCTGACCACAATAGAGACTTCATGACACTGCAAACAAGACCAAAAACAATCAACAGGATATAACTAAAAATGTTATTGCACATGAATGACATCTGTACACATTGGGATCATGATGGCGGCGATTCAGCACCATCGTGCAGAGCACAGCAGACAGCTGCTTTGTGGTGTCCTTGATACACTCTAATGGCTTCTCCTGTGGACATTGTCCACAATCTTGCAGTTGTATCAGAAGAAGCTGCACACAGCCAAACTTGATTATGTTCACACAACTGGACTGGCCAGTAGATGCAAAACAAGAATAGTATATATATATATATATATATAATGTATCCAGTACCTGTTATCAGATAAGCACCATCCACAGAGAACACACAATCCCAGACCCAGCGCTGGTGTCCTGAGGATATGTTCAGGATCCATGAGGTTTATAAACGAATGTATGGATCTAGGCAAAATATCAAGAGAGATAAAAACTAGCTTGCTATCTGATAAAGTTTTTCTTACCTGTTAAAGTTCGTTCCAAAGTGAAACCATCAACATTCCATATTTTAACGGTATGGTCAGATGATGCAGTGGCAAGATACCTAGAAATAGTTCCAGAGAGAACTTGTGAGATCCTAAACATGAATACTGAGTACAGAAAGATTGAATATTATGGAGAAACTGCTCTTTGGCTGATTATCTGAATGACGCCTATGAAGACATGTAGTTATGGCTAGATACTTCAACTTTACAATGTCATGATGGAAGTTCATACTTTGGAGCATAAAATATATGAATTATTGCCGTCAACTGCTAGATAGGACTAAGATCTCATACCTGTGAGGATCACAAAATTCTGGTGAAAGTAGGCATTTTAAGATGTAGCCATCATGTGCTTGTAGCTTATGCAGTGGTTCAAAGTAGGTCATTGTCTGTAACAGGTTGAATGTCAATCAAAATGTTGCAGATCACCATTCATAAACAGAACAGAGAAACTGAGATACCTGTGTTCCTTTGAGCAAGCGCCAGACATAACATGTTCCACGATTATTTGCAGCAACGACCATGCTGCCATCCCACATTACTGTTAGAGACCTCACTGCTGTATCAACCTCTGGTACCTGCACTCAAGTGAATAATAGGTTTGACAGACATTTTTTTGGGGTGAAGTCACTTTCAATAACATAAGTCAATTCTCAGTAATAAATACAACACCACCTAGCAACTTTCACCATCCTATTATTATATATGTACTTACCAACTCACAGCTGCATGAATTAGCAGTCAGATCCCACACCCGTATATTTCCATTTTGATCACCTGATATTAATTCTCTCTGCAAGATGATAAAGTTATGAATTACATTGTGGGATTCTTGAAGTCGACAAAGACAAATTTGGCCCACTGCCTCGAATAACTATGAAAGGTTAGAAGCTGCAGCAGTTTCAGAAAGAAGAGGGGTATTGCCACACCAAAGTATTATGGCCAAGTAAAGAACACATCAAGCACACACACAAGATGGAATGTATTGGGTCCAGGTATGAGACACTGAAAGATAATCAAAGATCTATCAATAGCTACAGATCCAATATACTCTGATGGAATTAAAGAAATCTTGTATCAGAAGAATATCAAGTTAACATCTGGTCTTTCATTTGTGATGCATAATTTCACAACACTACACTAGTTCAATAATTAACATTCATTTCACTTTGACAGGATAATAAACTGAAATGATGACAGTTAGCAACTTGTATTTTGCCAAGAGACAACACAGTAATCCATGAACTACTAAACCATCTAAACCCTCAGTTAGTTAGCAGTTTGTTTTTTCCAGGATCCAACATAGTCATCAGCAAACTACTAACCCATCAAAACCCTTATTCTATTTCTAATAAGCACGTATTAATTGCAGCAGATGAAGAACTGGATATAGTTGTGTGAAAATTAGCACTGCAATATTCAGTTCTCCTGGTCCTTGTTCTTTGAAGGACTAGGTTAAGGGTCAGATAGCAATAGCGGTAACCTAATTATCATCAAACAATCCTTTTTCAAGTAGTTTAGAGCATCAGCATGTGATGTCACTAAATCCCTAATCTAGTCAGTCAGAGATTGTTGTAGGATTTTACCAAGCCCTCATTCACTTCATTCTCATTCATTACCTCCGACAATTCTCTTTGATTGTTCTCTAAGTCAACTGATTTGCTTCACACATAATTCCTCAATAATGGACTTCAATACATACTTCTTTCAGGACCCATCATTATTCTATTACCTTCCTCTACTTCATCAATGCGCTTGCAGCTAAAACCTTCCTCCCTTACAATGTCCAATGACTTTCATCTTGCTGTTTTATGATATGCTTAAGACTTTTCTATTCATTTAAAACAAAAATTAAGCAACCGATTTGTTCAACTTCCACCCATTCTAGAACAATGGAAACCAACTTTTTAGAAAGATATTGAGACAAACATATGTTTTGCATCAGAAAGGGTCTAGATTTGAGTTTCATGGCATGAATTTGAGAGAACTGTGATACAGATTATGGACCAAGTGAATTGGAAAGAGCACAATCATGATAACACCTCCTATCATGCAGTTGGGGGTGGAGAAAAAATATTGACAGAAGAACACCCAGATTTTTATCTGTTCTAATTGTTGCTTACTGGACACAGCAGGAAGCAAAATAGAATTGGGGATACTTCAACAGTTGAAAAAAGAAAAAACCAATTAACAATATATGGTTTAGAAATTGGTATGATTGTAAGTAAACTGTGGGCACCATGAGTGAAATGCTTGAAATATTTATCCCATAAAAATAATATCAAAAGATGATTTAGTTGCAGATTGCATTATGACCACATCATAAAAAGATCATCAAGGAGCATCTAAAGTTGAACCTGATTTGGATGTAGAACCACTGTGTTAACAGCTGCACGACTTTCATATTCTCGCTGACAAGTTGCAGTCCTGAAACAGGGATGCAGTAAATAAAACATGGAGCATAAGAAGATCAGAATAACTAACAAATTTACACATAAAAATTTAACCTGCATAGTACTTGTGCACCAATGTGCAATACATGATCCTTTGAAACTTTCTTTTTTTAATAACATCCTTCAATTTTATATCTTTTAGTATTTTACAAAATTTAGAAAGCTTCTAAAAACCATGAATTCACAGCACCAATATGAAATGCCATACATTGTGATAATCAGCAAGTCAAGGACCGGTTCAGAATATAAGTTATGCAGATAACAAATGTTAACCAGCAATTTGACATGAAACCCAACCATTTATTCAGAACATTGAAGAGGGTAACACATCCAAGCATGATCAAATGAAAACAAGCTGTTTGAGATACCTTAAATCCCATATTTTTACTGTGCCATCTTCAGAACCCGAATACATCCAATTCCCATCACATTGAAATCCCACAGCCATCACATTATTGGTATGGGAATCATAGCTTATAACCTGGCACCATACAATATAAGCAAAGCATTAGAATCTATAGGAATACCCATTGCAAAGATTATGACCTCTTGAAACATAAAGACATGCCGGTTGAGGGCTGTTGGAGTTAACATCGAAAAGGCGGATGTGAGGATTTCCAGCTGCAGCAAGGAATCGCTTGTCAGGGGTTATCTCCATCCTATTAACTTGCTGCAGACAGCATATATGATAAATCACATTATAATTGTAAAAGAATTTAAGATAATTGGATTTCATATAAAAATCAGTCATGAAATACATGTGTTTGTAAAGCATGTGTCATACCAGTTCTTAAATTTAAGGAATTCAAGATTGCACGAAGAACAAGATATGGGCCATGTACCAGCAAGAAATGGACAAGTGTAGACTTTCGACACTAAGACGAGAAGACAAAACCGTAAAGATAGCACATTTATCTTCGCTCGAAATCCAATTTTAAGAAGAAAATCATTGTCTCCCGTGCGATTTTATAAGAGAAGTGAAAAATAAAACAAAATTGAAGGAAGAAAGAAACCCATAAAAATTTGAAGGGGGGAACACTCACAGAATCTGGGTACTGAATGGTGCGGTAGCACCGACCGCTTTTGGCCTCCCAGAACTTGATGGTGTGGTCATATCCAGCCGTCGCAAGAACCACCGAAGGTTGGCTCATCTTGAAGCTCCCAACCTTGTTCGATCCGAGAAATTACGAAATAGAATAATAAAATCATGATTTGCTAGGGATGAAGGATTGTTTCGTACCCTCGACAATCCAACCAATTGCCACGCCCCTCTACTGGATCATTACTCGGCCTCGACCATGAATAAGATCTCCCATCTCTGGTAATCCATCAAAAAGAGAGATTGAAAGCTGGACCAAAAACAGAGAGAGAGAGAGAGAGAGAGAGAGGTACTGAGCTCGGAGAGAGAATCGAACCACGAAAGGGTTTAGCCGCGACAGTGATTATATTAGAAAATTAGGCTGTATAAATCCAAACCTTGCTTCCACGAACGTAACCCTAGTTCCTCGTCCGCGGTCTAGGGTTTTGGGACAGCGCCGGGAAGTCACCGGAGTAAAATCGGCGAAGGATCCCAGCCACCCTCATCGAGCGCGCGTCAACGGGCTCCGCTCGGGTTGGCCGTTGGTATTGTTTGTGACTGAAATCCAAGTACGTGATGCCCTGGCCACTGTCGTACTGTCGTGAAATACCCTGACATTTGGGTGGGCTCATTTTCGTTACAAGTTTTCTGGGCCTTACTTAGCCCAAGAATTTGCACGGTGGCCGAGCAGTGTAGGCCCAACCACTAAATTCCACTCTTATAAACTAGAGGCTTGTTTAGCCAAGGAAAAGTCTTTGTGCACCATCGAGTACAGCAAATTATTGCGACTAACGTAGATCATGCTGCATCAAGGGCGATATACAAAAACTTTTTCTATTTAGCTATATCAAAAAGAAAAAACCTTTCTGCATCGTACTTAATGTAGAAGCACACGCACTTCACATTGATTGATCATGCGCGTGTGCAGCCATAAATGCGATGCACGAAAGGACAAAATTGTCTTGGGCCATGCAAGGCCGTACGCACGCACGGCAATCATCGTGTGCGATGCACAAAGACCTTTCCTATAAAAAATATTTAATTTTTTATCTTAAATTTTTATCCTTCATTTCTGGATCTCTTGTTTATTAAAAAATTATTTATTAAAAAAAATTTAAATTTAAAAATTTAAAAAAATGATTCAAATGGTGAAAGTATAATGATATGCAGTAAAAAAAAGGATGGTAATGATAGTAAATGATATAAATATAATGGCAATAGTAGTAAATGATGAAAATAGCCATGGTAACAAGTGCTACATTTATGGTGCTGTGATGGTGGTATGTTTTGAATATTATGGTGGGTGATGGAGGCATAGGATGGTAGGTGTAGTAAAGATATGATGATAGTGATAGAGAATGGGTAGAGAGAATGATGGTAGTGGAGATATAATGATAATGATGATCAAGGTATTGATGGTGGGTGATGGAGATATAAGGATGGTGGTGATAGTTGCCACGATGATGGAGATGATGGTGAGTGACAAAGGCATTATGATAATGGTAGTGAATAGTAAAAATAATGGTGATAGTTGTAGATGGTATAAATATGATAGAAGAGTTGCTAAAAGTATGCTGATAAAAAATATTATTTTTTTTTTAAAAAATTAATTTAAAAATGTTTTTCAAATCTACTATATATTTGATAAATTTTTTTAGTTTTTATTTAAAATTTATTAAATTTAAACATAAAATCTTATTTTCTACCATCATGGAGAAATTTTTCAGGCAATGGTCCAAGTTTCCACAAGCAGACCAGCCTTTTAAGTCAAGAATTTGTAGCTAAGATTGTCTGTCCGTGCAACAAAAGGAAACCCAAAAAAAATTACGAAAACATAGTAACAACATCTTACTAATACTTCAATTCTATTTTTAGCATATGGATGCAACATAATAATTATAACATGGCAAGATCTTGCTGCTTCTTAAATAAATATTCATTAAATAACTGTTAAAGGAGCTTTATATTTTACTATATTTACTTTTAAACTCTAATCCATGATATATATATATATATATGTAATCTTCTGTGCTAAAAAAATAATGTGCTAATTTGTTGTAATTTCTGTTTATCTCAAAAAAAATTATTATTAGCAATATGTAATACTGCCACAGCCAGCTTTAAATCTGGATAATAAGACAGCAAAGCGGACGTCAGATTAACAGCGAGTTTCATTGAAATTTAATAGAAAAATAAGGATTCAGAAAATTGACCCCAATAGTTAAGAAAAGACTTGATAATCACGATCATGAATATTATTTATAATATATGATTACATCACTGTAATGATAAAATCCTTTCTTCTACCGTAATTAGTCATTCAGATGACGGCGTTTTGGCGAGCCAAATATAACTACAAGCATGACGGATATGCATTGGATCTTTGCTTTAAATAATACATTTTTAAAAATTATTTCTGATCATAATGCTAGATGGATGATATTTCTAAGAACAATATCCTCCATGCCATCTGAAGTGCCAACCAACCCTCTCTCAGGATTTCTCTTTTTTACAGCATCACAAAAAGAAATTATCTTTTGGACAGATGAACTACAAATCAAACGCTAAAAATGAGCCTTACCATTTTGACAAGGGTTATAAAATCACTTGTTTAAACAGGCAATTTAAAGTCATTTCTTGATTTTTACTAAGAAAATTTGGTCACATAAACCCATCCAACTTCAAGATGAAATTATTTCTTAAAGTGATGATTTTAAAAGCATTAAAAAGAAAAGCAGAAACTCTTGCAGAAGTTTTTGTAAGTTTCGTAAAAATTCTGTGGGATGCCATACTCGCCATCCCCTATGACATCTTCACATTATTCCTAAAAATAATTTCTTGCCAAAATTATTTCTAAAAATAATTTATAAATAAACATTATTTAAGGCAAAGATCTGATATACTTCAGATGGCTGTGCATACTTCAAAGGATAGAACGAGCACAAACCAAATGGGGGCTGGAAGATGCTGGCAAAGTTCGTAATTGGGGCTTTAGATGGTGGTTCGCAGAGCGAAGTTAATCGTCCCCTTAACTTTTCATTATACGGGATTTTTTTAAAAAAAAATGCTGGCAAATACGTCAAATTTATTGCATGAAGACGTGGGATACTTGGAGATTAAAATCTTTTAATACGTATCATCATGACCTGTACAACTTGCATGACATAATTACAAAACAGGGACAAACTAAGGTATGTAGTCTAGAGGCTGAGAGGTACCATAAAGCTATACAATTTGGGAGTAACTCTGGATTGTCATCAATGAAAATAGTTGACCGTAAGATGAGAAATGGAAGGCCTGGGGTGCTCCATCTCAGCAAAAGATGGATGCGCATCAACAGAATATTAAGCAAATTATCATGATGACAGCATGAAACCAGGAGGTCAGTGGTCCATTCTCTTCGGCCGCCAACAGTCAGCTCTCCAAAGATGATTCGAGTGTCCAGATGGAGAAGTTCCAAGTCAGACCTGTTTCTGAATTTCAGTTCTCCATTTAATCCCATTAAAGAGACTGCCTGTCTTCTTAATTTTCCCCCTTTTTATTGAATAAACTATTCATTAGCAAGCAACAAACAACAACGCCTAGCCCGGAACACCATTGAAGTGGAAGAACAAGTTCAAAAGGTAGAACATAGCCAAAGTTCAATTCTGACCTTTCTGAAGAACTCCTCTGGAAGTTCTAATCAAAACCAAAAAGACTAATTAAGGTTGTTTGCCTAAGCACTTCAGAAGTCTGATCAAGACCATGAGATGCCACCTATGTCATGTTGGAATTGAATCAGATAGAGAATCAGACTTACAGATATACAAAAGACAATAAGTCAATAACTTGAGAGAAGCCAATCAATAAAAAGATCAGGAGAACCAAGCATCTTTACTCAAAAGCATGATAAAAACAATGAGCAATATCTAGGATCAGGCTTGCGAGATTAATGTTTGCTCTCACAGTTATGATAATCATTATCCCCATATATCATACGAAAACATAAAAGTATACTTGCTCACCAAATATGTAAGAGCTGCATAGCGCTCCTCGCTCAGATACAATGGTTTTCCTCTGCTCATGCCATGATCCTGCAGAGAGAGAGTATGGTGCACAAAGAAGTCAGTAGTGGTGAAACGAATTCATCATGAGCATGAGAGCACACTTGAGATGCTAATTTTCTCTGCTTGCAGTAATGCACCTGTACAAATCTATGCATCTGTAGTATTAGACAATGCAGTGTTAAATAGGCCATTCAGACTTTCAACTCAAATTAACTGTTCATGTTGCATGGTAGCATCATCTCGGTGATAGCTTCACAATAAAAGCTAAGGTAGTTCTTTGATGTTCATGTTTCAACCATTTATAATTATTAGATTTGAATGTTAAGCTAAGTCAAGCCATAAATTTGAACTGCAAATCAATGCCTTGAAGGGATTGAATCTCAGGCTTCAGATACATTTAAGGGATTGAATCTCATGCGCTGTTGAAAGGAAGGTGGGTTGTTGAAAGTTGAAACTGTCAAGGCTCTAAACTTTCAAACATACAATAATACCATATTTGCACCTTTGAGACATGATTCTCTTATCATAGTTTTGGAGCTTTAAAATAATATAATTACCTCTTCACCGAAGGCATCCAGGTAGGGAGATGGCCAAAGGGTTTGCCTTGCAGATCTCTGCAATAAGATTATGGTATCCTGTAACCAAAACCATCATTATCAGCAACAAACTAAGCAAATGTGCTCACCTCATCAATTGAAGCATTGACGATATAACATACCCCGACCAACAGAAACACACCTATACCAGCACCACAGGCCATTGCATGATTCAGGCATTTACTTGTCCTAAAGAGGGGTGATCAACAATTTAGGTCATGCACTTGCAAAGACACAGAGATATAACAGTACAATGCTAGACAAAAGAAAATCATGGAAAAAGGTTATCTGCATGAAATTAGAGAGTTTCATACGAACCGGCAGCATGGCTTCCAGTTTGAAGAACATAATTTACCACAAAGCAAACACAATGCAGGCTCATGTGGAATAGATTTGCAATCAGAGCATTGTAGCTTTACATACCTGCAGTACCAATTTTATTAATTTAAAGATCATCAATCATGTTGAATTGAAAATTTAACAGCATTCGATACCACATCTGCTTAAACATATTTTTATCCAAACCTTTGCAAAAGATCCTGGTAAACCAGAGGTAATTGCATCAACTTAAAGGGAACTGCTGAATTGGAAAATAAGACACCTCTATGTTTACGAACCCTGAACTCCTTGCTGAAATGCTCACACCATCTCAGGGATAAAGCATGCACAACCTCATTCTTCAAAACTAATTCCAATGAGTGAATCTGAAACATATCTTCCAATTCCTTTATTCCGTTAAGCTCCACGGTAAGGCAGTTAGCAGTATCTAATGCATCGTTGCTTGTATAAAGACTCGGTCCTTCCCATACATAAGGACTACCATCAAGTGGGGCCAATGTTGAGGATTTTAGCAATTTCCAGAGTAATGCACATCTTCGTAGATAAGGAAATGTTAATCTGCGGATCATATCATTCGGATGACAAGAAGTATCAATAGAATTTGAGACAAAATATTGTTGAACAAGGTTTGATTCTGCTATAGTCTTGGAAATATCATTAAGAAGGCAGTCATCAAAGCTTGATATGTCAAAATCATGTTTGCTATAGCATGTAATCAATGCCTGCAAAATGACATGTCCTTGTGTTTAGGCATACAAAGAACAGAAATGAGAAGGTGAGCAAATAATTATGCAACCACAAGTTTTTCTAGAACATACTAAAGATTATATACCTGAACAACACAAACAACATAAAAGAGATGCACAAGAGGGATGAAGAATTCACTTGATGATATAAATGGAAGTGGAAGACAAAAAGCACGGTCATTAATGAAGAAAAGGATCCTGAGCAAGGATAGGATCGGCCACTTGTTTCCAAAACTGAGTGTCAGGAAAGGTTGCTCCCTTGTCAAAGTGTTCCAGCACAGAAGAGAATGTACCTGACGAAGGCAAAATGAATTGGGGGTGTAAAATCCACATTTGCATTTGTGCATTTCATGATGCCATTATTAACAAATTAAACTTTCCCCTTTACTTTTGATAATGTCATGCACGTAGTCCAAAACTACGAAAACTGCTTCAGAACTACATACATACATCAGCAATAGGAACTTGGGTTCATCGTTGACCATTGAATAAACATCAATAGATGGCATACCCAAAAGCCTTGATCTTCAAAGGTATCAAAGTTGCTTGAAATGTTACCCAAGCAACACTTAAATGGAAAAATAATTGACCATGTTCTGCACATTGGAAAGTGACTCTCCATTATCCATGTCTTTTTATATATAACTTTCTTAAATAAGTTGCTAAGAACTAATCATCTTCCTATAACACCTTTGATACTATCAGACCTACTTTATATACTAATTATATATAATCTTTCTGTTATTGAATCTCAATTTTCTCTTATCAACTATATTTTCAGTCATGCTTTAAATATATAAATTAATCATATATAAATTTTATTTTTAAATAAAAATAAATTTTTATAGTTACAATTTACTAATTAAATAATAGAATTATATCCTCTAATAAAGCATAGATTATATCAAAAGAAAATATTTTTATTTCAATTATAAATCTTTTACAAATGTCATATTTATACTTTTTCTTTCTGAAATGCATCGAGAGTAAAAGGCAAATGAAAAAAAGAATCGGAGTATTAATAGAAGGAAGAATGGTAATTGTACAGGAATATTTGAGGAAGATTAAAAAGAAATATTTTACTTAGTTCATGGAAAACCAATTTAGATATCTTTCGAATGGTTAAGTATTATCCCAAATTTGACAAGTAAATAATAATTTAAAAATATAACTTATCCTTTTACTTTTTTGACTAAAGCAAAAAAAACATAGGCAACTTGATCGATAGGAAGTTGACCAACTTTTCCATAAATTTTTTCCAACAAAGAACAGAGTTAGAATGCTTACCTTCTTCCAATTATTTTAACAAATTAGAAATTTAAAACAATTTTGAATGCCGATTCATTCATATGCAACATATACCATGGTTGCTAATCACCAAGATAGCATTAAAAGTCTGAAAGAGGGTTTAAAACCATACCTCTTGGCTTGTCAACATTTGAGAAATTGCTATCCCCTGAAATACCAGAACAAATTGACCCTGCTAGAAGTTGAATGCCTCTGAACCTCAGGAGTACTTCAAGAGGATCCAAACTGCGAGCAGATTGGGCAACATGAAGTAGCAACGACAATATGGATCCACTAGAAGAACGAAGTTCGCCATATAGAGATTCAAGGCAAGACTTTGAACCAGTGGAATACATGTTCAGCCTCCCACGAGCAGCAATTTCTATAGATATAATAGAGTACCTTAGTGTGTCCCAGAGAATCAGTGAATGACTGAGCCGCCCAGATGCTGACAAGCTACCATAACAGTGAGGATAATACAGTACAAACAATTTTTGAAGGGCAGGCTCCAGAGCTGGTTCTATGGTCTCGCTAGGCTTTCCAGAGTATGCTTTTAGGTATCTGTCCTGTCCAACCATTTTTGATGTGCATTGAAGAACAGACAATGCAAGTGGGAGGCTCAAACTGCCACCAACCAAATCTGATGAGAATGATGGTATATTAATCGGTGTTGCGCTACTGATTGATGATGCTGTCTTCCTCCAAGCATTATTAGAAGTACAGTGGAATGCAGGTAGGATAGAATTTGCAAATCTGCGGCATACAGGGCACAATAACTCTCCCTGGAAAAAAAAAAAAAATATTAAGGTAAGTTATAACAACTCATGGAAAATAATTGCAACACAACATCATAATGGAAATACATCTTACCAGATATGGGTCCGCAATGTGGTGGACTCCCTCAAAACCTAGCCTCCGAATGTATCTGCAACAAAGCAGGGAAAGCGAAAGTATCAAGGATTTTCTTTTTAAGCAAAGATGAGCAATGGTCAACTATCAATAACAAAATTCCACTAACCTTATCAAATGAAAATGAATTACAATTATATAAATATGATAAGCCTAATCATCATACAGTACTATCTTGTCCAACAAGCACTCAAACATGAGACACATCTTTTAAGTTTTAATCCAGTGCTGGCTAGTCATAGGATTTGGATCCTGTTTGCCACACCGTTATACTTTGTCAATATAATTTGATTAAAGCTGTCAAGTTAACAACCAAAATAATGGAAATTACCATACTTGTAGACCTAAAACCTGACCTTCTTTCACATACAGGTCCCAATATTTCAATCAAGATGACCGATTTTGTTATGATGCTGGAATGATCTTGTTCACACTGCTTTGGGCTTCCCTTCTATAAAACACTTTTTTTCTTCTCCAATAACTCTTCTAAAATAATTGTCCATTCGTTATCAGTTTCCATATGCACAAATATTAGCGAATTTGTCGGTCTTCTTTCACAGACAGCTTTCTTCCGAGATAACATTCTCAGTAAAACTTATGGTACAACTTATCAAACAGTCAGAAGACCCAAACAACCTCGTATGACTCGATACAACTCAACTCAACTCAACTCATCTAAGCCTTTTCCTAACTACATGGGGTCGGCTCAACTCAACTCAAAGCTGATAATTGAGCAATATATAATTGAGGATGCTAAGGTACAAGAACTGCAAAAAACTCAGCATTTGCACCAATAGAAGGTAAGGAGATACAGATTGGGATGGTACTGCTCTGAAAAATGGAAATGACCTCTGCTTGGTTACTGGGAGCATCCAGGACCTGGATGTTTACTTTCACTTTAGAAGTATGAATAATGGTGAGTAAATAGGAAAGAAAGTTCTGAGAAGAACAGTGTGACAAAGAACATATTTCAAAATAGGTAGAAACAAAGCATGATTATATTTTGATAGAAATGAAGCATGATTAACACATCAAACTTCAATTGATGGAATGAAGATTGTTGTATTGCCACTTTCATTATGTTATCTGAGTTATCAGTCACTTAGAAAATAGCTGTACTTTTTATCTGGCAGAATGGTCCTTTAAATTACTCTCATACAATCAAATTATGTAAAAACTTCAATAATCCATGAAGTTCAAGAACTATTTTTAGGTATACTTCTCCTCCGGTGCTTACTTTGTATGAACTAACATATAGTACATCAACAGTTTTACACCTATTTTCTTGTTCTTAATGTTTGTAATTTTGAAGAGGCATATGGTAAATTGGCAGCTAGACGACCACAGTGCTTAGGCAGATACCAAGCCAGAACAAATTCAAAAGTGTACTTAAAGTTAGCATAAATTGTCCATCCATCCATCCATAAACCAAAACCAAAAGAGATCCCTGCTTTGGTTTCAAATTTTTGCCCAAAATTCCTATTTTTCTCCTTAAATCTAGAGGAACTTCAGAAGTTTGACCTCCCTGATGCCTAAGATAAATATGCATAACTAACAAGTCACATCTACTCAACTGCCACATGGCCTTTACATTTCATAACAAGGCCCACATTGCTCAGGGTTGTCTTGACTAGGAATCTAGCACCATTTTATCAATGGCATTCCAAGTTCTTTTTCTTTTTTTAGGGAAAGAAGTACCATATCTCAATTATTAACAAACGGTATTCCAAGTTGAAAAATGACCATAAGACATCCAAATTTTGGCAGATCACCAAAATCCATAAAGCACATTTATAGGGGTTACTTGCCCATGTGAGAGTTGACTGCCTTGCAATAAAATAAGAATCTTTTTAAGTTTCTTAATTCTCTAAGCAACAAGACATGCAAGTTCCCTATAAGATACAGTTCTAATGAACATCCACATTGAATGTTAATTGGGAAACAATAATTATTGTGACTTTCCTTGGTTAGTACATCAAAAAAATTATAGTGAGGTGCATGTGGGGGCAAGAATTAGAAGCACTGCAACTGAAGTGGCAAAGAGGAGGCAAGTAGGCAACATTAATGTTCTTTTGGATGAAGGAGAGAGCCCCACAGAGCAGTCATAACATCTTATAGCAGATTTGTCTTCAAACATCTATGGGAAAACAAAAACTTGATGCCCAAAATCATGATTGTTCAATGAATCCAGAGTATTGTAAGATAAACTTCAGAATATAAAAACATAATGAGCATTGCCTTTTCATAGGTCAAACACTTTCCATGACATACTTGGGAAATTTTGTCTCACATAGTCTTTTTTCCCTTTTTTTGAGATTAGAAGGGGCTAGTCCCCCTTTATCTACCCTACATCCACCCCATCTCTCAAGGGCCGACTCCAACCAGAATCGAGTCCTTTCCCACAAGAGGTGATACCCATCCAAGCAAGCACTTGGTCTAAATTTATCTCATAAAGTCATTCTTCGTTTCCTTTCAAAAAAAGGAAATCAGTCATCAGATAAAAGAAACTCTACAAACAAAGTCTAATTATTAAAAACAATTTCAGTAGTTAAATGTATCATTGAAAAAGGAAAAGCTGAATGTCTATAAACAGATGACTATATTCTAAGTTCCAACAGCATACCGTTGTTTCAAGGATGATAGATATCTATCATGACACTCCTGATGCACAGTGTGCCCACAAGAAGAAATATAAATCCCATCACAATCGCTTGGACCAAATCCATTGAATTTGGCAGTTGAAGCAGGGTTTGATGACACATTTGCAAGACGTTGCAGGCCATAAATGGAAGAGTGATGTTTTGAAGTCCCTCTCGACAAATATGCAATGTACTCCTCAAGCACAGAAGACTCAATGTTTTTCTTTTTCTTTGAACCTACTGGAACACGCAAAGTAGAACATGTCTGTTCACCATCCAGTGCCTCTGCATGGGATTCAATACTTACCATATCTCCTACAATAGACTGGTAGATTTCATCCTCCATCATCTCAAGAGACAATGTAGCGTCTGTGCCTTTATCACATGATACGGTAGGTGGCTGAATTTTTCTAATATCAGAAAGTTGTTCTTTGAAAAAGTCTACAAATGCATTTCCTTCTACAGGTTCTATATTAATGGAAAAATCAAGGCCTGCATTCTGAAAAAATAGCACCGGACTGCTTGACCCAGCACTAGATGGATTAACAAGCCCCGCTTTTCCAACTGATTGTATCTCCTTATCTGATTGGCCTCCATCATCAAACAATGGTGGACCTCTCTCAACAAATGTTGTAAGCCGAGATTTCTAATTTCAATAAAGCAGGAAAAAATGAAACTACAATCAATAGTGGAAAATAATGATGAAAATCAGCAATTTCTTGATGGCATACAAGAATTTGATGAGACTTAAACAGTAAAAATCATGAGAAGACCTGATGATCAGTATGTCTAAAGTGAATTATTAGAAGCAAATTCCTACCTGGAGAAGAATCAGGAAGCATAACGGACTCTGGGAATCTGGATCACGACAAAGGGCACAAAGTGGTGACGATTCCTCAGGGGCATGGTCAACCATTGTGTTTGATACTTCCTGCTTGGATATTGGAACATCTGGTTCGTCATTAGCCATGGACTTAACGCTCGCAATAAATTTTGATTGTTCAGCTCTCATTTTGGCCTATAATGTGACCGATGAGCAAGGAAGGCAAGAATTGGTAAGTAATAGGTATCAACATGCTGAATTAGGATGAATTTCTGCAAAACAAAAAGTTGTTTACGAACATGCATGATCCCATGAATATATATGCATAAAAAATTACTGCATATTTAAACAGCATATATGGATCAAACAAACATCAAGCCTGATTTTTCATGCATAATTTCCCATCACCAGTCAAATTAAATGCTGAATAAATCCTTTTAGAGACATTGGTCTATTAAATATTACAATGGTCATTTATAGAGATTATGTAGTCATATAACATCATTATGCATCCCATAAGAGGCCATAGCATATTGCAATCATGCATAAAATTATCAACACTCATTTCCCTACAGCAATAGAGAATTGTTTCAAGAATAATTTGACGACAAGTCTGCAGTGATGGCCTCTCGGTATGCCACCGATTCCATATAGTATGTACCATACTGAACCATATTGGCCCGATATCAGTACCCAGGACCACAAACCATGGCCAACATAGTTGTTCTTGATTGATTACCTATGAAAGATTTATTTAACTTTTGCTGGTTTAAAGACACAAGATTTGAGATTTTGATGATTTACAAATTTGAGTAAGGGTGAATATTATCTCATGAAAGCTTCTTAAAACAGAAACTAGATGTGCAGTTTAACAACTCTACATTCAAACAGCTCATGACTCCTTTATTTGGGAGAGTGGTTAAACATAAAGTCAAATTTCCCTATTCATCAAATCATCTTCCTCATGTCTTTCATCTTCAGGGACTTTACCTTCAAATGCCCCAAGAAAACAATCTTGCAAATGAGGAACACAAAAGCCCACATAATGAATTCAACATAGAAATATTTATTTCCAAAGAGCTGTTAGGGAGGACATAATTCATAACTATAAAATTGAAAAGACATCACATTTCCATGTAAATTTGCATAGCAGTGGCACAAAATCTTTTCCAAGAAAACGTGAAGAGCTAGTCAATCTTGAAGGATTAAGATAAATACAGAAACTCTAAAATAGTTAATCAAAAAATAATTTATGGTTGACAACAGGGGAAAGGGAAAAGGTAACAACATCTTACCATTATGGCAGACTGATGCTCCCGTGCTTTTGCCCTACGCACCTCAGTATCAGAAGCTGATGCTGAATTTTGCATGGTATTGTCAGGAAACTGCTGAAGCATTCGACGGACCATATCTGGTGCCAATTGCTTCAGAGCACTCATGCAATCGGTACTCAGATGAGCAAACCTCTTCAATAAATCCTCGATCAGAGAAGCAATGTTACACTGCCTGGTCTCAGAAAAACTGTTATCACTTTCTTCCTTGTGCATCCTCATTAATGAAACTAGTAGTGACATCAAGCTTTGATTCTTCCAGAAAACAGACTCATTGGAGGCACCTACATCAAATTCTTCACTGGCACAAGTCAATATAGGAAAAGAATCTTCTGCATGATGAGAAAAACTCATGTGTGACTGATTATCGTGACTCTGTGAATCACATATATCTAATGCTAAAGAGAGCAAGTGCAATGCTGTTATGATAACACCATCAGGAGCACGAGATACTGTCGAAGTCCCTGTAAAAACAGCATAAAATAGAATCACACGAACAATTTCAAGAACTGCTTTTGATGTAGCAATTCTAGAAATTGTAGTCAAGGGTCCAAAGACAGCAGTCCATCGAGGAATCTGAACATAAAGTGCGGAAACTTTGCAGAACTGGAAATATCTCTCCTCTGCAACCTGTAAATCCCGAGAATTCCAGCGAGGATGATACAGATCTAATTCTTTCCAGTATGCTTCACGCAGAGAATATTTACCCTGAAATGCAGGCAGATATCGTATCAATCTTAATTGATTGCAGACCACATTTTAGAAAGGAAAAACATATAGCACAACATGGACCAGAACCTGCTTCATGCCAGATGGATTTGAATACACTGCAAGCATATCGACAACATCTTGAAGCTGATCGCTCCTTGAAAGATCATGAGGAAGAGCTTCTACCAGCTGGCTATGAGTAGAATCTCCTATAGCTAACCTACAGACCAATTCTCTCTTCAAATTTTCAACTTGAGAAAGTCCAGAAAAGCGCCGTTCTTTGACTATTTGTATGATGAACGTGAGCATTTCCTGAACCAGAACTGCCTCATACCTGAAAACAATGTTTTCCTTACTGAGAGATCTGTCTAGAACATGTACTCACTCTCTCTCACATACGCACGCGCGCACAAGAGGCACACACACATGCACTCTAGAATAACTGGTTCAGAGAAGCATCAAACAAAATGCAGAAACGAAGGTTCTGTACCATAGATCGAAGCTTTTAGTAAGCATATACAGAAATCCTAGGAAGTGCAATCTCCATACAAGAAGTTTTGTTGCTCTGTTAAAATGCCCACAGTACATTGTCTTCTAATTTTGCTCATCAAACAACTAGAGAATAAATGCTCCACATTCAATTCTAAATTTTTTTGACTTTAGGAAGAAATTTCTTTGCAAAACAAAAATTAACAGGTAAAAAACATAAACAAATTTCTGAAAGGTTAAATTCAAGTTCAAGTGATTGGCATACAGGGCACAATGATAATCAACAAAGATGGCTCTGATTCATATAATTGAATTGTTATAAGCACATGTCATGATCTAATGAAAATCTACCACAACCATGAGAAGATTCAGGCTTCAAGCCCCAAAATATTCATGACAGCAAGTTAAAGGTATTTCCACCAAATTTTCCATTTTAAAAAGAGACTTTGAAATCAAATTAGACTAGTAGAACACGGTGCTGCTCAAATAAGGTTGGAAGAAAGTTGCTTTGAAATGAAGTTTTACTGTTATGGAGGGCAAAAGGCTTCAACACTTATTGCTGGGGAAAAAGATATATTGCCTTGGGTCATATCTCCAACATTTGACCTAATTTTTTACTGTATCATGGCATACCTAATTAACATTATTCTTTTCATGCATTACTGACACCATGTTTTTCCAGTAAATTCAGCTTACTTATTTAGTCCTCCATTCACAAATTACGATCACCAGCATGGGCCACCTTAAATGAAAAAGCTAGCATTTGTGATAATGCTCCACGGCAAATGAGTAGCGGTCTCTAGATGTTTTTTTATCCTTTTAAGGCTGGTTGGGAAGCTCTTCTGGATCCAGAGGATCAACAAGAAGAGTAAGTGGTAGCAAGACCAAGGGAGGGAGCCAGTGGGGGAGGAAGAAAGCAAGGAGTCACAGGCTTGATTCCTACCAGATTTTTTCAAAAGACATCTCAAGGTCTTTATCTTTTTTTAAAAAAAATCCTGCTAGGATTGGATTGTGAACACCACAATATCCCTCTCTCTTCTCCTGCTCCCTCACTTTCTCAACTCCCTCCCCCAGCCTCTCTTCCCCTGGGTCTATCCCACCAGATCTAGCAAGATGTTGCCAAACATACCATAGACTACAAATAACCTTAGGCCTGTTAGCTTTATATCTGGATGATGTTCAGATAAAGTCATGAATAGCATAAATCATATAGGAGATTCTCGATTTAGAAAAAAGAAGGGAACAGTAAATAATATTTTCAGCGAAAGCAACCATGAAACTTTCAAGATAACTTATAAAGTTACAAGTTTAATGTCACCACCACAGAAAAAGAGAAGAGGAGTGTCAGAAGTTACCGGCCAATCCTAGAAAGATGTATTTTCATAGCCCATAAACTCCCATCCCTCTCTCCCTGACATACACACCAAATAGTACATACTGTAAACACATTAATAATTAGAGTTGCAAAAACAAAAGGACAAAGCAATTGGATAGGCGAACCTATACCTCTCTATCACCCCCATACCCTTTGAAACACCAATGCATATTGCAAACCACTATTGTTAATCATTACAAAGAATTGAGGAAATGAAAGGACAAAATAATTTGATCAGACTGAATCCATGCCCATCCCACCCCCCACCTCCCCCACCCCAAACAAAAAAAAAAAAAAAAAAGAAAAAAATCATGCATTGAAATTGCAACAAGTATTTGAAGGGGGAAAAAAAACCATAACAGAATCTTCAATATTGCTTTTATCCTCAAACCTTAAGGTTATCTTAAAGCTTTCACCACTCTTGTTGATGTTCAAAATATCCCATCACTACCCAACAAAATGATCCTGTTCAAACTTTTTCCTCATTGTACCAAGATTCAATGCCATTCGGTAATGGTCAGATCAATGCATTTGCAGTTGAAATGGCCATGACCAATACAACTTCAACACATTAACTGACATCTGGCCAAAAAACACTCTTCCAACTTTATCAAGAAATAGCCATGCATCGCCTGATATTTAGTATAAATTCACCTACCCTAGCCAATAGAGCACATGATAGCGAATTTAACTATGGTGGTCTATTTTTTGAACTAGGTATATGCATGTGCAATGCATGGCCGCTGATGTGATTTAAAATTTAAAGATGGAAAATAAGATGAAAAAATGTAGACTTGTTTTTCTCATTTTATATTGTTAATTTAAATTTTAAAGTTATAATCCCCTTTTTTATGTCTTGCTCCGAACATCCAAAACCAAAGAGACATAAGCTAAATAAATACATGTATTAGATAAAAGTTTTTCTGAATTTTAAAAAGAGTTTAATTAATTTAAAACTATAGATTAAAAATAAATGAAATCTTTTCTTAATAAAATAGAGTTGATAGAATCTAAATGGCATAAAACTCTTCCATGGTAAAAGCAGATCTTTTCTTAATAAAATAGAATTGATAGAATCCAAATGAAATAAAACTCTTCTATGGTAGGGGCCTCACCATCATAGAAGTAACAGCTATAGTCCTGAGAGGCTTGTACTTGCATGAACCCTAAATTTCAGAGATTCTAAATTTTAAAAAGAGTTTAATTGATTTAAATTTATAGATTAAAAATAGATGAAATCTTTTCTTAATAAAATAGAGTTGATAGAATCCAAATGAAATAAAACTCTTCTATGGTAGAAGCAATTTTTTCTTAGTAAAATAGAATTGATAGAATCCAAATGAAATAAAGTTCTTTTGTAGTAGGGGCCTCATCATGACAGAAGTAACTATTAGTCCTGATAGACTTTCATTAACCCTAAATTTTAGAGACGGAATTATTACACCTCGAGTTTCCAACACGTTAACACTTTGTTTTCACACTTAAATAATATTCAAAAGCTATTTAACTTAACTGTACGCGTGGCATAAAAATACAATAGTTGATTTTCCAGTCCGAAACCATTTCAACTTTACAATATTTACAGATTTTCTAGCTTCCTCTATTTCTAATAATTATTTTTATATAATTTGGCCCATTTGATTGAATCAAAAGTACTGTAGCATCCAAATTGAGATGTGGTACAATTTACTAACCACAATCGCTGTGGATCTTGATACTAGTATTTTAACTCTTGCTCTGCACCAACTTCCAACCGTATCTTCTGCACAAACCTATTCACTTACTTAACTCCACAGCTATTCACTATTTGGACCACGATCGTCTGAAGCTCCCTCAACTGGAAACCTCTTACTTTTTGTTTGTGCAGACTTCACCCATATGAACTATGTGAATCCTCCCTTTGCCCACATCCAACTAAGGCCCCATTTCAATTAGCTGTTAGGATGCCTTTAATTGGCTGTTTTCCAGCAGCTATGTGAGATAGCTGTTGGCCAACAGCTATTCCAAACAAGCCCTAAAGCCCTTTATGCCCACACTCAAACTATCAAACTGTTAAAAAGCAGGTACCCTATTCCCATATGTTAGGATTGCCTCAAACTTCAAAGGAAGATTGAGATAAATTGTGAAGAAGAGCACTCATCCATGTTAAGTCCTTTATGCACAACCTCAGATTATCAAACAGCTAAAAAGTTGGTTCTCAATTCCCACATTAGAATGGCCTCAAACTTTGAAGGTGGGTCAAGATAAATTGAGAAGAGAAGGAGAATGTGTCAAGATGACTCTCTTTGTTATCATGTAAACCATGAATCAGCATCTATCTTATTGTTATCTTCATCCCTGGGAACCACTACAATGGTGCTTTTATGGATCCATCATCCATGAATGCAGACCATGCCAAATGGACAAATGGATGCAACATAAAGTTCAAAGAGTTAACTCTAATAGATTGTGCGAACAAAAATGCCCAGCCAACCAACTACCAATTTCAGGGACAAGTTCTGGTATCATAACCAAAAACAATGGGTATCGACTTCAAAGTCAAGTTGCATGATGCAGGTAGAAAATCAATAGCAGACTCAATATGAGCTACCTAAAGGAAGTTAAATAATTTGAACCTCATTCTGAAATCATAACAAACAGACCATAAATGCAAATGCAGTGAAACCTTAAACTAAAGAAGAGAGTATACTTAATTCAAACAAGGACAGAATAAACTGGAAAATAGCTTTATTCTTTTCCTTAACTATAGCCGAATAAGCCAAAAACATGCATGATTCTTCCCCTCTTCAGTTTCTGCTGCTTAATGACTAATCCTTGCTACCAAAACTGATAAATCATATTTTTATTTTCCACCTGGAAAAATATACTCCCCTGTGCTGACTGAGGTAGACAATGATATAAACAGCAAGCATTACTTCACTGATGATAGTTGGCTATACCAATTCAGCCCTGCCAGTTTCGGTTGATGATCGAGAAAGTGCTCTAAAACTATATGCATCAATTGCAATTGAACAATGAATAGAATCTTCTAAACAAGGCACACTTTTCACATAGTTCAGTTTTAACAATTTGATTAAACCAACAACAATCAGCAGTAATGACCAAACCAACTTTTGAGTTCTGCGTGTCTCATCTTACTAAACTTTCTCTGACAGCTTTACCAGGAAAGAGAAAATTATAACAAATTTGAACTATAGAAAGAACAACAATAAAAAAAGAAAAAAGAAAATTCAGATGCAGTGTTATTTTTCTTGGCACCACAGAGGAACCATATTTAAAAAATTAGATTCTAGATCCTCACAAACACCGATATACAAAAATAAAAGGCATGGCATCCAGTGGCATATTTTTCACAAGATATAAATTTAAATATATGTACATTATTTTACTAATTTAATTATTCTAAAAATTACAATTTATGTCACTAAGTTGAGGGAAGTTTAAACTTTAAACAACTATGAGACATCTGCTAGCGCAGCTTCAGATGAGAATCAAGAAAGATAATTAAACCCAATTTAAGAATATTGAAGTTCTAAAAATTCGTGGCAACATGCAGCTGTCAGTGGATACTTCATTGTTTGCTTGTCTTTTCTCTTTCATGAACAAAATGTGCTACAGGGCATTATCACAAATTTGTGGTATGCAAGCATGATATAAACACAAGTAAACTTAAACTCAAAAAAAGAGACAGTGAATGCACATTTGACATGCTGACGTGCCTTCATGGAGAGACCAGATACTCACTCATTATGTTCTGCAAGATTCAGAGACATATAATTTGTTAAACCAAATCGTTCTTGAATCCTCCTCACAAACAACTCTGGAGAAGCTAATGCAGCACAGCATTGTAACAAAAAAAGATCAGATTCTAGCCCTTGTTCAGACCTAGAAATGAAGGAAAAAATGAAAACCTCAGATTAACTTATTCTGGATCTTATTCTAATTGTAAATTCAATAAACTGCATTACAGACTTACCATTGGACATAATGATACCACTCAGAGCTTAATGTGGCAGCATCACCATTTCTACGCCACATACCTGCACGCACTTGAGCACAAAATACTCTTAACCTTAGTGGATGCTCCATCACAAAAGCAGAAAATCCATAAGGCTGTAAACTACCCAAGACCTGCCCAAAAAATTCATGGTGATATGCTGATGAAGGTGGTGAAGAAATCACAATTACCTTCTCCAACTTTTCAGTTTCACCATAACAATATTTCATTGCTTTTCTCAATAGCAACGAAAGCAAACGATGTAGCGGAATGTGAAAAGATAACCCCTGTAAACTGACATCATAAACCATATCAGGCCAATCAGCCATGCTCAATAGACCCAATGCTTCCAATTCTCCACCAAAGTCTATCTCCAGAAGACTGTCATCTGACAATCCACTTGTCGAAGCATGATGAGGATAGCAATTAGTGGAACCATCAACATCCATTGAATCACCACCGGTTGCACCATGAATAAGAGGATGAGGAGGCCCCTCATGATGCCCACTAGGGGTAGGCACTTGGTCTCCATCCATATTCTCCCTGGACACAGATGTCCTGTAAGCCTTATTACTCTTCATGCCCTTCTTTTTACTAAATAACTTCTTTCTTAAAGTTGAGAGATTATAACCACTGTAACTGATAGCATCAGGAGCAAAGGAATTGTTACTTGGTGCAGTTTCTGGTTCCAGCCAACTATCAATGGCTTTTAGGCATTCAAAAATCAACCATATGGCAGAAGATGGAATAGATAGGCAATTCCGTATATCAATGTTTACATCATGATATTGCAATCCAGAATCCAATCTACTGTTTCCGCTGCTTAAACTGCACGCTGAGCTTTCTTCAGAAAGTCTTCCCACTTTTGCATGGCGCACACTATCACTGTCGTTGAAACCTTGTACTTCCATAACATCCTTCAGTTCTTTGGACTCAACAACACAAAATGCTCCTTCCACCAAAAGAGCGTGGACCTTACCAAGGTAACATCCCAATAGAAATGGTGCATACAGATTTTTATTTTCTTCTTCTGTGAGAAGGCCCGTTGCTCTCTTTAGAGCATTCATGCCTTGTACTAGGCTTAAAAGTTTGATCCAAGTTCTATAAATATCAGGCCGCTCATGAGCATATATTTGGGAACCTCCTCATGGCTCAAAACATATCGTGTATCTTCAACCAGACGCATCGTGGTTCGACACAGATTTGCCCATTTATGTGCCTGCAAAAGGTTTGCAATCAAATTCACAATGATGTTGCACATCCAACAAATCATTAAAATACATTATGATTGAAGAGAATGACAAGAATATCTCAAAGAACACAACAAATCAGTGACGCCAAGCTGTCAAGGGAGTATCATTGTCATGCTTATTGGTGAGAATATCATGTCCTTGATTGATACCATAAGCAAGTTAAGAAAATTGTGATCCATAACAAGCGGTGAGCAAAACTTTCACAGTAAAGCTACTTAAGTGGCAGAAAAAGAAGAAACTTAGGCGTGATGCTGTAATATTGGAAAGTAACACATCAACATCTTACCTGTAAATGATTATCTTCTCCAATGCAAGAAATAAAAAGGCCTCTCAAGCATCCCAAAAGTACAGCCAACAGATTCACTTCTCGCACAAGTCGTGGTGTCAAAGTAGGCACTGTGAATATTTGCACAGAGAAAGTCGGTAGTAGTGGATATTTTTCAAGCGTTGAATCACTACACTCTTTAATGATTTCTCTTACAGTAATTGGATAGTATCTTGTAAAAGCTTTTGCAAACTCATACTTAAAAAGAGGTTCACCAAGCAATTTTAAAAGCAATTCATGAAGCCTTTTCACAACATTCTTGTCCAAAAACTTCTCTGCCCTCACAAGAACATCTAATAAAGCAATACACTGAAGCATTCTGCTTGAGATGAAACAAAGAAGGCTTTCATTACATTTGCAAAAGTCAAGCAACATATCAACAACCGCAGAAGTTAACTTATTTGCAACCTCAGAATATGCATCACTGAGGTCATCTTCTCTGAGATGCCTCGGATGCTCAGCTAATGAAACCTTGTCCTTCCAACACACTAGAAGAGCATCCAGAACAGGTCCAACAGAATCTGCCAACTCCTCAGGGAGAGGTTGGAACTGTTCTGTGCCTTTATGCTTTGAACAGAATCCTTCGCGTTTCCAGGCAGTAATGTCTCCACAATCACAACATCCACCAATAGTGTATGAAATGTTGTAGTCATGATCTTTGTGATTGCCATTCTGGAAACATGGAACGCATATTATACAAGTTGGGTCATGCTCACATGTCCGGCAGTGGTAACACAATTCCTTGCATCCCAAAACAGCACCACACACAGCACGTTGGCCAGCAGCTTTCTGAGCCAAATCCTGCAAAGCTGCCTGTGGTTCACCCTCAAACATGAGCCATTGTAACCACAACATGCTCTCATCAAATTCTTCCACATTGATGCTGCTGGAGATTCCTCCAGACTCTGACTTGGATGATCTTTGAGGCTCAGATGCATTGATATCGGTCGGTAGGATGGCAGACACAATATCCAGAATAAAGGATTTGTTCTCTTTCACAAAATTTACAAGTCCCAGCGGAAACTGTTCAAGACACTCCAAGGGAACCCCTTGCTGAACAAGTCTCTGGAAATTCCAAAGATAAAATATGATTACATTTACCAGGAAACGAAGATGAATGCAGATAATGTAAAATAATAACCACATCATCAGAAATCCAAGAATACAGATTTTCCTTAAAAAAATAGCATGAATGCGTGGTGCATCATTGGAATCACCTCAAGTTAACCAATTAGAAGATATTCATCACAATTAGAAAAGAAACGTTATCCTCCAAGGGAGGTCCATTCCTTTTAGTCTACAATTAGTTTACCACTGTTCTCGTGATCAAATTATACTTTTCTGGGTGCAGACTAGTAAGACATTTTCAATAAAATCCATTAACATTTTTAAGTGAACTTGATTCTACGCATCACACATTACCATCAATACTGCAGCGAATCTCCACATAACTCGGTAATTTCAGTGGATTCCCACAGAAGTCGGAAGAAAACCACTTCATTTCGACTTTCTTCTCCAGAGGGAAGAAAGGAATCAAATAAAATAAAATTCGTCACACGGATCGTAGTCTTAAAAGACTCTACCCTTTATGCATCAAGATTTGATTATAAAACTCGCGACTTTTCCTGCAAATCGACCCCTTTTGATTCCTTTCAATATGATAGACACTATTCAGAATCAAGCCTTTCCAATTAACAAAAAAAAGGTTAATTAAAAACATTGAAGAGCCAAAAAAAAACACAACAATAAATGAAATTTGAAGCGGAAAAACATAAGAAAAGATCTTGACGGCCAGTGGAACGATCTTGACAGCTATTAGAACCCTTCCGCCCCTCTTTTAAAAATTTTTAGAAAAAAATCGAGCAAGAGAGATCATGTAGTGGTGCCTGGACGATGCGATCTCGTCGGGACGGCGGAGAATTCCGCTCGGGCGGTGAATCGACCTCCATTCCAGCATCGACACGAAGCCAGCCCGCGCAACTCCAGTAGTTCGATCTCGAGCTTCCTCGCCCCAGAGTTGCAGACGGGGGGAGGGAGAGAGGGGAAAAGGAGACGAAGAAAGGGGTTGTGGGCTTCCCCCAGGCCAAAAGGCCCTAGTTTTGTTCTCCCTCTTCTAATAAATGGTCGGAAAACCGGGATCCTTCCTCAAAACCATTTTTACCTTCGGCGGTGTTACGTTGCCTTCCGCCGCCGCTAAATGCTTCTGAATTCATAGAGCAATATCTTGAAAGGTTAATGATGATGATAATAATAATAATAATAATAATAATAATAATTTGTTTCTGATAACATACATCATGATGCCAAAAAAAAAATATAATAATAAAATTTTATGATGCAAGAGCAAGGGTTCATTTCATTGACATGAATTATTCTCTTTCAAAATATTAAACTAATATAATTATTAGAAATTGTTGAAGTGTATGAACATAGTTTTATCCATGCTAATAATCGAAGGCTTGATGAGTTTTTTATGTACCGTTAACAAATAATATAGCATAGTTTAAAACTGTATTGAAATGTTATGTAAATCTTTTTTTTTTTTTTGAAATTACTAACTATGATATTATATAAATGCTTGATTGTTAAATAAAATTAAAAATTCTAAAATCATAAAGTGAAATAATTTTATTTGGAATAAAAATCATAAAATTATATATCATTTTAATTATTCATACTTTAAAATTTTGTAATTCTTTTTTTTTTTTTGATACAGACGGACGATCACACTAATCTAGTATGAATTAGCCCAATAGATCTGAGTATAAAATTTGCTGCAAAAATAAGGTAGGGTTCACCCAACCTCCAAGACCATGATTCAGCATGCTGGGCCACTGAAATAGCTACCAATCCGTCGCCGAATTGACTTCTCTGTAAATATGACGAATCTGGGCACTATCAACCTCCCACAACATAGTCCAAATGTCCCTAAGGATCGGATTAGTGTGGCCAGAAGGGCAATTCTTCTTTTTCAGCCAAGAAATGATCGATATGAAATCACCCTCAATGAAGAGCCTCTGAGCATGAAGAGTACGAGCAGCATAAGAAATTTTGCAATTCTTCGAACTTCACATTAGGTGAATATTATTTTTTTAAATAAATCTCTTTTTTATTCAATATTTTAAATAATAAAAATAGATTTATTTTTAGTTAAAATCTTCGTAGCTTAATAGAATGGATGAAAATAATATTTTTTTTTAATATACCATGCGCAATCATTAGACCTGTGTGAATGCAAAGTAAAGCATTTTGTGTAGTTAAAATCATCATGGGTTACTTTATAGTTGATCCTATTCACCTAATTGAAGATCTAAGAACTTAGGTAGTTGATCCTATTCATCTAGTTGAAGATCTAAGAACTTAGGTAGCGTTGAAAATAGGGGATAAGAGGGGATATCCAAGGATATCCCCTCTTATTTCCAAAAGTCATAACCATAAGGGATAACAGAGAATAAAGTTAACCAAAGGGATAATCCATGGTTAACCATGATTAATCATAGGATATCCCCTCAATTTATTCCCTAGAGAACGCAGGAATAGCTGGTTATCCCTCCAAATAAGAGTAAAAAAAGGTTATCCTATGGATTTACCTTTTTGCATTTGATATGATCAATGGGATAGCCAAGGGATATCCCTAGGGATAGACAGGGGATAAACTCTATCCCGTACACTTATCCATGGATCATATCAAATGCAAAAAGGTAAATCCATGGATAAATGTACGGGATAGAGTTTATCCCCTGTCTATCCCTAGGGATATCCCTTGGCTATCCCATTGATCATATCAAATGCAAAAAGGTAAATCCATAGGATAACCTTTTTTTACTCTTATTTGGAGGGATAACCAGCTATTCCTGCATTCTCTAGGGAATAAATTGAGGGGATATCCCATGATTAACCATGGTTAACCTTAGATTATCCATTTGGTTAACTTTATTCCCAGCTATCCCCTATAGTTATGGCTTTTGGGAATACTTATCCCCTATTTCAAACACTACGTAAAGAATTAGGAAGGACTTTCATTTAATATCTATGTAACTTACCTAAATATCCCTTTTTATCCCCTATTTCAAACACTACCTAAAGAATTAGAAAGGGCTTTCATTTAATATCTATGCAACTTAAATAAAATATTTTATCTGTTATGTTTTTACTTGTGAGACTCATTCTAATTCTAGGTTTCCGGTGCTAACTTGTCAACCCTCTTTTAGGTTACAATTTATTAACTTTTCAAGATGGCGATAATTACCATGGAGCCAACTATATTTCTAATTTTGTCAGTGATACCTTCTTCTAAACTCTTTTAAACGTTTCTTGAGTAATGGTTATTTCAAAATATTTATACTATCTTTTCTGAAAAATTATATTCGATCACCCAGCATTCAACTAATGTCCTTTTCTTCTTCAAGAAAAACATTAACTGGATCCCTCAATTTAATTCTTAATATAATCTAATCGTTCCATTCATCTTTATTTATAAAATAATAAATAACTCACATGACTATTATATAGGTCTTAAATTATTTTAATAATTTTAATATACCCTCGATCGAAAAAGAAGAAGTCTTACACATTCAGGTATCAATGAAACTTTTTAATTCTTCAATGAATTTAGGATTAGTTCTATAAAATATAAAATCAAATCGCTCAAGTAACCTTACTAGAAAAGAATATCATTTGGTCCAAATACCTTCGTTCAAGTTTCAAACCAATGATATGATTCAATAACAATGACATGGTCCTCTGTAGGTCCAACCACAACATCCTCCATGGACCTACCATATCAATGATTGCTTATCTTATTCACCCATATCTGCCAGCCCTGCCTTCCGTCTACTTTTGGATATCCAATTGCCCCCACCTTCTCTAAAGCCATCACCCTCTGTCAAGCTTCATGAGAGATCACACCCTTTTCAATAACATTATCTTAATCTACACTCAAGGTGCCCCTTGTTGGCCCCCTCAATAATCATCACTTCACTCCTCTCCCTTGCGTCCTCTTTCTTCCCTACTTTATACTATTGTAGCCAAAGCATGTCTTTTTAATATTGGGTGATGAAGGAGCTTCAAGTCTCACCTCCTCGACAAAAAGCCTACAAGAAAGTCCTCAGGGATTGGAGGGTTCTGGCGAGAATCCTTCGACGGTCAAGTTAGTACTTTGAAAAATAGTTCTCAAAAGTTGTCCCTAGAAAAACCTAACCCATCCTTTTTATACCTATTCCGAAGTCCCCTTTTTGCATGCTTTCGAGAAGTGGTGGCCTTACAGGCGATAGTGAGCCTGGCCATGTTCGCAACATCCTATCATCCGCAATCGTTGGGAGTTAGTGGGCTACGTGGCGGTTACAAAAAAATAGTGGGCCACATGGTGGCTACAAAGAGCTAGTGGGCCACGTAGAAGGGAACCCTGGAGTTTTGAGGCCGAGGGGACCCTGGAGGTCCGAGGCCGAGGAGACCCTAGAGGTCCGAGGCCGATGGGACCATGGAGGTCCGAGGCCGAGGGAAACTCCTCGTTAGTTTCTTACCTCGTTAACTTTAATGGAGCTTGATCAGCCACATCAGATGCCCCCCCGCCCCCGAGGTGGTGCGGATCCGCTTCCCGCCCATCGAAAGGGGCATGAGCTTGACCGGTGGCTGATCCAGTCTGGCCACCAATGGCAACAGGGGCACGTATCCATGGGGCATGAGGACTCATTAGTGCCAGTGGCCTGGGATGTTGTAGCGTCGCCGCTCCTGCTGATCTGCACCGTTAAATGTGTGAGGATCCTTCTCGGAAAGGCAACGGCCATCATCGTCATCATTATGTTGCTCAGATATAGCAACCCAAGAGGAGGATGAATTGGATTATTAAAAATTGATTACTATTGCAAATATGTGCTTTAACTCTAATTTAAAATTACTTGGTAGTGGTGTAGTGAAGTGCACATAATGAAAATAACACAGAAAAACAGGCAACCACAAATACAAGAGAATTTATAGTGGTTCGGTGCTAAACACTGCACCTACGTTCACTCCTCAAAATACCCTTTGGAAATTTCACTAATCGTATCACACGATTACAACCTCTAGCCTTTCCCGGCTAGCCCTCTTGTTTTACAAGGCACAAGGCAACCAAAACCCCTAGCCTTACCAGGCTAGTCCTCTTGTTTAATGGCACAAGGAAGCCAACAAGAACCAAGGGTTAACACTAACCCTTTTACAAAAGATTCAGAGTAAATAATAAAAGGCAGCTCTATAATGAGCAAATATTCAGAGAATACTTTACAAATTTGTAGCAAATCCTCAGCAATAAATGAACAATGTCAAGGTAGCTTGAGTCTTGATTTGCTTGAAGGCTTTAAAGAGTATGGACGACTTTTCAGCAATGAATGATCTTCAATGCATAGCAACTAGCTTTCAACCACTCCGAAAATATGCAATAAAAGCTTTCTTTCTTGGATATCTCTCTTGTATTTTTCTTTTTTTAAAATCCGTCATGATTTGCTTATAATCTCAGCTATATATAATGATCCAACAGCAAAAAGATCCGTTAGATACAATGAAATAAATAGAAATAAAAATGGGAAGAAAAGATAACCGTTGAGATTATTTCCCTTAAGCATTGAATGCAAGAATCCATTTGAGGTAGGAAGAACTCTGTCATCATTCAAAAATTAAAAATTAGTCTAGCTGAAAATAGCAATCAAAATAAAATAGAGTGAGAGAGAAAGACACGCCCAACAACGGCTAGAAGCACAGCTAACTGGAATTAATTCCAGGTGGCTGAAAGCATTGAAGACGATCGGCCATCAAAAGGAAAAAGAGTCCTTAGCTAGCTAACAAGCTAGCTTCCAAGAGATCACACGTCAAAAGCTCAGGAGAGGAGAGCTAGCTAAAACAAAGGTTAGTTAGCTTCCCAGCTAACTAGCAATCAATTCATGCGGCTGAGGAGAAAAAGTCAAATCCCAACAGTTAGCTATTTAGTTAACTAACTCAATAGATAGTTAGCTCACCAGCTAACTTATTTTGAATATCTTTCGGTCTGTAACAGAAAAATAGAAACGTTAGAGAGGAGGAGTTAGCTATTTAGCTAACTGAGCAACTGATAGTTAGCTTCCCAGCTAACTAAGCCAAAAAGCAATAAAGCAATCGTCCAGAGGAGTTGCTATTTAGCTAACTGATGAAAAGTAGCAGCCATACGCCCAGGGAGAAGCCAGCTTCCCAGTTAGCTAAACCAAAAGTTAGCTAACTCTCCAGCTAACTCAGCAGTGAATCCAAACGGCCTGAAAGAGTGAAAGTTAGCTCTCCAGCTAACTGAAAAAGAGTGGCTCACGGCTTGGAGGTCCTGTGAAGTTTAGTTAGATAAGAAAGAAACCAGTTAGCTCCAAAGCAAAGCAGTCAACTAATAGGAGAAGATAGCTAGCTAAGAGAAGCTCAGCTAGAAAAGAGGGGCGATTGGCCAGATAGATAACAGGGAAACATAGTCAACTAAACAACAAGCCAACTAGCTAACAAAGAAGTCAAGTTAGCTAAGCAGCTAGCTGATACCCAAGGTACACGGCTGGCACAGTGACGTTCAAAAACATAGTTAGCTAAAATGAAAGCCAGCTAACTAACAGAGAGGCCAAGCTAGCTAACAAGAGCTCTAGCTAGCTAATGAAGAAGCAAACTAGCTCACCAGCTAGCTCCAGAAAGACAAGGCTCGGCCAGGCAATTTTAACAGGCATCTTAGCTAGCTAAAAGGAATCCCAGCTAGCTAACAAGGGAGCAAGCTAGCTCACCAGCTAGCTCCAGAAAATAAACGATCGGCCAAGTCACAGATACAAATTGGTAGTTAGCTAAAAGACATGCCAGCTAGCTAGGGAAAAGAGCAAGCTAGCTAGATAGCTAACTCCAAAAATAAAATAGAATGACCATAGTAAATTTGATAGCATAGAGTTTGATAGCAAGCAAGTTGCAAGTTAAAATGAATATCTGCTCACATAAAATTATGTATGAAGATACTTACTTGTAGAACATCTGAATTTCTCTGCAACAGGCTTGATTAACCATTGCTTAATTATTTTGTAAACATCAAAATCAATGTAGGGTCAACACATTAGAATAACGTTATCGATATCCCACTATCAGTGTTGAGCAACTGCCGAGGCGTCCCTCCCAGCAAGAGGCGTGCACGTGGCAGGCTGGCTTAGGCAGGACGGCTCGAGGGGAGCTATAATAGGGGGAACGCTCCAAATCTATTGTCTTACTACTCCCAAAATCTTCTTCTCCCTGAGCTTCCTCTGCTCGGATCCTACTGTCCTCCCAGCCATTTTTCCTCATTAGCCAGGTCAGTCCTTCTCCCATGTCTTCTTCACCTTCTTGGTCCTCTTTCACCCTCCCCGAGGGCTATTTTCCTCCCCTGCATATGCAGGATTCTCCATCTCCCACTCCCTCCTGATCCTCTTCCCCTTCCTCCGAGGACCAGGTTCCTCTATCCCAGCGGCGAGGTATCGGTCGGCCCCCACCAGGGCCCGTTTGGTCGCCGCTGGAACCCGTAGAGCCTCTTTAGAGTCTTCTGACCGAGTTGTCTCCACCGTGTCCGGCCAGGAGCTGGCCAAGATTAGAACCATCTATAGGATCTCGGATAGCATTCGGTTGTATGCCCCTACCTCAGATGATAGGATAATCCCCTCCCATCCCGAGAGGGTTGCCCTACACGAGGCCTTTCTCAAAGTCGGCCTTCGATTACCTCTTCATCCTTTAATCGCTAACCTTCTCGACTTCTATTCCCTAACGCCATCACAACTAGTTCCGAACTCCATCCGAACCATTTGTTCTTTCTTTGTTCTATGTCGTCTCCACGGGTTAGAGCCCAAGGTGTTCCTCTTCCGTAGTTTTTATAACCTCCGTCAGCAATCAGGTTGGTGGGTATTCCAACCTCGGCCCACTCGATCCTTGAAGTTTTGCCTCCCTACCTCAGTCAAAGGGTGGAAGACCCGGTTCTTTTTCACCGACCTCGAAGGGGGGAGGTTGAGTTGGGGGACCCAAATGTAGGGCTGAACCAAAACCACCTGGTAACTCCGAGGGACAAGGAGGCCTTCGGTATGTTGCAGACGGCCGATATCCCTCAGTGTAACTAGCTGCTGACGGAGGATAACCTCCAGCTCGCGGGCCTCCTCCCGAGCAGTAGTGAGTGGCCTTAAACACTCTTCCTCTCGCTGCCCCCCTTTCATTTCTCTTCTCTTTTATCTCTTCTTTTTTTTTTAACCGACTTTGATTTGTGTAGCTATGAAGCTACCAGACCGCATGGTGAGGAGGGCAGCAGTTAAGAAGAAGAAGAAGGCTATCAATAACGCCGAGCCGTCGAGGAAGAGGCCCCGGTCTCTAAGCCCTTCCAGATCTCCAACTCGCTCTCCGACCCTGGCCCCATTGATCCGCCGACCCTGAGGGCATCAGGAACCACCTCAGGGGAACCAAGAGCAGGTCCTCCCCGTCGATCTCACCACTGACACACCTCCCGAAGGGCCTCGGATCAAAGCCACCCCCCCCCCCCCGACTGAGGATCCAGCCTTTTCGGATGCAAGGCCATCCTACCCCGATGCCGAGCCAACCCCGGAGGGAGTTTCACCCGGCGCCCGGGCTGAGCTAGACCAGGCACCGGCAGGTCTGCAGGCCGAGGAGGAGAGGTCAGCCTTTGGTGTGACCCTGGGAGCATCTCATCAGGACGGGACCGAAAGGGAGGACGAGCCCGAGGCCTTCCCCTCCAAACCGTCATCAATGAGCCAGGGGCTGGAGGCTGAGCAACTGGTGGCTCAGATCTGCCACCCTAAATATCAGAGAGAGCTCCACCGCCGAGGGGCCGTCTCTCTCCTCCAGGACGCCTTCTCAGCTCAAATATGGGTGAGTGCTGTGGTTATTTCTTTACGCATCGCTCTTGCCCCTTCCCAATTGTTTACTAACGACGGCCTTCTAATGCAGACGGCAAACTCCCTCGTGGCATTAAGGGACATGCTTGCTCAGATCGAGGAAGCGCTCCACTAGTCTCGGCAGGAGGCCACCGAGATGCAGGCCCAAGTGGAGAGGGCCGAGGGGGCCCTGGCTATAGCCCTGGTCGAGCGAGCCAAGGAGCTCGATGGGGTCAAACGTCAGGCCGAGGCCGAGCTTGAGCATCTGAGGAGATGCCTAGAGGTCGCCAAGGCAACCATCGGAGCTCAAGACCTGCGCATCCAGTCTCTCGGCATCGAGGTGGAGGCGGCAGGGAAGCGGACTTCCAACACCAAGGAGATCACTCGGGAATCTGATGCCCAGGCGGAAAAACTAAAGGAAGCCGTCAGTAGAGTAGAAGAGCAGGTTAGGGCTGCCGAGGAGAGGGCCGCGGCAGCCGAGGAGAAAGTGGCTGTGGCCGAAGGGAAGGCTGCCGCCAATGAAGAGAAGGCAGCGAGGGCAGTAGACGAGTTTCGGAAGAGCACTGCCTTCGCTGAAGAATTGGTTGAAGCTTCCTTCAGCGCCTATCTCCTCGGCTTTAGGGATGGCAAGGAGAAGGTCGGCCGAGTCCGCGGCCTCTCAAGCCTCGACGATCTCGAGCCAGACGAGATGTTGGAGGAGTCATCATCATCTCCATGGCCAACCAACGAGGGGCCGTCCAAGGCCTGAGCATACATCTCCCCTCATTCTATGTTGTCTTTCTCTTTCTTTTTTATCTCTGTACAGAAGTCCGATCGAAGTCGGCATTTTGTATCCCTTTTTGAAAGAGCAATGAAAAGTGGTGATTTTGATGAAGTGTTGGACCTAGCGTCATCTAATGCATGTTTAATTCCACTAAAATGTTGCCTTCGCAAGATCGAGCGAACTGGAAACGAACTCGGCCTGGGATTGAAGTAACAACTCAGGGTTGGTGTAGAGACGGAACCTTGGGGTCAGGTAACTGAGCTTCGAAGGCCCGACCGGGCGCAAACCTCGAATGTCGATAGCACATTAAGCTGAGCTCAGGCGATAGCCCAGTGGTCGGGGTTCCTCCATGCCATCAAGCTAGTAGCGCCGAGGCGAACTCGAGCCTGAAGGCCGATGGTACATCAATTTTAAGGTGCCAAGTTGAGCTCGGGCTTGAGGACCGATGGTGCATCGATCCTGAGGTGCCGAGCTAAGCTTGGGCTTGGGGGCCGATGGTACATTGGGCTTAAGGTGCTGAGCCGAGATCGGGCTTGAGTGCTGATAGTACATCGGGCTGGAGGTGCCGAGCCGAGCTTGGGCTTGAGTGCTGATGGTACATTGGGCTTGAGGTGCCGAGCCGAGCTCAGGCTTGAGGTGCCGAGCCGAGCTCGGGCTTGAGTGCCGATGGTACATCAGGCTTGAAGTGCCGACCCGAGCTCGGGCTTGAGTACCGATGGTACATCAGGCTTGAGGTGCCAAGTCGAGCTTGGGCTTAGGTGCCGATGGTACATCGGGCTTGAGGTACTAAGCCAAGCTCGGGCTTGAGCTAGAAAGTCAAGTCACTCAAACACTTTTTCATTAGAGAAACACGAGATATACAAACTTCTTTGTTTTAATAAGGAGAGAATGAGGTATTCAAACCTAAGATCGTCCAATCACGTACATCATTGGTAGTATTGGCGGAGGTTGTCCATGTTCCAAGTGCGAGGAAGGGGCTTTCCATCTAGACTTTTGATTCGATACGCTCCCCGATGAAGGGCCTCAGTGACTCGGTAGGGGCCTTCCCAATTTGGGGACGGCTTGCCTCCCTCCGTTGGTTTTGATACCTCGGCTCTCCTGAGGACCAAGTCTCCTGGCAAGAAGGCTTTAGTACGGACACATGTGTTGTAGTATCTGGTGGCCCTCTGGCGATAAACTACCATTTGTGGCGTGTTAGGTTGTGCACTTCTTCAACCAGGTCCAAGTTGGCTCGCAGTCGAGTCAGGTTATCGTCTTCATCATATGACTCCACCCGCGGGCTCGAGAGGCTGATCTCCACTGGGATAACGGCCTTAGAGCCGAACACAAGACTGAAAGGGGTCTCTCCGATGGGGATACACGGTGTGATGTGGTATGCCCATAGCACATTGGGAAGCTCCTCCACCCATCTTCCTTTGAAGTCATCCAACAGTGTCCTTAGCCCTTGAAGGATGGTGCGATTGGTTACCTTGGCCGCTCCGTTAGTTTGGGGATGGCCAACTGAGGTGAACCGCTGGTGAATGCCTAGCTCAGCACAGAACTCTCTAAAATGGGCATTGTTGAACTATTGGTCGTTGTCAGTGATGAGGGTGTGAGGTAACCCGAAGCGATAGATGACGGACTTCCAAAAGAAGGTCCGGACCTTATGCTCGGTGATCTTTGCTAGCACCTCGGCCTCCACCCACTTGGTGAAATGGTCGATGGCGACAAGCAAGAATTTTTGCTAGGCGAAAGCCGGGGGAAACGGTCCTAGTATGTCCATCCCCCATTGAGCAAAGGGCCACGGAGCCGATAAGGGGTTCAGCGAGGTGGTTGACCATTGTTGAATGTGGGCATGCCGCTGGCAACTGTCGCATCTCAACACCAACTCGGTCGCATCTTCTCTCATAGTGGGCCAATAATATCCTTATCGCAGGGCCTTGTACGCCAACATCCTGCCCCCCAAGTGATTCCCACAGATACCCTCGTGGATCTCGTGCAGAATGTAGTCGGCATCTGCCGAAGTGGCGCACCGGAGGAGTGGGTAGGAGAAGGACCTCTAGTATAGGCGCCCGTCTAACATTAGAAACTTGGGGGCTCATCTCTTAAGCAGCTTGGCTTCTGCAGGATTATCAGGGAGAGTATCGTCGGTAAGATATCAGACATACGCCTCCATCCATGAAGGTTCTTGGTCGACCAATAGGGCCTCCTCGGTAACATCGATGCTCGGAGCTTCCAGACGCTTCATGTACGTTCTCCCCAGGGCCTCATCGACCGAGGTGGCCAATTGGGACACAACGTCGGCTCTAGCGTTCTCGCCCCTAAGGATATAACTGACACTGAAGTGAGTAAAGGACGAGGATTGTAATTGGACCTTACCCAAATAGCGAGACATAGTTGGATCCCGAGCCTCGTATTCCCTAGCGACCTGCCTGGAAATGAGCTGGGAGTCAGTGAAAGCTCGGAGGTGCTCCACTCCGAGCTCTTTGGCTAGTCTCATGTAAGCCAGCAAGGCTTCATACTCCGCCTGATTGTTGATTGCGGGAAAAAGGAACCGTAGGGCGTATTCGACCGTTTCCCCCTCTGGACTAGCTAGGATGAGGCTGGCTCCACTTCCCTGAGAATTTGAAGCACCGTCGATGTGGAGGACCCAGTCCTGCACCTTGCCCTCGGCCATCACATTTGGAGGGGCCGAGTGGAGCTCGTCGGGTGATTCCTCGGTCCAGGTGCACTCAACCAGGAAGTCTGCAAGGGCTTGGGACTTCATGGCCGACCTCGGCCAAAAAGACAGATCGAATTCTCCCAACTTGATTGCCCATTTTGCCAGCCGGCCTGAGGTGTCGGGCCAGGATAGAATTGCTCTGAGCTGCTGGTCTGTGAGCACCACTACCGAGTGGGCTTGAAAGTAGGGCTTGAGGCGCTGAGCAGATACGATTAGCGCAAAAGTGATCTTTTCGATGCGGGAGTATCTGGTCTCTGCATCATGAAGCACCTTGCTGATATAGTAGATGGGCCTCTGAGTCCTATCGGTGTCGGAGCGGACGAGCATGGAGCTCACGGCCTCGGCCGAGGCCACGAGGGAGAGAAAGAGCTCTTCTCTATTCCTTGGCTTGGACAGCAATGGTGGGGTGGACAAGAATTCCCTCAGCCCCTCGAATGCTCTCTGACACTCTTCGGTCCATTCAAAGTCATTGACCTTGCACAGGGCCTTGAAGAAGGGTAGACATCTTTCCGCGGACTTTGACAGGAAGCGGCTTAAAGCTGCTACTCGCCCCGTCAGACACTGAGTCTCATTTTTATTATCCGGGGGCTTCATGTCAAGGAGGGCTTGAATCTTGTCCGGGTTCGCTTCTATTCCCCGCTGAGTCACCATAAAGCCGAGGAATTTGCCGGTCGTGACTCCAAAGGTACACTTTCGTGAATTCAGCTTCATCTGACAGCGGTGGAGGTTGTCAAAGGTCTCTGCCAGATCGGCAATATGATCATCGGCATGGATGCTTTTAGTCAGCATATCATCCACGTAAACCTCTATATTGCGTCCGATCTGATTTTCGAAGACCCTGTTCATCAGCCTTTGATACGTTGCCCCCGCATTCTTTAGCCTGAACAGCATCACTCTGTAGCAATAGATGCCCTTCTCAGTCACGAACGAGGTGGCCTCCTCATCCACTAGGTCTATCTTAATCTTATTGTATCCCAAGAAGGCATCCATGAAGGTGAGGGTCTCGTGGCCCGACGTAGCATCCACCAACTGATCAATCCTGGGCAGTGGGAAACTATCCTTGGGGCACGCCTTATTGAGATTAGTGAAATCAATACACGTTCTCCAACTCCCATTGGCCTTGCGGACCATCACAATGTTGGCTAGCCAGTCTGGGTAATGTACTTTCCGGATATGCTCGGTGGCCAGTAGCTTGCGAACCTCCTCATCGATAGCCTTCTGCCGCTCGGGAGCAAAGCTTCTTTTCTTCTGTCAGATCGACCGGCACTGTGGATTGAGGCTGAGCTTGTGGGTAATTACATCGAGGGGAATGCCTGGCATGTCCAAGGCCGACCAGGCGAGCACATCCGAGTTGGCCCAAAGGAAGGTGAGGAGTCGGGCCCTCGCTTCATCGGATAGCAGCGATCCAACTCGGACGGTCTTTGCCGGGTCCTCCGCTAAGGGGAAAGTTAATAAGTGCTCGGCTGATTCCCCCCTCCTCTCTAAATCTCTGGGGTCCACCAACTCAGTTGTTGGCGAGGTCGGTACCTCTCGAGGGCTAGACGTCATGTGGTAGCAGAGGGATAAGAGGTTCCTCTCCCCACGCATCTTCCCTACTCCTTTATTGGTTGGGAACCTCACGAGAAACCTCTTGGTGCATGGAGATGACAACGTCCAACAAGTTTAACCCGGGCCTATCCAGGATGGCATTGTAAGCCAGAGGGACCCGCGCAACAAGGAACCTCACCATGACCATTTTCTGGCAGGGTGTCGTCCCAGCTGTGATCGGAAGGGTAATTTCTCCTTCTATCTTCACAAAATCCCCAATGAAACCCATGAAAGGCATGGCGATGGGCCGAAGAGAGTCATGGGATAAGCTCATGCGAACAAATGCATCGTAACTTAAAATGTTAGCCGAGCTTCTACTATCAACCAGTATCCTTTTTATAGGATGTTTCACAACTGTCATAGAAACAACAACACTATCATCATTTGGATTGCTCACACCCTCTAGGTCCCTTTCAAAGAAAGGAATTACAGGTTCTATTCCCTCCTTCCCCCTGAACCTCTTAGATGGGCCACCGGCCCCTAGGAGATCATGGCTACCGTCTTCTCGGTCGAGGTATTATTGACTTTGGCCTGGGCAAGCGGGGGGCGCTGATGGGCCTGGAGCAGCTGGATTCGCCCTCCAGATGAACTTGCCAAGGTAGCCTTCCTGAATGAGGTCCTCGATCGCCCTTTTAAGCTGGTGGCAGCTCTCTATGTCATGCCCGTGGTCCCGATGAAAACGACAATAGAGATTTTTGTCACGGGAGACTCCAGGCTTCAGGGGAGGAGGGCATTGGAGGAACGGCTCACCTTCAATCTCCATCAAAATGTGTGATATCGGGGCGAGCAGGGGGTACGGACCCCTTCCCTGAGAGCGAGAGCCCTCGGCCGGTTGTCGGGTCGCCGGGAAGGCTCAGGCCTCTCCTGCTGTGGCCTATCGGATGGAGGTCGAGCTTGCTTCTTATTAGGGCCTCCGTCTGTCTTGCGTCGGGAAGAGTCGGCTTCGTCGGCATATTTGTGCGCTCAGCCCAGCAGCTCAGCGTAGGAACTCGGCGGCTTCTTATCGAGGGAGTATGCAAAGCAGGAGGGGCGAAGCCCTCGTTTCAAGGCCAGAGTAGCAACTGAGTCGTCGAGGTTGTAAACTTCAAGAGCGGCTTTCTTGAATCGAGCTATGAAATCTTTCAATGACTCACCGCTCTTCTGCTGGATGGCAAACAAGCTATCGGCCACCCGTGGAATTTTTTGGTAGGCGTTGAAATGCGCAAGGAAATCTCTCTCCAGCTGTCGGAAGGAATTAATGCTTCATGGAGGCAGCCGGGAATACCAAGCCCGCACCACCTTTCGAAGAGTGGCAGAAAAGGCGATGCAGAGGAGGGAATCAGTCGCTCCCTGGACCTGCATAAGGACCTTATAGCTTTCCAAGTGGTCCAGGGGGTCAGCAGTGCCCTCATAAGGGTCCAGTTGGGGTAAACAGAACCGGGTGGAGATTGGCTCCTCTATTATGCGGTGAGATAGGGGAGGGCGGCTGTCATAATCCACCTCCGATAGGTTAGTAACCCTGTAGCTAAGCTCCTCCAGCCACTGATTAAACTCCTCAAGGCGTCGCTCAGCCCAACCGGCGACATGCCTATCGAAAGACTCCTCTCGCGATGATCCCAAAGACAAGGATGGGTTGCAGCGGTAACGATGTCCTCGCTCGGCTTCCTTCCCCTGCCGCCGCCTGCGGGAGTTGTCAGAATGATGGAAAGGAGACCGTGGTCTTTTGGAGGCCTCCCAGTAGCGACGTTCGGGGGAGGTGTATCGACGGGGGACTTTCCGATGGGAAGCTCTCCCGCGAGTCGACTGTTGGCTAAGAGGAGCAACCCCCGTCTATGAGGAAGGGGGCTGGGGGCCTTGCTGCGAAGTCGCCACCTGTTGCTGCCGGTGTTGGACCGCCACCACCAGGTAATGAACCTGCACAGCAAGAGTGTCGACCCGGTCACCCGGCGTTGGTGACGATAGCGGGACGGGGAAAGGGGTCGAAGGGGCCGGGAGGCTCACTTTTGGCTGCTCCGGCTCTTTGTACTACCCTCCAGGGCCACCGTCTGAAACCTCCTGTGCTCGCGTTACCACCATCTTTTCGAGTAGTGAAGGGAAGTAAAGGCCTATAGCCTAGGAGCGCTGAACTCTGCTCTTTCTCTCTTCCCCCCCTTCCTGGTGCACCAATCTGTTGTAGCCAAAGCATGTCTTCTTAACGCCGGGTGACGAAGGAGCTCCGGGTCTCACCTCCTCGACAGGAAGCCTGCAAGAAAGTCCTCAGGGACCGGGGGGTTCTGGCAAGGACCCTTCGATGGTCAAGTTAGTGCCTTGAAAAATAGTTCTCAAAAGTTGTCCCTAGAAAAACCTAACTTATCCTTTTTATACCTATTCCGAAGTCCCCTTTTTGCATGCTTTCGAGAAGTGGTGGCCTTACAGGCGATAGTGGGCCTGGCCATGTTCGCAACATCCCATCATCCGCAATCATTGGGAGTTAGTGGGCTACGTGGCGGTTACAGGAAAATAGTGGGCTAGGAAAATAGTGGGCCACGTGGTGGCTATAGAGAGCTAGTGGGCCATGTGGAAGGAAACCCCGGAGTTTTAAGGCTGAGAGGACCTTGGAGGTCCGAGGTCGAGGGGACCCTGGAGGTCCGAGGCCGATGGAACCATGGAGGTCCGAGGCCGATGGGACCATGGAGGTCTGAGGCCGAGGGGAACTTCTCATCAGTTGTTACCTCATTAACTTTAATGGAGCTTGATCAGCCACATCATGTACCATCTTTCCTTGTGCTAAAATCCACAAGTCAAATCTCTACCATTTCCTAGTTTGCTTTCTCCATCCAATATGGGTCTATGTGATACAGGACCGATTCGCATGCAAGTAATTTTTTTTAATGATTAATAATTGTAGTTGATTATTCTCCCAAATTAATAGCCTAAGAAGGATTCAGAAAAATTCACAGTAAATCCGCATGCGAAACAGTTCCTAAAAAATAAGGAAGAAGGACCGCCGAGGCTAAGAAGCCCTGGTAGGGCTTGCTCTCCTACAATAAAGTTACTAGTAGATTAGAGGGGTGTACCTGGCAAGAGGGGGAAGATCAAAGTGTTGAAGGGGTTGCTCTGCCTGGCGGATGCACCCTATATGACCAAGCCTTAAGCCCATGGATCTGCGGCCAAGTATTCGCTGACCTGGATGACGATCACCTTGAATCCTAGATTCGTGGCTACTGAGGGATCTGCAAGATCACCATACAAGGGTTAAAGAATAATAGAGAAAATTTAGAATAGAGACAAAGAGACAAGGAAGGAGTAGAGAAAAGGAAAGACCGGCCAAGGGCTCTTGGGCATTCACAATTGGAAGACAAAGGTGGCGGCCAGGGTTTCTCCTGGAGACTTAGGATGTTGGCACGCGCAGGAGGAGGGAAACAAGAGCACCAGAGAACCAATTATAAAAAATCATAATAACTCAAAACTTGGATTGATTGATTAATAATAAAAGATACATTATTCATACAAGAGGGTCTCTTTTATAGAGCAAGAGACTTGGGGCTCAAGAAAATACAGATATGGAAAGAGAGAAAAGAAAAAAAAGGCACCCTAATCAAATTTGGCATGAAATCTGCAGCGTCCAGATGAGGAAGGTGATCTTCTAGATGCAATCAGTGGCGTTCAGCATGAAATCTGTGGCGTCCAGATGAGGTAGATGATCTTCTAGATATGATTGAGATGCAATCAGTGGCAGCTTAATTTGGCATGAAATCTGCAGCGTCCAAATGAGGAAGGTGATCTTCTAGATGCAATCAGCGGCAGCTTAATTTGTCATAAAATCGGCATCGGTCAGATAAGAAAAATAATCATTTATATCGGGAAGGTTGCTTGCTCTGCTAGGTGGCATGTGGGATACTTGAAGTAGGTATGGCACCAACTTGAATTTAGCAGCTGCTCTGTCTGACTGTGATGGCCTTGTCTTCTGCTCCAATACTAATGTCTCCTCTTGTAAGCTGATGAACTTACTACAGGACTCACATTAAAATAAACTGAACTGGATATGACTCAATTTAGAATAAAATGAACTGGACGGGACTCAAAATAAACTAAACTTTATTTTCTAACTCAAGACTTGAATCATAACTAATCAGATATCCACAGAGGGTTAAGAATCCTCTGCTTGATTCTGGTGCCCGCACCAATTCTCCTGGGATGGAAAGAACTCGACCTCGTCAAGTATGGGTCATTCTGGCTCTGGTATCTCTCTAGTAGGTCTAGGTCGAGGTGTTGCAAATCCTCTCGAGTAATCCATGAATCGTCAGATTCGGGGGGACCCTGCCATCGGACCAGGTAGCGTTGATAACCATGGTTCCGGGTCGTAATGACTTGATCATCTAGGATACGCTCGATCCGCTCTCCTCGCTCATGTAAAATTGGTGGTGGACACTCTTGGGTAGGTTCGCTCATGAAAGGAGGGTTAGGTCCAAAGTACTCACTAGGAATCGCTGACAGTTCCCTATATTCTACTAGGTCTGCAATATTGAAGGTAGAGCTAATGCCCCAATCCGAGGGCAGATCTAGCATATAAGCATTGGGTCCTACCTTCTCTATTATTTTAAAGGGACCAGCTCTGCGAGCGTGAAGTTTCTTAACGGTATCTGGTGGGAACCGTTCAGACCTAAGCCTAACCATGACATAATCCCCTACACCGAACTCTTTGGCTCTTCTTTGGGAGTTAGCCAGTCTTTTATAAGATTCATTACTTAGATTTATTTTCTGGCTAATGTCCTTATGTAAGTCTTTGATATGCTGTGCAAATGCTTGTGCGGACTCTGAGACTCGTGTGTGGAGGGGTAAAGAAATTAGATCAAGTGAACGATTAGGCTTGTACCCATGGACTATCTCAAATGGACTCTTGCCCGTGGACCTGTTCACTGAGCTATTGTAGGTGAACTCTGCACGAGGCAGTAATAAATCCCACATCCCTAGGTGTTCACCTACAAGGCACCTAAGAAGGTTTCCTAGACTACGATTCACCACTTCAGCTTGCCCTTCCGTTTGGGGGTGAAAGGCTGTAAAAAAATTAAGTTTAGTCCCTAACAGATGCCATAGCATTTTTCAAAAGTAGCTGGTGAACCTAACATCCCTATCAGAAACAATGGTCTTAGGTAGGCCATGGAGCTTGACCACGTTGTCTAAGAAAAGTCGGGCTATCCTAGACGCATCAAAGGTTTGCGAACAAGGGATGAAATGAGCCATCTTAGAGAACCTATCGACCACTACAAAGATGGAGTCGTGCTTCTTCTGGGTTTTAGGTAATCCTAGAATGAAGTCCATACTGAGGTCTTGTCAGGGACGATCAGGCACTAGCAAAGGAGTATATAGACCGGTGTTCTGCTTCTGTTGTTTTGCAAAGGCACAAGTTCGACATCGGGCTATTATCAGGGCAACGAGCCTTTTTAATCCTGACCAGTAAAATTGGTCCTCTATCGCTAGAATAGTCTTATCTCTTCCAAAATGACCAGCTAATCCCCCAGCATGCGTTTCCCAAACTAAGAATTCTCTAAGTGATGTCCTAGGGATACTATGTCTATTGCCCCTAAAAAGGTAACCATCCTAGATGGTATAATCTCCACTGATACTGGATGGCCCTAGCTGAAGGATCTTATAAATTTCACCAAAGTCATGACAGGTCTCATAATCATCTTTTATCCGGTCGAACCCTATAACTTCGGTGCTAACAGTACTCAACAACAAGACTTACGGCTTAGGGCATCTACTACCTTATTTTCTATACTTGCACGGTGTTTCATGACAAAAGTGTATGCCTGAATGTATTCAACCCATTTGCAGTGCCTAGAATTTAGCTTCTTTTAGGAGTTCAGAAATCGGAGTGCCTCATGATCCGAAAATAAGAGAAACTCCTGTGGTAGTAAGTAATATCTCCAATACTTAAAGGCTTGTACTACCGCATAAAATTCCTTATCATAGGTAGAATATCTAAGTTTAGCTTCATTTAGTTTTTCACTAAAGAAAGCTATGGGGTAATTTTCTTGGCTTAACACTCCACCTATGCCTACTCCCGACGCATCGCACGCAACCTCAAACACCTTAGAAAAGTCTGGAACTCTAAGTATGGGTGCATGAGTCATCCTATCCTTAAGCTCTAGGAAGGCCTTATTAGCTGACTTAGTCCACTCAAAATTACCCTTCCTAATACAATCAGTGATGGGTGCGACGATGGTGCTAAATCCCCTAATGAATCTCCTATAAAAGGTTGCTAGGCCATGGAAGCTACGGACATCATGGATGTTCCTGGGTACTGGCCACTCTACGACTGACCTAACCTTTTCAGGATCCGCTGAAACACCTTCTGAGGTTACCACAAAACCTAGAAAGATAACCATATGCATCATGAAATCACACTTCTTAAGGTTTGCATATAGGCTATTCTCTCTAAGGGTCTGACAGATTAATCTGAGATGGTTAAGATGGTCCTCTTTGGTCTTACTATAAATTAATATATCATCAAAATAGACCACTAAAAATTTTCATGTGTACTCTTTCAGGACCTGGGTCATGATTCTCATGAATATGCAAGGCGCGTTTGATAACATAAAAGGCATCACGACCCACTCAAACAGACCATCTCTAGTCTTAAATGCAGTCTTCCACTCATCCCCTGGTCTAATTCTACCCTGATGGTAGCCACTCTTAAGGTCTATTTTGGAAAAGATAGTGGCACCCGCCATCATGTCCAATATGTCATCTAGTCTGGGGATAGGGAACCTATACTTGGTAGTAATTTTATTGATGGCCCTACTGTTCATGCACATTCTCCAGGTACCGTCCTTCTTAGGGGTTTATAGTGCAGAAACTGCACAAGGACTTAAGCCCTCCCTAATAAAACATTTCCTAAGTAATTCTCTCACTTGTTTTTGTAGTTCTTGATGCTCAGTGGGGTTCATCCTATAATGGAAAAGGTTTGGGAGGGTGGATCCTGGGATTAGGTCAATGGCATGTTGGATGTTTCTCAGGGGTGGTAACTGATCAGGCAATTCTTCAGGGAAGACATCCTTAAACTCCTCTAGGATCTCAATTACTTCTGGGGGTTGTTCCTTTTGGACTGATTCATAGATCTCTTGAGTGGTCAAAATCCAAATAGGATTACCCTCAGTGATGTCCTTTTCTAATTCCTTAGCTTTAATCAGATTAACTCTTGGCTTGCTATCCTTAAGGTTGCTAGATCCTTTCTTGATTGGGTCCCTAGGTGGAGTTGGATGTATCACATACTTGTTCCCATTGTGTTTAAAAGAGCAGATGTTGGATCGACTAAACAAGGTGGCATCGTGATCGTAAAGCCAAGGTCGACCTAATATAATACTACTAACACCCATAGGAATTACATCACACTGACCTTTTCCTCATAATTTTGCAATTTGATTAGTATTTGGCATCTGGACTTGATTGGGATAGAGGTGGAATCTACCCATGAGACCTTATAGGGACTAGGATGGGAAACTGTGGTCAATCCTAATGACTTAACTGTATTGGTAGAGACGGCATTGACACAACTCCCGCTATCCACTATGATCTTGAGCACCTTATCCCCTATCTTAACAAAAGTATATAGGATGTTAGTCCAATCTTTCTGGTCCTTACTTTGAGTCTGGGTCAAGATACATCTAACCACTCCTAGTAGGTCTTCAGACTCAAATGTTTCCTCCTCTCCATCATACTCATCTATCATATGGGTATCAGCCTCATGACCTCTCCCTCATGCTCAACTAGGGACTCAGATTCAGTCTCAGGTAACTCATCTATATGAAGGGATATGATTGGGCACTGGCTAATCATATGTCCCGATTTGTTGCATCTAAATCATTTGATCTGGGGGTTGAAATTTATTTAGACCTCTACAGATTTGCCCTTATCCTCTCTCTGGGGTATAGGAGTACTATTCTGGGGTCGACTCAACTCAGTTCGGCTTGTACTGGGTCAGCTAGTGTTGGGTCAACTCGGGAAAGTCTGGCGGGGGTCTGAGTACTGGGTAGGTCTAGGACGACTAGGATAGGCCTGGCTAGATCCTGGATATGGGCTAGGGCTCTTGGTAGCCTCTGATCTATGATAGGGTGGCCCTCTCTGAAAATGTTCATAATCCCTAGCAACTTGGTAAGCTTCTTCTAAATCGTGTACCCTTCTTAGGCAGAGTTCTCTTTGAATATCTGCTCTTAGGCCATACCTAAACTTGGATAGGGTGACTTCCTCAGACTAAACGATATTACACCTCATGGTATACTCTTGGAATGTAGAAATATATTTATTCATAGTTTTACTACCCTGAATTAGTCCATGCCACTGGTCCAATAGGCTCTGTTCATACGATGTGGGGACATAATTGGACCTAAGTCTTGCCTTCATGGCGTGCTAGGTGACTATGGGGTCTCTACCCTCTAATAATTGCCTTCGCTCTAAGGTGGTCCAGTATAACCTAACCTGTCGTACTAACTTGAGCTTGGCAAACTTAAACTTATGCTCTTCAGATATGTTGTACTAGTCAAAGTACTGGTCCATCCCTTCCTCCCAATTTAGGTAGTCCTTAGGATCCATAGAGCCATCGAAAGTAGGTGCTTCAAGTCTGACACTTCTAAGGGCTCTTTCTTCTTGGTCTACTACCTCATGATTGGGTCTCCTAGGGAGGACATCTAGGACTGGATCAGGTCGAAGTAGTCTCCTAGGGTTTCGCCTTATGTAGAGGTCAGGCTATTGGGCTCTCCAAGGATGAGGTGGGTCTCATGATCAGACTCAGTGTGGGGCTCACGGGCTTCTTCTAGGATGCCCAACCTAGTTTCGAATTGATCGAACCTGGACCCTAATCTAGCCTCAGATTGCTTGATGTCTTGGTTCATTTAGGCTAGTTGTTCAGTTATGATCCTTAAGTGATCATCAATGCTTTGATTAGCCATGGGTTCAGCCTGTAATGGAGGTGGTGATGGGCGAAAAGATGCTCCTGATCTAGTGCACATGCAAGCACAATCAAGCATACAAGACTCAGACTGACTCGGACTACGGTATGCTAGACCTAGTCATCCAGAGTAAAGGATTTGGCTTAATGTAAGCCAATCTAACAGTAACTCTTCAATTGATCAGTTGGGACATGTGGAAGGGGGGAGGCTCGTCTCGCAAATTGTAGGTGCCTAATTAGAATAACCCCAACACTCTGCTTAAGTCATTTAATATTTGACCTCCCTTCTAGACACCAATTTCAGAGCACACGCCAGATTGATTTGTACTAGTCTTCTCCAGTACACTAAACTGACTGTTGGTGTCCCTAGCCATCTAGGGCAAATGTCAATTAAGTTGCTACTCAGTTTTAGATTAAAGGCTTGGGATCGGAATGCACGGATGGTTGTTTTGGGCTAAGGAAGGGGTCTCAATCCCTCCCTTATCTGACATCAATGAAAGCCCTTAAGAGTAATTTAATGTAGATGAATGACATGTAAAATATAAACCCTAATCCAGAAATCTATAAATATCAATAAATCTTAAAAAAAAATTCACATATCGAATTAAATCCTCAAAATTTAACAAAATCTTAAGAATTTTTATTTTTTTATGAGTAATCAGGCATGCAATTAATTGACAAATTGAATTAAATTCTCAAAAAATAACTAAAAATACTTTAAATTATAACGAATATAGAAAAATAAATTTCTTAATTTTTTGATATGTATGCAGGCAAAAACAATTCAATTAACAGATAATATACTGATAATAACGTGAATTAAAATTAAGCCCTAACTATGCTCTGATACCAAACTGATGCAGGACCGATTCGCATGCAAGTAATTTTTTTTATTTTTTTAAATAATTAATAATTACAGTTGATTATTCTTCTAAAGTAATAGCCTAAGAGGGATTCAGAAAAATTCACAGTAAATCCGTACGCGAAACAGTTCCTAAAAAATAAGGAAGAAGGACCGCCGAGGCTAAGAAGCCCCGGTAGGGCTTGATCTCCTACAATAAAGTTACTAGTAGATTAGAGGAGTGTACCTGGTAAGAGGGGGAAGATCAAAGTGTTGAAGGGGTTGCTCTGCCTGGCGGATGCACCCTAGATGACCAAGCCTTGAGCCCATGGATCTGCGGTCAAATATCCGCTGACCTGGATGACGATCACCTTGAATCCTAGATTCATGGCTACTAAGGGATCTGCAAGATCACCATACAAGGGTTAAATAATAATAGAGAAATTTTAGGGTTAAAGAATAATAGAAAAAATTTAGAATAGAGGCAAAGAGACAAGGAAGGAGTAGAGAAAAGGAGAGGCCGGCCAAGGGCTCTTGGGCGTCCACTATTGGAAGACAAAGGTGGCGACCAGGGTTTCTCCTGGAGACTTGGGATGTTGGCACGCGCAGGAGGAGGGAAATAAGAGCATCAAAGAACCAATTAACAAAAATCATAATAGCTCAAAACTTGGATTGATTGATTAATAAAAAAGATACATCATTCATACAAGAGGGTCTCTTTTATATAGCAAGAGACTTGGGGCCCAAGAAAATATAGATATGAAAAGAGAAAAAAGAAAAAAAGGCATCCTGATCAAATTTGGCATGAAATCTGTGGCATCCAGATGAGGCAGGTGATCTTCTATATATGATTGAGATGCAATCAGTGGCAGCTTAATTTGGTATGAAATCTGTAGCGTCCAGATGAGGAAGGTGATCTTCTAAATGCAATCAATGGCAGCTTAATTTGGCATGAAATCGGCATCGGCCAGATGAGAAAAATGATCATCCAGATCGGGAAGGTTGCTTGCTCTGCTAGGTGGCATGTGGGCTGCTTGAAGTAGGTGTGGCACCAACTTGAATTTAGCAGCTGCTCTGTCCGACTGTGATGGCCTTGTCTTCTGCTCCAATACTGATGTCTCCTCTTGTAAGCTGCTGAACTTACTACATGACTCACATTAAAATAAACTGAACTGGATAGGACTCAATTTAGAATAAAATGAACTGGACGGGACTCAAATAAACTAAACATTATTTCCTAACTTAAGACTTGAATCATAACTAATCAGATATCCACATAGGGTTAAGAATCCACTGTTTGATCCTGGTGCCCGCACCACTATGTTAACATCCATAGTGGCAATGGCATTGGCTTGATGCTAATACATGTGACATTTATATAAAGCTTCCAAGCAGGAACAAGTTGATTGAATTAAAGAAAATCTAAGAAAGTAGTGGTAGTACAAATCTAACATATATATATATATATATATATATATATATATATATATATATATATATATATATATATATATATGTATGTATATATATATATGTATGTATGTATGTATGTATGTATGTGTATGTATGTGTATGTATGTATGTATGTGTGTGTGTATGTATGTTTATGTATATGTATATGCATCTATACATACATATACTATATATATATATATATATATATATGTGTGTGTGTGTGTGTGCGCGCGCGCGCGCGCATGTATATATATATATATATGTACATATGTATATATATATATATATATATATAATATATATATATATGTATATATATATATATATATATATATATATATATATATGTATATGTATATATATATATATATATATATATGTATATATATATATATATGTACATGTGTGTGTGTGTGTGTGTGTGTGTGTGTGTGTGTGAGTGTGTGTGTGTGTGTGGACAATGGATTGATAAATTTGTTACATTTGGTGCTCTACTTTTTATTTATTTATGAAAAATTTGTTCAAATGACATTTTTAAGGCATTTCACATGAAGCAAGAGATCTTAATTAAGTCATTTAAATGGAAGAGAGAAACTGAAGCAATGCTTTTAACCTTTCACCTTGGCTCATGAGGGGTTTCACAACTTGAAGTTACAAAGGTATTCCAATGGTCATTCAATTCCAACCTCATGCACTGAATAGTTGACACTGAAAACAATGGAATTTGAAAGTCTGGCATGCCTAGTCGAGTAAATGTAGTGAATATAGCAAGGCTTCCATTATTGAGTATTAGATAGCTGGTTTTGTTCTTTGTCTTGGTATCATTGATCATGGGCTTATAATAAATTTGGGGAATAGAGTTAACCAAAGCCTTCAAGCCATCAGTGATAGTGGTGAGATAAAGCTGTCCTCTTGTCCAGTTAGTTGCAGAGAAGTTGGCCATCAGCCTCTGCCCCTCCCTAAGCATCTACCCAAGAAACAACTGAATCAGTTGGGTGATCAAAATGACTCCCAGACCAACATTTTTTTTAAAATCAAAAAGCATAAGATTTTCTAGTTATATGAGATTCATGCTGACAACCATTCCATCGGTTTGATTTTCTAGTTATATGGGATCAAATTGCCATCCCGAAATAAGTCAAGGGTGGCGTTCTTAAGCCTCTTCTATAGTATTATTCTGGTTAGATTTCTCAATTTCTTTATAACTGGATGATTGATTTGTATTGATTTTTTTTTTATGTAGTGCAAGTCTTGGCTGCTTTGTGCTTGGTTTTCGCTATTGTTATAATGAAAGAAAAAATATAAGAATTGTTGTCACCGGGATCCGTTCTCCGACTCGGGCGCGGTCGATCTCTTGGTCTGGGCTTTCTACTGGGCGGACCTGCACAGAAGTCCTCGTACGAGAGGTGTTGGAGGTGGCCCTCCGTGGAAGACCCTCCGACGCTCAAGTCAGTGGGGGATCGGTGATCAACAGAAAACGGGGAGATGGATCTCTCCGGGGAGTCTCTCCAGGGGTGGCCGATCGGGAGCTATAGGGGAGCGCCGACGAGTAGTGGGAGAGAGTGAGAGAGTAAGAGTGGGCCAGGGGTAGTCAGCGCCTCTCGCGCGAGGACTTCTGTGCAGGTCCGCCCAGGAGGAAGCCCAGACCAAGAGATCGACCGCGCCCGAGTCGGAGGACGGATCCCGGCGGCAACAGATTGGCGCTAGAGGAAGGGCCTCAAGTCCCGTTAAAACTTGAAGAAAGGAGATAAGGATCTCGATCTGGAGTAGAACCTCTCCAATGGCTAATCGGAGAAGAGCAACCTCTGAAGCCCAAGATCAGGTCATCGCTCAAAGACCTGACCCGACAAGCAACACGGCGCCGCAGCCTCCACCAGTTGAGACCCCATCACCGCCAGTCATCCCGGTGACCCAGGACCAGTTCGTCATGCTGGTCCAACAGGTTCAGGCCCTGACCCACCTGGTTCAGGAGCGTTTCGCAGCTCCCCCCGCTCCGCACCTTCATAAGGAGGCCGCAGCTCCTTCCTCTCCGGCAACCTCCTCCTCTGGTCCACCTGAAGCCATGGACCCCCCACATCGACCCAGAGGGACAAACCAGTCCCGCAAGGCGGCTATGATAGGGATCCCCCCAGATCTCGACGGGCCCGGACCTCTCCCCGGTGTCCTCCCACCATGATTCAATGCCGTCCCTGCACTCTCCTCGCCCAGCTCCTCCTTTTGCCGCCGAAGAGGAGATCCGTCGACAAATTCGGGAGATGCATCAGGAGCTAGACGCCGCCAAGCAGCCCATCCGCCTCAGCCCAAGGCGGAGCAGGGCATCCCTTTCTTCAAAGGGATCATGGAGGAAGTGATTCCCTCCCATGTCAAATTACCAGCCGTCGAACCCTACCACGGCTCTTCTGACCCGGATGATCATCTCAGCAGCTTCCGGTCAATAATGATGTTCCACGGAGCATCCGACGCGATCCTCTGCCGCACCTTCCCCTCCACCCTCAGAGGATCTGCCCGAACCTGGTTCAACGCCTTAAAACCAGGTTTCATTGATTCATTCGACGAGCTGAGCCGTCTTTTTATTGGCCAGTTCGTCAGCAGCCGCCGTCACCGATGGAGATCCGACTCCCTCTCCGAAGTCAAGTAGAGAGAGGGGGAGTCCCTGAGAAAACTATCTTGGCCGCTTCAACAAGGCCATGCTAGAGGTGAACCACCTTAATCATGAGGTGGCTATGTCCGCCTTGGCAGGGGGAGTTTTGAAGGAAAGCGACTTCTACCTAGTGATGGAAGTCAGCTACCCCCAAACCTCTCCAATATGATGGCCCTGGCAGACAAATACGCCAGGGTCGAAGAGTCACGGAGAGTCGCCCGCGCCGAGCTGGCGAAGAAGAAAGAGCCCAGAGGCCCGACAGGCACCGACCTGCCCGCCGATCAAGTTCACCTCGCCGCCAAAGAGCTCCCCCACCGCCGCCGAGGAATCGCTCCCGGAGCCCGCTCAAGCGATTCGACCGCTACACTCCGCCCTAGGCGCAGATCCTCATGGAGATAGAGCGCCAGCTCCCCCGACCAGCTCCTCTCCAAGGGAACCCGACCCGAAGGGACCCCACCAAATACTGTCGCTACCACCGGGAGCACGGCCACGATACCGAGGAATATTGGCAGCTGAAAAATGAGATTGAGAGGCTGATCCAACAGGGCCGACTGAACCAATTCAAGAGAGCTCCCGATCGGCCACCCCTAGAGAGACTCCCCGGAAAGATCCCTCTCCCCATTTTCTGTTGATCACCGATCCCCCACTGACTTGAGCGTCGGAGGGTCTTCCGCGGAGGGCCACCCCCAACGCCTCTCGCGCGAGGACTTCTGTGCAGGTCCGCCCAGGAGGAAGCCCAGACCAGAAGATCGGCCGTGCCCGAGTCGGAGGACGGATCCCGGCGGCAACAAGAATTAATTTTTTTTGTTTTATATTTTTTTTTAAAGACAGCATGCTTGTGGGTGTACATCATTTTAAGAATTCTATATGATGGGTTTCACATGGTTCTCCGAGTGAATTGGATTTAATCAATCAAGTTGAAAATACTTTACTGTTTTAGGTATTATAATGATGCCAATCCCGGTGATTCAATGTCCGATATTTAATTGATTATCATAACCACATTCTCCCCTATCATGTTTAGATTAGGAAAATTGTTTGCTCCAATAATTTTGTAATTATGTTTAATTGGTTAAAATTTATAGTCCTTTTTGAATGACTGTGAGAGAATAATTTTAAAAAATAAATTATCTGTACTTGATAATTTATTTAATAATTTATTTTATTTTATTAATGCTTTTGATAAGCAATTCTATTTCAAGCTTGCATTTTTTTTTAAAGATAATATCTTCTTTTGCATCAATTTTAATTTTTTTTTCACGTAGATGTTAAGTTTATGATAATATTTTGCCTACGCAAAGAATGAGTCCACAACTAGTGATCAAATAGAAAGAATTTGGAGTTGGATCGAAGTTAAAAGAGTAGGTGGGAAAGCAGAGTGATGAAGAATTAAAGCTTGAGGGTATAGCATTGTAAATAACAGAAGGACGGAAAGCGAGTGTAATCCTAATAGAGGAGGCTAAAGGGGGTGGGGAGGAGGGTTGATGACCATGTGGAGCGTAGATCATGGTGGATAGGCAATGGCAAAGTACTGCTTAATGGTAATGACGATGTCAAAGAAAAAGATTTTCAAGACAAATAAATTTATGGTACAATTAAAGAAAGATTTTCAAGACAAGTAAGTATATGGTACAATTGAATATGACAAGATCGGTGCAATTAGCATTTAGCTTAGCATTGATAAGTTTAATCTCCTAGGCAATAAGTTATGACAAGATTAAGAGTATTCAAATTACTTTTCAACCAAAGGGTTTAGAAGTAAGGCTGATAAGAGTAAAGATGGTGGCACTCATTGTTGAGGGGTAAATCGCTATGCATCAATAACCGTGTTCATGGCTAAGGCTAGCCTTGATTCCTATCCGTTGTGCAACACCCGCCAGAGATAAATCAACCTCGGTAGGTCGGAGCGTCCTAGCCCCCACCGAGCCAAGGGTTCCCCAAGATGTGAGCTATCGTCTATCGTCTCTCAGCCCCCTCGAGCCGAGCTATCGTCTCTCGGCCCCTCGAGCCGATTATCGTTCATCATCTTCTGGCCCTAACTAAGCCATTCCATCACCCGGCCCTTCTAGCTGATCTCTTCTATCACTCGACTTAGCCCGAGCGATACTTATACCTCTGCGGAATTCGGCATAGGAAAGCTTAAAATAGTAAGATTCCAAACGGAATTATATCTGAAAGTGGCCTAGAGCCTTGGAGCCTATGCCCCCACCGAATCTTGAGATGTCAACAAGCTCTTCCAGCCGTCGATCTTCTAACCAGATACGAATCCTGTCGATCTCATAACAAACTGGATTCAGATCTCAACGGCCTTCGGACCCATGACGCTCCCAAACAACCAGGTGATCCTCTATAAATTTCACCACCTCATATCCCCTCAGGTACACCATCTCTTGTGCGCACACTCGCTCACTGTCTTTTTTTCGCCATTATCGCTCTACTCAGAGCTCTGGGAGAGACTCTTCAGCGAGAGCCTTCTTCTATTTTTGTTGACTGTCGATCTCCATTGACTTGAGCATCGAAGGGTCTTCCGCAGAGGGCCACCCCCAACACCTCTCGCGTAGGACTGTTTTGCAGATCCCCAGGAGGAAACCCATCTCGAAGTCCGAACGTGTCCAAGTCGAAGGATAATATTTCAGCAGCAACAAGCATGAATCTAGATGAAGAATAAGGTGGCTCTGCCATAGGCCCCAAAAAATGAGAGCATTTTAGGTCATGGAATGGAATTAAAGATAAAGAAATAGAGGAGAATAGAAAGGAAATCTTGGATTTTAAGAATGAGGAATCAATGTTAGGATTAGGCAAAAGAATATTGAATGAAATGAATTTATGGTCTATCCAAAGCCATCATGGATTTGGAAGAAGGCTCTTCTCTAACCAAGCCATCGTTGATGAGGCCCTTTCTTCTTCTTCTCTACTTACGTTATTGGAACAAGGAAGCATAAATGATGAACAAAAGGGCCATTTTAGAGTGAGTAAGATGGTAGACTCAATAAAGGCAGGGAAAAGTCTCTGTGCATGAAGCTGATGCACAAAGCGTGCATCGAATGTACAAATTGATTGCGTATTTATTTTACTATATGTACAGTACATATCATGATCTATTGGGCTATGACATGCACAGTGATAAGGCATGCGGTCAATCTGCATGTCTGATGCATGTTTTATGCATCGAAAACCGATGCATAAAGTCTTTTCTATGAAGATAGTACTAAGGCATGGAGCCCAACGACAGGTTTGTGCCCACAATGGAGGGAAAGACAATTTTATTTTGTGTCACCAACAACGCCATAGAATAGCTAAGGGAAAGACAAGGAGATGGATAGGATTCAAATTATTAGTAGAAGAAATTGATTAAATTCCTTTTTTGATGTTCTACATTAGATAAGAACACCTTGCTTTGGTTATAAGCATATCAGAAGACAAATTGACATATGCTATATTCAAATCATAGTCAGAAATCATAATATCCCATTCAAACCAAACAATTACTAATACTTTTCAAACAAGGTTAAGGGAGGATGAAAAATGAGTGAAAGGATAATTTAGTCATTTTGTAAGTGCTATTAATAATTTTGATGACAAATGAAGGGAAAGGCAATATAAACTTAAATTACAACTTGAAAAGATTAATTAAAACTTTTAAAATAGATGAGGTGCCTTTACATTTACAAATGGCTCAACTTCAAATACGTCATTTTAATTGAAACTTCTTTAATGTCATGCGTGCTTGGATTTCCCATTAATTGCACCGAAATATCTCATACGGAAAAGCAAATTGATATATGGGTGTTCCAATAATAAACAAAAAATCAACTTTTAGCAATTAAAACTCTAAACCCATCTCGAATTTTAAAATAATAATAATGACAAACGATGATAACAATCTTCTTAACCATATATCAAATAAAAATGTGCCTACTTCGTAAGAGAGGCAGAGGCTGCATAAAATTGACGCAAAAGACACATGGGTCAACGAAACAGTTCGTCTGACGAGTTGGAGAGGTGCTGGATGGAGCCCTAGAAAAGGATTCAAAAGCGAGACAAGAGAAAGTCTCGATTGCCTTCTAAGTAGTATAAGCTAGGCGTTCATTTAAAAAAAAAAAAAAAAAAGCCCTGCTAATATCTTAAACCAGACGGTGATCATACCATAATGGAATTTGCTGGTTCATCGGCCCTCCAAGTGAAGGCACAGTTTTAGTTTCTAATTATCAATTAATGAGTAATTTTAAAATCCAATTTTTTCGGTTCTAAAAAGGTTAAACAAAATTGAAATGATCGCAAATAACATGTTCTAGGTTCATATGGCATGGAACCTCAAGATGGTTCATGAGACAATATTCTAGAACAGATAATTCTGGATTGATGCTACCATGGCATTACATAAAATAAATTAGTGAAAATGCTTGGTTCAGTTTGAACCATAACTAGGCTTTTATTATTATTTTATAACTATTATTTTAGCCATTAAATCTATTTTTATTATATTAAATTATGAAACTAAATAATATGTTTCATCGATGGTGTCTATTACTGATGTGCGCAATTAAGTAAGCCAATTGATAAATAATCTTTATGGACAAAAAAGTTCTTAAGAAAGACAATAAGAAGACAAATATTTCTTAAAAAAAACTAAAAAACGAAAGACGACTACAAATACAGATCAATTACTTCTAAGAATGGTGAAGCAAAAGAAGGAAAGACAACTTAGCCTAATAGAAGATGGCAAACGACCTCCAGCAAAAAAACAAAAAAAAACAAAAAAAAAAAAAAAAGAAATGGGTATGAAAAAGGTTTCTTTCAACGAAGAAGGAATGAAGCATAAAGCTCGACTGTTGGAACTATCGATTTATTAGATAAAATCATAAATAATTCTGCTTAAAATGGTACTTTAAGAACCGTAGCAAATCCATAAAAGAATACACAAGACTATAACTCGGGAGTCTAGAAAACTCCTCATTGGACATTGCTTAGAATCCCCACTTGAATCCCCAGTTGCTTTATTAAAAGATTACAAGGAGCAAGAACTACACAACATCCTTGTACCTGCAATGAAATATGACCTTCGAACCACCCCAAAGTGACAGAAATCTAAAAGCAAAAATTTAGGGAAAATGAAAAGCTCAAAAATAATAGTGCATACCACCATCACCTCAACGGTACCACCATTACATCATCCACAAAATATACCAGCTAACTCGTTTCAAACAAGAGCATTTGAACATGTCTCCACCTGCTGGTAGCATTTATAGCAACAAAACATGCATGCTTAATACTCTCCTGATAAGAATCTTTCTCATGCTTCTAATATGACTGCAGTAACTCTCGTTGCAATAGTTTGATGCCTAAAAAGGCTTCAATTCATTGAATAATGTGTCTGAATATGTCCAATCCTCCTCAAGAAGGATCAAAGATTAAGGATCAGAAATATCCAGAAACAAAAAAAGAAGAAGCAAATAAATAAAGAGAAACTGTGCAAAAAAAAAAAAGGAGTGAGCCACTAAAATGAAGTTAAAAGAAGACTGGAACAGTGCATGGCAATTCATTTCAATGGTATCAAATATTAGCCATGACCTCTATATGGATGCCTGAAGAGATTCAGATTCATCCTACGAATCTCAGAAGGGACTTTGTCACAGGTCGCAGATGTGTGAAAGAGTTTATCAAACCTTTTGATAACACCTGATGTTGTGCAGCATCAAATCCATGCCAAGAAATTCAAATTAACTCAACTCATCTAAACCTTTTCCCAACTACATGGGTCGGTTACATGAATATGCTTCCTCCACTCTGCTCTATTCAGGACTAAGTCAGCACTCAAATTATCTTTTAACGGATACTTTTTAGCCCTTCGCATAGTTTAATTTAGTAGATTCATATTTTAAAGGATCTGACCAAGTTTTACGCTGACTATCAGCTACCTAACATAACCCTTCTCCTTATTCATTTCAAGAAATTCAAATGAAAAGAAAAAATGGAAGATGATAAGAGACAAATATATTACAAGCAAGACCAAAATTCTAAAAAACATACCTTATTCATAAAATTTTTTGAAATAGATTTTCAAGAAGAGCAATCAGGATTCAGTTGGCAACTGAACCTCAGGATCACTTTTTCTCAAGGCAAGGTGAAAAAAGATTTTTATCCCACTATACACAAAAACCACACAAGATGAAGATGCTAAATTTATATTGATGATTTCTAATTCCACCATGGTGGTCATGCATTGTCCAGAAAAGTACAGATCTCAAAAACCACCAACATATTGCTTTGTGTATCTTCCAGACACACCACTGCTTCCATATGCTGAAGCTGCAGCACTCAGTCCAGGGCAATCTCTAGCCCAGTGCCCAGGTTGCTGGCATTTGAAACATACATTAGATCCATTGCCACCAGCCATTGCAGCATTCATGGACCTATTTGCAAAGCCTCCAACAGAATGGTCTTGCTTGCTGATGCCCCTTGGGCAGTTCTGAAAGTTGTGACCAGAAGAGCCACAGTTATTGCAGAAAAGTTGTGTTTCCCTATTCCCAATGCTATGATTCATAACACCTCCATATTCGTTCGCATGCTGTCCAAATTGGTTTGTCTGTTCCATTCTTTGTCGATCTACAACATCACCAATGCCAAAACCGTTGGTGCCAGAATGTACATTAGGCTTGTATTCCATTCTACCAAACCCAGCATTGGACATACCAGAACTGGAAGCAAAATTTCCATGCATGCCTGAGGCAACATTGGGCTGCTCCACTGATAGCTTCTCAATCAAACCCAAAAGATACCTGCTCTCTGATGATGGACTCACTTTTTCAGCCTTGATAACAGTTGATTTCACACGCTGCTCATCACTAAATGTCTCCTCCTTAACTTTCAACTTGAATAAATATTGATTAAAGAGGACTGTCCGTATGATTTCTGCAAATTTTACATCATCTTGCTCTTCATACTTCAACAGATACAACCCCTTGGCAGATATACCCATGATTTCCTCACCGCACTCCTGGAATGCTGTAACCCACGTCATACCTGTATGATCTTGGATCTGAAACTGGAGTAGATATCTGTAATCACATTCAGGAAAACTCTGATCACACCGATCACAGTGCCATGTTCCATCACCATTATTGTTAACCTTCTTATTGCATTGCCTGTCTCCCACCATCAAGGGGCAAGCTGTGTAGCAGAAATTATCAACCTTTATAAATGTAACTGCTGCCTTAACAGTAATCCAGTCCGGTTTCTCAGCTCTTCCCAAACCCTCGTCCTTAATTTGTGAAACAGTCTTGCGAATATCAGTCCTCCCCATAGCTGATGAATCCCTTGATATTGAAAGGGAAGCCACATTCTTTCCTTCATTGCTGTACCACTCTTTCAATCGGTGCACCTCAGGAAAATCAGGGTTTATGAATAGTTGGCTACTGCTAATCGTTCCCACTGACTTGCCACTAAAATCACTAACTCTACCTGCTTTAATGGCCAAGACAGGATATATACCAGAGTCACACATGCCCTGCAGCTGCTGCCCTTCTGTGCTACAAAAGTTTCCCCATAAAGTTATTTCAACACTACGACCCGACATGTCCTTCAACTGAAGAGTTCTTCTCTGTGTCTCAGTACCATTCTTTCTCATTATTGTAACTGCTGGATTAATTGATGTCACAACACCAATTACATCCACCATGCAATTGTTTTCCATACCCTCAATTTCACTTATTGGTCGAAAATTGAATTGCTGCTTTGGGATGGAGTTGTCCTCCTCAAAACAAGGTTGGATTGCCGATGTAGACTCTAACAAAATCTCATAATCATTGTTGAGATGATTGAAACTCTTCTGCGCAGGCCTCAGGCTTCCTTTAGATATCAAGTACACTCTCCCAACCTCAATCTGATCATAGAACTGATCAGCCACCAGGTTAAAACAAGTCACCCGTATTTCTCCACCATCAGAATCAAGAAGATCAAAAGAGAATACTTTTCCCTCCCCTCTGGGATTGTTGTAGCGTCTAAGTTCTCCTTTTGCTGTTACCCTAGCCTTGATTGTCCACCTGCCTTGATAAGGATTCAGAGCAGCAATAGGAATTATTCGAGCAGGAGCTTCATTTTTAGCAATGGGCCCTCTATTTGTGTACAATGGAGGGGGCTGTTGATATGTGGGCTGAAATGGTGGGCGCCCATAGGTACTAACAGGAGGACGATATACACCAGTCATCCCTGGATTTGATAGCCTTTGGTTTTGATTACCACTTTCTGGATGTGAATTGGTATAACCCCCAGAATCCAGTTCAGCTTTTGATTGTAGGGAACCCAAGTTACTTGTAATCCTGCCTGACATCGGACCAGTATATGACCCGCCATAAGATGAAGTATTCATAACAGGGTCAGGTTTGGGACTCAGAGAAGCTCCCCCCATCATGTTTTGTCCAGCAGCAGGACCACCAGAGCGGGAACTGCCATAAGGTTGAGGATTTCCAGCAGCCATACCTGGTTGATTTATACTAGTTGACTGAGCAGTCATGGGAGCTCGGTTCTGTGAAGCAGAAGCACCATTGTCGAACGGTGTTGGTGACCCAATAATATCACATTTAGGGACTAGTACTTCCAAGTTGATGACAATGATGATCCTAGTTTTAAAAGGAAGCAAAGATTTAAGCCATCAACATGAACTCCATCGTTCCATATTGTCAAACAAAACATAAAATATTATTTTTTTCAGTCTAAAGGTTCATACGAGTATCAGCCAGCAAAGTTCTAACACAGGAGATGATTATCTTTTCCATACAAACAGCATGATCAGAATCAAACTTCAGCATCAATACAACAGCAGATCAAATGCTCTTTGATTGAAACATAATTGCCAAACAATAGAATGAAAAATAGGGGAACTCACTGTGTTTGCAATAATAAGAAATAACTAGCAAGACTCGTAGTTTCATCCAATTATGACAATACATGTGATATTGGGGATCCATCCAAAGATCTCCACACATGCTTTTAGGAACTCAGCATAGCCCTTAAGATAAGTACTGATAATGATTACTTTAAAACCCAGAAGAAAATGAAAAACATATCATTTTAAATTAATAAAAAGCAAAAGAGAAACAAGATTTAACCTCTTCTTTTCTATTAAGGGATTTTAGGGTTTTTTCTAATCTCATCAGCAGTAAACACGGACCAGCAGGGATTTATGATTCCGATCTAATTTCCTACCTTCACGCTTTCTAGTCATCAATCTCTCTCGCAAAACATATCAACCTTTGCAGCATTTATAAATCGAATAATCATGAAATCAGACTAAACCGAGAAAGCAGCAAGGAGAAAGAGAACTGACCTGCGGCCCTGGATAGTGTTGCAGATGAACTCGTTCAACTGGACGACAGAGCCCTTCTGCAAGTTGCCGTTCTTGACGATTGAGTTCATCTGGGTGGCCAGCATCGCCTGCTGCGTGTGGACCCCGTCCGACAGCATCATCCGGTACCTCTCCGTCGTGCTCTGGGTCGTGTTCACCAGCCTCACGTCCGATACCTGGAGCACCGGCTTCATTCCCTCCGCACCGCCTTCCGAGATCGTGGCTATCGCTCCCCTCGTCAGATCCACGGACGCCATCTCCTTTCCTCCGCGCCGTCCTCTCCTCTCCTCACCAAAATTACCAGCCAACAGCTATACGACAGAGGGGAAACCTTAGAAACAAAGAAAGAGAACGAGACAAAAACAGAGAAATCGAGATCGAGATCGAGATCGACTGAAGACTGATTGTTCGAAAAGGAAGCTGGAAATCTTTCGGAGAAACATCAGAGGTCGCGGAACCTTGCGAGGAATAAGGGGAAATTTCGAAATTTTGGTGAGATTTCGACCTACCGTCTCCTCGGATTTCGCTCCGCTTCGTTCCGCCGAGTTATCAGGAGGGAATGGTGAACGCCTTTGCTTAAAAACCCTAGGAGAAGGAGGAAGAACCGCCACTAGGGTTTTAGAGGGAAAACTTTGGGATTGGGAATTAGAAATTTTAGGTGCCGCCTCCGATTTTTAAGTCCGGGAGTGGGCAGCGGGAAATTCGAAATGACCGACGCGTCCCGCTGCGGGTTGCGCCAGCCCGGGGTCGCCGGCATTTAATGGGCCGGGCCGGATCTTCATGGACTTGGCAACGAGAAGTCTATAGGAAAAGCTTTGTGCATGGGATTCAATGCAGCAAATTCGATGTGAATTGCATCATCTTATTTATTGGTCCACATGACTTAACGCAATAAAATTGAACGAAATAATAGGAATAGGATCTTAAGTTTTGAATGTAACATGTATTAATATTCATTCAACTTTTTTTTTTAAATTTATGTGCATATAGGGGCGGTGCAGCCTACGTTTTATAAATAGGTATCGTATGTTTTCAACTAGGATTTAATAATTTTACAACTGAGGTGTCATAATATTTTTTCTGCTTATATCATAGATCTTCAAGGGATGTCTTAATTTTATAATTGTAGTGTCATAATTTTAAAAATAGGGTATCATAAATTTTTTTGGTTGAGATATCATAAAGCTTTGCCTTAACATTTTTTGAATGTATGTCATAATTTTACAATATGGTATCGTAATTTTACAACTAGGGTGTTGTAATTTTTTTTTGCCATATATCAGAGATCTTACATGGATATCTTAATTTTATAACTATGGTGTCGTAATTTTACAACTATGATGTCATAATTTTTTCGGTCGATATGTTTTAAAGCTTTGCCCTAACGTTTTCCAAATGAATGTTGTAATTTTATAACTACAGTGTCGTAATTTTACAACTAGAATGTCGTAATTTTTTTTTTTAACCGGTATCAAAAACTTTTTGGGATGTCGTAAATCTTTGTCTTAACATTTTATATAATGGGTGTCATTATTTTATAATAAGGGTATCGTAATTTTATAACTGGGTATTGTAATATTTTTTGGGAAGGTAAGCCGTTCTATCCCGTTCCATCGGGAATACCGTATCACTTACAAATTTATAATCACAATCCTTGCTATTCCGTTTCATCACATTAAGCCATGTAGAATTCATGTGAACCAATAAAAAGGATTGTGCAACCCACACATTAAGCCATGTAGAATTTATATGAACCAATAAAAAGGAATGATGTAGTCTATATAAAATTTGCTCCATCTAAGGTGGTGTACAAAGATTTTTTCAAGTCCAAAATATTGAATTGAGGGATAAGAACTCAAGTATTTTTGTTTTTTCGCACGGATGCTTTCCATTCTACGAGACCTTTGGTGGCACCGAGATGCAGCTCTCTCCTCCGAAGGCTCATTTGGTATTTTCCAAATAAATTTTTTACACTAGTTTTTCTAAAATAATTATAGGAAAAAACTTATCATGTTTGATTGTTAAAGAGTTTTGTATGAAAAATAATTCTAAAAATATTTTTTTGCATTTGATTGTGGTATCTTTACATTAAAAAAAGTTAATTTGTTTCTATTAATTCTAAAATAAAAATTTTATAAGTATTAGTAGACATGTGAGAAAAATAATATATATATATATATTAAAGAATAATTTAATCTTTTGATACTAATTTTTTTAATGAAAAAAAATAAGTTAAAAAAAAAAAATCCTTCCTATGATATTTATTTTCTCACGAGATGAAAGAAAAATATATAGATCTTATATCCAATTTTCTCTTCCCCAACCAAATGGTTACTTAGGATGATGCACATAAGATTAAAAAGCATAAAGGTCAAAAGTTATATAATATATTTTTTAATATAAATTTTAATAATGTAAAATTTTTCTTATTAAGTATTCAATTGTATTAGTAAATGAAAGATGAAATATTATAATATAACCATTAACTTATTTAAAATAAAATTAATATAAAAGAGATAAAAATATTATTAATATTTTGCTATTACCTTTTTTTAGTAGAAACATTTTTTAACATGATTAATGCAAAAGATGTAAAATGGGAGAAATATTAGAATTATTTAATATTTTATTAGTCTTTAAGATTTTTATATTATTAGTTTTGGTTAACAATTTAGTTAATCTTCCATCTTAGATTAACAATTTAAAGAGGAGAGAAAATGTGCATGTGTATCCTATCAACGTTCATCATATTTCATGCCAAATGCATCCATTGATGGATGATATATGATGATGCCTGATCATCTTGAGCTAACTTTCTTGAGTGTCAGTGGACATACCGTGGTTTGATGAAGAAGTTTCATCTCGGCATCGAGATTTGCAAGAAGTTCCGAGGACTGGATATTCCAGCGGAGATCCTCTGATGCTCAAGTTAGTGATCAGAATCATAGCCGTGAGCTTGAAGAAGCTCGAGCTGAAGAGCGTTAGGAAGAAGATGAGAAAAGTCTCTAAGTGCTTTGTGAATGGAATGTCAAAATTAATGGGATTTATTCCATCTGAACTGGGTGATTGATACTTTATGGCAGACGATGACTTTTGGGGCTCATCTTGATCAGGGTCATTAAAACTTCATGATGAATTATGACTTTTTAGGTCTGTATAGAACTAATGGGGCTTCTTTTATTAGACACATATGGGCCAAAGTCGTTTGGTGGGTCCGACTTTGGTTAGAAGCGAAGGTTTGCTTGGAAAGCTGAAGTGGGGCCCAAAGATAAGGTCACCTTAGGACCGAAATCGCCTAGGATTCGAGACCGCCTAGGAGCTTAAGCCGCCTAGGAGTTGGGGCCGCCTAGAAGCTGGGGTCACCTAGGAACTGGGGCCGCCATAGAACTGGGGCCACCTTAGAACTGGGGCCGCCTATGAGCTGGGACTGCCTAGGAGCTGGACCGCCTAAGAGTTGGGGTCACCTGAGAACTGGGGCCGCTAGGAGCTGGGGCCGCCTGAGAATCAGGGCCATCTAGGAGTTGGAGACGTCTGAGAACTGGGGCCGTCTAGGAGCTAGGGCCACTTAGAAGCTAGGGCCGTCTTGGAGCCAAGGCCGCTAGAATCCTATCGACTTCCACCGTTAGGTAATTTTGGCTGTTAACCTACACGTGGCTTTTACCAGCCACATCATATGCCCCCCCACTCTTGAGTCTTGGCACTCACGCGCACAGCACTTGACCAAGAGAAAGGAGCGCAAAATCTTTCATTTTTATTGGGTCTTGCGTACCATAAATTAGCGAAGGCGGACACGTGCCCCCGAGGAGGTAAAGTCTCTTCGAAGTCTTCTCATCATTTAAGGGATGGTACCAGAAGCGATATGATCTACATGAAGAATGAGAAAAATACCCCTCAATTGATGAAAAAGGTGGAGCGTCATTATGGGATTGTTCTTATCCATGTCCCATCATTAGGTGCATATTGCGCCCCTCAAGCGCACCGAGGTGTTGTATCTCGAATAGTGAAGAGCTTTTTGATAGTTGGATGCTATCTCCACCTATGAGTCCCCATGTGGCACTGTAGTGGGTGGAATGTTTCAAAAATTATGTATAAAGATCATCCTACCTGTCCTTTCGAGTTTCTCATGCCTCCACTACCTTCTCTGTGCCCTATTCGCCTTCTGAATCTCGACTTCTCGCTTTTGTCCCTTTGATCTTCAGGTCAGTCCTTTTCACTCTCTTTGTTCTTTTCTTCCCATGGATTCTAACTCCCATAAAAAGGTAAGAGTTCCATGGTCGAACCTTCTGAGGATGAAATCCTCCGAGCATGACGTCGGGCTCCTAGTGGCATTTTCATCCGCAACCGTCCAGCAACCGTAGCCCAAACACCATCTAGGGTTTCACCTCCACCATCTAGGGTTTCTCCTTAACCACCTAGGGTTTCTCCTTCACCATCGAGTTGTCCGATATCTCCTCCGGCTACCCTTTCTGAGTCTGTCGGTCCGATGGGGATAGCCTCCACCATGTCTGCTCAAGATATAAAGAACCTTATGGCCCAATATGAAATACCTGATAGTGTCTGTATTTCTACCCCTGTCCTGGTGACAAAGTAACCTCCAGCCAGTCTAGTGGGATTGCCTTGTATGAGAATTTTTTAGGAGCAGGCTTCTTCTTTCCATCCTTTCTTCCTCAACCTCCTAGATAGGTATGACATTATCTCGGCATAGTTAACTCCGAACTCCATTCGGATTATCTGCACCTTTATTGTATTATGCCATTTTCATGGCATTTTTGCCCGAGTTTCTTTGTTCCGAGCCTTGTACAAACTCCGTAATCCCAATAAAACTGGGTGGTGGAGCTTCGCTTCTAGACTTAAAAGAGCCCTTAAGCTTGACCTGCCCTCCAAAATCAAGGGATGGAGTCCCAATTTTTCTATGTCCATATGGACGGAGTGAAGATGGGTTAAGGCATTCCTGATACTAGCCCTAATAAGAACTTGAGTATAAATGAGGAGGATCAAGAAATTTTTGATTTGTTGATATCATCCGACCTTCCTCCCTATTGAGAACTGCTATCGGAGGACAACCTCCGTGAGGCTGGCGTAGCACCGGCATTGCCAACACCGACGCCCGATGAGCAACATATCCTTTAGTCGTCGCTTCTCGTTTTCTTTTGCTTTGACTTTTGCTTCTTTGTGCAGCAATGAAGTTTTCTTCTGACTTCTTGATGGCGGACCTCCAAAAACAAGAGAGGTTGCCTGCAACATGATGAGGGCAGCGCCTAAAAAGCCTTGCCGAAAAGAATAGGGCGGGTCATCCTGGCCCCCCACAGCTCCTTCCGTAGCTCCCTCCATGACTCCTTCCATGGCTCCTAAGGCTGCACCGATGGAAGAGTCGAGAAGGGAGAATCCCCCCGCTGAGGTAACAGTTACAAGGTCTGCTCCTGTTGAAGTTGAGGCGGGGCCGTCAAGGGAAGAGCCCCTGATCATCACTGAGCCCAGGGGTGAAGTGGCACCATAGGCGAGGGTTGGGACACCTTCGGTTGTGGAAGTTGAAAATGATGCCCCGCTGGCTGCCCGACCGATGCCGAAGGAAAGAGGGACGCCCCCTACCAGTGCCCCAAGGAGCCAACCATCTCAGGCGATGGTGACGAATCGCAGTCGGCTGGCGGAGTGTATATTGAGCCGCTCCAACCTTCCAAATTTCTAGGCTGATCTCCGCCGCCAACCAATTACCGACGGTCTCAACACCCTCTTCACTGCCGCCCTTCAGGTAAGTTCACCAGCCCCATTTCTTTTTTGTGTTGGATATAATTTGAGGATTTGGTCTGAGCCCTAACCAATTGGTTCATGCAGATAACCAACGGTCTTTTTATCCTTCGGGATGCTTGCACCAGAGCCGCCAACAACTGCGGGCATGCTCATAATAAGTTGATTGCCGCCAAGACTCGGGCTGACAACTTGGCCAAAGAATTGGCCGAGGCGCAAGCCCAAGGGATGAAGGCGGCTGACCAGCTCCGAGCTGCTTAGGAGGAGAGCCACTTTTTAAAGGCCCAGACCGAGGAAGCCGAGAAAAAGGCCAAAGTCACCGAGGCCAAATTGGTGGATGCCATGACGAGGCTTAGGCCAACAGAGGAGAGGTTGGAAGACACTCTCCTCAATTTGGACCATGCCGAAGAGAGGGCCGATAAGGCCGAGTCTGAAGCCCGGGCCACTATGGAGAAGCAGGCTTTTACATAGGCAAACGCTCGACCTCCTGGGAGAAGAAGACCGTCACCAAGGCCTAGGCCCAAGAAGCTACGAAGAAATTGGCCATCGTCGAAGCCCAAGCTGCGGAGAAGGTGGCCGCTGCCGAAGCCCAAGCTCGGAAGGTCATGGAGCATTGCAAAGGCTCCAACGATTTTGCCACAGAGTTAAGTGAGGCGGCCATCGATGCCTTATCCCATGGCTTCGAAAAGTGTAAGGAGAAGATCTTCCGGATCTCCAAAATAAGCGGCCTTGAATGCATCCAGCCTAAGGACGAAGAGAAGGATCCAGAGAGGGGCGATGCTGAAGACGGACCGGGACCTGCCGAACCTTAGAGTTTTTTTTTCTTTTTTCAACATTTTTGTAATCTAACCAGTGTCAGTCTTTTTGTATGATACTGACATGAAATTAATGAAGAAAATATTTTGTTCAAGTATGAGGAACTTAGCTTTTCGTAGCGCTTTAGTCTTGTGGTGATCATGTCTTGGCTTTAGCCTTCAGATTCGACAAGTTGCACCTTCGATTTTTTTAGCATACTTAGAGAGTCGGCAATTTAATGTGCAAACTTCATAGGGACACTTGGGCTTGCCTTTGCCTTTTGGGCATTTGCTGAAGTGTTCCTCGGATGCTAATGCCAGTCACAGGTCCTTCAAGGGCCCTTTGAAAATGCTTCGGGGGTTTCTCGGCCGGCCCGGGGATTGACTCGGGGCTGTCGGAACCATAGAACTTGAACTGCCTCATGGGTTTTTCGGCTGGCCTAGAAGTGTCCTTATGATCACAAGGCCACCGAGAGCCTTTTGGAACCACCTCGAAGGTTTTTTGGCTGGCCAGGGAGTTGATTCGGGGCCACCGGAACTATAGGACTTGAATCGCCTCGAGGGTTTCTCAGCCGGTCCGGAGGTGTCCTTATGATCGTGGGGCCGCCAAGAGCCTTTTGAAACTACCTCGGAGGTTTTTCAGTCGACCTGAGAGTTGACTTGAGGCCGTCGAAACCATAGGACTTGAATCGCCTCGAAGGTTTCTCGACCAGCCTAGAGGTGTTCTTATGATTGCGAGGCTGCTGAGAGCCTTTTGAAACTACCTCGAAGGTTTCTCGGTCGGCCCGGGAGTTGACTCGGAGCCATCGGAACCCTAGGACTTGAATCGCCTCGGAGGTTTCTCGACCAGCCTAGAGGTGTCCTTATGATCGCGAGGCTGCTGAGAGCCTTTTGAAACTACCTCGGGGGTTTCTTGGCTAGCCTGCGAGTTGACTCGGGGGCGCCGAAGTCATAGGACTTGAACCGCCTCGAGGATTTCTTGACCGGCCTAGGGGTATCCTTATGTTGACCCAATTGATGATTTTGATGATTAACAAAACTATTTGAGTATAATTTTTGAAGGCTCTGATGATTTTGATTTAGTGTTTCAGCCTATAAGACTATTAAAAGATCAAAATCAAGAGTTACAATATTCTGGATCGAATCTAATGTCTAGGTAAGAATTGCAGACATTAGAGTCGACTCCGAGAATCACAGAGCCGACTCCGGAACTGGCACGGTCATTAGAGTCGACTCCGAGACTGTGAGAGTCGACTCTCACAGACGGAGCAGAAAGTGATTTTTCTGGCTCCAACCTAGAGTCGACTCCGGGTAAGTTAGAGTCGACTCCGGAAAAGCATCTTGTCGACCCCAGAAAAGCCAGAGACGACTCCAGGAATATCATTTTAAAACGCCTCGAGCTAGAGCCGACTCCAGAAAAGTTAGAGTCGACTCCAACCCACCTGGAACGAAAAACGAAGTTGCCAGATCAGCTCTAACGGTAACTTTTCTATTTTTACTCATTTCTAACGGATATATTTTGATAGAAGGTACACTCCAACGGATAGTTTTATTCCAAAAGAGGTGTAAAAGAAATCTATAAAAAGGGGAGTCTATTGTTCAAAAAAAAAGAGAAGAAGAGAAGAAGAAAAACGAAAAATCTGAAAAACAAAGAGAGAATCAAATCCCACTTCAAAAATCCGTGAGCTTGAATCTTGAAAGGAAAACCTTCTAGCTCAAATCCACTCCACTCCAAAAGCTCAAGAGGAATCCAAAGCGTTCAAAATCAAAGTCTTGGCGGATTTCCCAACTTGAAGAAAGGAGATTCATTTCTTGCTTTTCAACCCTTCTCAACTGCTTCAACCACGAAGAATCGGAGCTGAGGCTTGATTCAATCCAGCAAGGAGAAGAAGAAAAGAAGAAAAGAAGAAAAGCTCAAAAGCCAACCTATCTTCAAATCAGGCTTTTCTAAACCTTATTCTTAATTTGTATATTTGCTCATTGAGGAGCTTTGTATTCACACACAATACTTATCTTATTTTTGCCTAGTTCAATCTGGGGGATTGAACTAGAGGAGGTAGTTTTACCTCGTTAAGCTTGTTTAAGCTTGGGTTAGTTGTGAGCCCGTGAAAAACAACGTGTAGGGTTTTGTGCTGGTAAGCCCGAGTAAACCAGCTGGGTTCGTTGTGCACCCGGTAAAACAACAAGTTTGAGTTGTGAGCTTGGAAAACAACTCGGCTGTAATCTAGAGAGATTATAGTGTGGACCCAAGTGAATCTTGGGAGTGGACGTAGGTGTTGAATACACCGAACCACTATAAAATCTTTGTGTTTGCAGTGTCTCATTTCTCTTTATCTATCTCTATCTTACTCACTGCACTTTATAGTTATCTTGCATTTGCCCTCATTAATCTCAAGCAAACTATTTTAAAAAGGGCTAATTTTTAAAGAACCCAATTCACCCCCCCCCTCTTGGGTTGCCATCTGGGCCAACAATTGGTATCAGAGCAAGTGCTCATTTAGAATTTGATCTCACGATCAAGGGCTAAAGATCCTTATGGCAACACAAAGTGGTTCATGTTTTGCTGAAGGTCATTCTACGAATAGACCTCCTTTATTTAATGGAACCAACTATTCATATTGGAAAGCTAGAATGAGAATATTCATTCAAGCTTCGGACTATGAATTGTGGGGAGTAATAATAAACGGACCTAGTACACCCACACACCTTATTGATGGCACTATTGTTCCTAAACCCGAAAGGGATTGGAATGATAATGATAGGAGAATGGCACAACTAAATGCTAAAGCCATTAATATTTATATTGTTCCTTAGACTCTAATGAATTCAACCGAATCTCAACATGTAATTCCGCAAAAGAAATTTGGGATAGGTTGGAAATAACTCATGAAGGAACAAACCAAGTTAAGAATCAAAAATAAATATTTTGGTTCATAAATATGAATTGTTTACAATGGAACAAACTGAAACCATCACATGCATGTTCACTAGATTCACTGATATTGTGAATGGTTTAAAAGTCTTGGTAGAATTTATTCTAATGCTGACCTTGTGCGCAAAATTCTTAGGTCACTACCAAGAGCGTGGGAAGCAAAAGTCACTGCTATCCAAGAAGCAAAGGACCTCAATGCACTACCTTTAGAGGAGCTTCTAGGATCCTTAATGACCCACGAGCTGACAATGAAGCAGCATGTTGAGGAGGAAACAAAAAGAAGAAAACTCTTGCCCTCAAGACTGCAGAAATGGAAGAGAGCAGCAGTGAAAGTAATGATGAGATGATGATGAAACTGCTCTCTTGGCCAAAAAATTCAGAAGGTTTATGAGAAAAAGGCCTTCCATAAAAAGAAATTTGGAGCAAGATTTGAAGGAGAAAAAGATAAGAAAAAGGACAAGGAGAAAGAAAAAAAAAGAGCCCTTAGTATGTTATGAGTGCAAAAAGCCAGGGCACTTTAAATATGATTGTCCTTTGCTGAAAAAGGCCTACAAGAAAAAGAAGAAAGCATACATGGCAACATGGTCTGATGAATCTTCCTCATCGGAAGAAAAGAACAAAAGGAAGTTGCCAATATCTGCTTCATGGCCAACAACGACGACAACGACAATGAGGTAAGTTCTGAAAACTCAAATGATGAATTTACATTTGATGAAATGTTTGAAGCTTTCAATGAATTGATGATTGATTTTAAATCTTTGAAAAAGAAGTATAAGTTTTTGAAAAATGACAATATTAGCTTAGCTAAAAGTAAAAATGAATTAGCTTTAGAAGTTAAGAACTTAACTAATGAAAAAGAAGAACTTAGGAAAGAAAGAGAAAATATTAATCAAGAAATAGATTTATTGAAATCTGAAACTAAAAACTCAACAAAAGATTTAAAAGTTCAATTAGAAACCTTAGCTTTAGAAAAAGAATCAATCTCTAAAGAAATGATTTATTAAAGAAAGATGTTAAAAATATAAAGACATTGTTGAAAAATTTACTCTAAGCTCAACAAAACTAAATATGATTTAGATAGTCAAAAAGCTGTTTTTGACAAAGCAGGTTTAGGGTATAACACATTAAGGAAACAAAAATCTTTAAAGAATATTTTTATAAAAGCCAACCAAAGTAATATAACTTGTTTCAAATGTAATGAAAAGGGTCATAAATCATTTGAATGCAAAACGTTAAATAATAACAACAAGTTAAATATTAAAGCAAAGAAAATATGGGTTCCGAAAGGAACAATTTTTGTTGCTGCTAACCATGAAGGACCCAAGAAAGCTTGGGTACCTAAACATAAAGTTTAAATTATGTTGCAGGAATGTCTTGTAGCCAAAAGATCAAAGAAAAAGTGGTACCTTGATAGTGGCTGCTCAAGACATATGACGGGTGACAAAGATGAATTCATCACCCTAGAAGAAAAGAAAGGTGGAGTTGTGACGTTTGGCGATAACGGTAAAGGTCAAATTATGGGCCTTGGTAAAGTTCGCATAACTCCATCTATATTATTGATAATGTACTTTATGTTAATGGTTTAAAGCATAATTTAATTAGTATAAGCCAACTATGTGATAAGAACTTTAATGTTTCATTTAAATCTTCTATTTGCATAGTATCTGATTCCATTAATGATAGCATTGTTTTTACTGGTTATAGACATGGCAATGTGTACTTAGTTGACTTAGAAAATTATCTGAAAGTAGTCATTGCCTAATTGCTGACAATGCTAACATAAATGATATTGGATGGTTATGGCATCGTAGATTAGGTCATGCAAGCACACACCTTATTTCAAAACTAATTAAAATGGATTTAGTTAAAGGATTACCTAAACTAGATTTTGAAAATAACAAAATATGTGATGCATGTCAATTTGGAAAACAAACTAGAAGTTCTTTCAAATCTAAAAATGTTGTTTCAACTTCTAGGGCTTTAGAGCTACTTCACATGGATCTTTTCGGACCAACTAGAACCACAAGTCTAGGAGGAAAGAAATATGGTCTAGTGATTGTAGATGATTATTCTAGATATACTTGGGTAATGTTTTTAGCTCACAAAGATGAGACTTTCTCGATATTCCTGAAATTCTTCAAGAAAGTCACAAATGAGAAAAACACTACTATAGTATCTCTAAGAAGTGATCATGGAACAGAATTTGAAAATCACTTATTTGAAAATTTCTGCACTGAAAATGGAATTAATCATAATTTTTCAGCCCCTAGGACTCCACAGCAAAATGGTGTAGTTGAAAGAAAAATAGGACTCTAGAAGACATGGCCCGTACCATGCTATGCGAAAGTAACCTACCAAAGTACTTTTGGGCGGAAGCTATTAACACAGCATGCTACATCTTAAATCGAGCCCTAATAAGACCAATCTTAAAGAAAACACCTTATGAATTATGGAATGAAAGAAAACCAAATATAAAATACTTTCATGCATTTGGATGTAAATGTTTCATTCATAATAATGGTAAAAACAACTTAGGAAAATTTGATGCTAAATCTGATGAAGGAATTTTTCTAGGTTATTCAACAACTAGTAAAGCTTATAGAATCTTTAACAAGAAAACCTTAATTGTTGAAGAATCCATACATGTAGTGTTTGATGAATCTTTAGCAACTGGATCTGAAAAGATTGATGATGAGGAAGATACAAACATAATTGAAAAAGATCTTGAAAAACTTAATATTGAAGTATCTTCAGATCATGAGCAAGAAGCTAAAGATGATGATTCACATAAGGACGATGATGTCAATATTGATCATAATGATATAGATCTTCCAAGAGACTGGAGATATGCCCATAGTCATCCCAAGGAATTGATTATAGGTGATCCATCTCAAGGAATAAGAACTAGATCATATATGAGAAATATTAGTAATCATCTTGCATTTGTATCACAAATTGAACCTAAAACTATAGAAGAAGCTGAAAAAGATAATAATTGGATGTTAGCAATGCAAGAAGAATTAAATCAATTTACAAGAAATAATGTATGGACTTAGTTGAAAGACCTAAAAATCATTCAGTAATAGGATCAAAATGGGTTTTTAGAAATAAACTAGATGAAAATGGCATAGTAATTAGAAACAAAGCTAGATTAGTTGCAAAAGGATATAATCAAGAAGAAGGTATTGATTTTGATGAAACCTTTGCACCTGTAGCTAGATTAGAAGCCATTAGGCTATTACTTGCATTTGCATGTCACATGAACATTAACTTATTTCAAATGGATGTTAAAAGCGCATTTTTAAATGGATTTATAAATGAAGAAGTTTATGTAGAACAACCACCAGGTTTTGAAGATCACGAATTTTCAAATCACGTTTTTAAATTGCACAAAGCTTTATATGGTTTGAAACAAGCACCTAGAGCTTGGTATGATAGGTTAAGTAAATTCTTAATTGAAAATGATTTCACAAGAGGAAATGTTGATAAAACACTATTTTTGAAAAGAAAAAGTAAAGATTTACTTGTAGTACAAATATATGTTGATGACATTGTTTTTGGTGCTACTAACGATTCTCTATGTCAAGAATTTGCTAAGTTAATGCAGGGAGAATTCGAGATGAGCATGATGGGAGAACTCAACTTCTTCCTTGGACTCCAAATCAAACAAAGCAAAGAGGGTATCTTTATCAACCAAACAAAGTACACAAGAGAGATTCTAAAGAAATTTGGTATGGAATCAATTAAACCCCTCGGAACACCAATGAGTCCTTCATGCAAGCTGGACAAAGATGAAGAAGGTAAAAAGGTTGATCAAAAGTATTATCGAGGTATTATCGGATCCCTTCTTTATTTAACAGCAAGTAGACCAGATATTATGTTTTCTGTATGTTTATGTGCTAGATTTCAATCAGAACCTAAAGAATCACACTTAATAGCTGTTAAAAGAATACTAAGATACTTAAGTGGAACAAAAAATGTAGGTTTATGGTATTCTAGAGACTCCACATTAAATCTAATTGCATACTCAGATTCTGATTATGCCGGATGCAAGTTAGATAGAAAAAGCACAAGTGGTGCATGCCAATTTTTAGGAAGTAACTTAATCTCATGGTTTAGCAAAAAGCAAAATTCGGTTGCATTATCTACTGCGGAAGCAGAATATGTTGCAGCTGGAAGTTGCTGTGCTCAAATCCTATGGATTAAGAGACAACTTGAAGACTATGGTATCACACTTGATAAGACACCCATAAGATGTGATAATACAAGTGCAATAAATCTTACTAAAAATCCAATTCAACATTCAAGAACAAAGCATATTGAAATAAGATATCACTTTATAAGAGAACATGTAGCCAATAATGAAATTTGTCTTGATTATGTGAATACTGAAGAACAACTTGCAGATATATTAACAAAACCCTTAAGTGAAGAAAGATTTTGTTATCTTAGAGGAGAATTAGGAGTTTGTGATCCTTTGGAATAGTTTTCTGAAACTCTTAAGGACATCAATCTAGATTTCATCATTTTCTTGAAAAATCTTGATATTTCAATAAGGAAATCTATCTAGATCTTGATTCATGTTTCCCCAATTGCTAAAGAACTTTAATCATTAATTTGAATAGTTTCAAATGCTTGAAACTTAATTTTTTATCTCTGAAACTGTTAGAGTCGACTCTGACAGTTTGCGGAGTCGACACCTGAGTTTTTGATTTTCTGTCTAAGTGATTAGAGCCGACTCTGGCTTTTGTGGAGCCGACTCTAATACGAGCGCTGACAGACTTTCTGGCTCGGAGCCGACACCCAGTTTTCGGGAGTCGACTCTAAGTCGAGTTAGGTCAAAAATAAAAAGGCGGAGTCGACCCCCAATCATTCCAATCGTCTCCTAAACCGTTCCTAAGAACTCCAAAACTTTTCCAACTTCCCCAAATCCACTCAAAACCCTGATTAACCTTCCAATCCTCTCAATGGCTCCAAAGAGGCGCGGATTCGTCGCTGGAGCATCCGTTCCAACGAGAAGACGCACGGTTCGAAGGCAACCATCGCCTTCTTCCTCTTCGGCCACTCAAGAGGATTCTCCACCTTCACCCTCATCTCCTAAGGTTGATCAATTAGCTGGTAAGACCATTACCACTGGGAGAAAAGTTAATTTTGATTTATTTGAATCGGAGGGTTTCTCTATTGGAAGAAATTTAAGGGATATGGGATGGGAGAAAGTGTGCTCACTAGATTTACCCACTTATCCAGCATTGGTAAGGAGTTTTATAATGGATTAAGCAGAGGAGAAGGAGGATTGATTAGCACAGTGAGAGGAACTAGGGTTACGGTAACAACTGAGATTCTTGGAACCCTATTAGAAATGCCCACTGTTGGTTTAATGGAATGTCAACTTAATGACAGAAGTGGTGCACTATCAAGGATGCTAGGAAGAGATGTGACTGAGTTCGAAGAGATCTTTGCAAATCAGTTAAACCTAGAACTCAGATTATTGCATAATATATGTGGTAGAATCTTATTTCCAAAAATAGGGAGATTTGAGTATGTCTCGGAGCGAGACGTTCTGATGATGGACTGCATTATAACTGGAAGGCCAGTCAATTTAGCTGGCATGATGATAGGTTACATGGCAGAGGCAGCTACTAAGAAAAGATCAACACTGCCATACGGTATGATTCTGACACTAGTTTTTAGAAGCCAGGGTGTGCTCATAATGGAAAATGAACCTTTAAGAAAACTGAGACACACTGATTATTACAGCACTTCTACTATTCATAGAATGGGATTTAAGAAAGTTAATGGTGTTTGGATGAGGAGAGAGGAAAGAACAGATAGGGATGGTGCAGAGGGAACCAGACTAGAAGAAATCCCGGGACCATCTACTGCGGGACCATCAGTCCCTGATTCATCTTTTGCGGGACCTTCGTCTGCTGGACCTTCGGAGGCCGGACCAAGTTCTATTCCATCACCTCCACATCAGCCTATAACAAATTCTGGAGGATTTTCTAATGAACAACTTGATCAGTTAAGAAGCTTACTTGCTGAGTATGACAGTCACAGGTCAAATGAAATTAATCAATTGAAGAAGACTTTAATCAGTTAAAAGAAGAATTAAATTCGAGACTGGACATGCTATCCTTTACCTTAGGCAGTTCTGTAGAATCCTTTGGAGCTGAGCTTCACAAGATCTTCGAAAGGATGGAAGGCATTGCCGATGGATCAGGATCGTATGTTCATGCAACGGGTCAATTGAAGAAGGATATTGACCTTGCAGTCTCTCAAATCGAAGCCTGCCTTGAAAATTTTAAGAAAGCACAAAAAGATGATGTAATGGAGATAATAGGTCATCTAAAGAAAATTGTATTCAAGCACATTTGATCTTGTTTTAGAGTTTAATAGCTTGTACTTAGGAAGTTTTTGATTATCCAATGTATTTCATTTTGAAATGTAAATGAATCAACTGATGTAATGGTTCTTGCATATGAAATACAATTTCACTTTTTCAAAATTTTGATTGATTGGATTCCTATGCTTTATTGAGATTATAAATTTTTCTTTACTCTCCTTATTGCTAATAACAAAAAAGGGGGAGAGATAGTTGTGTATATGCAAAGAAAAAAGATTATATATGCATAAAGAAAGAAAGAAAGAGAAGGGAGAATTAATTGTTTATGCAAAATGAATTGAAATGATTATCAGTTACAATTTGATGTTTATATATAAGAGGAGCTACTCAATGCAGGGGGAGCTTAACAAAAAGCTCATTTACAATCTTATGCACATTAAGTTTAACAATTCAATATTGATGGATTATATTGAACTCATGTACAATTTTAAAGTTTACATTGAACATTGGCATCAAAACCTTAATTTCAATGGTTTAAAGTTAAAATGACTATAATCCTTAGTTTGATTGAATTTTTGAATGCATATACTCAAAGTTTTTGTTATCATCAAAAAGGGGGAGATTGTTGACCCAATTGATGATTTTGATGATTAACAAAACTATTTGAGTATAATTTTTGAAGGCTCTGATGATTTTGATTTAGTGTTTCAGCCTATAAGACTATTGAAAGATCAAAATCAAGAGTTACAATGTGTTCTGGATCGAATCTAATGTCTAGGTAAGAATTGCAGACATTAGAGTCGACTCCGAGAATCACAGAGCCGACTCCGGAACTGGCACGGTCATTAGAGTCGACTCCGAGACTGTGAGAGTCGACTCTCACAGACGGAGCAGAAAGTCGATTTTTCTGGCTCCAACCTAGAGTCGACTCCGGGTAAGTTAGAGTCGACTCCGGAAAAGCATCTTGTCGACCCCAGAAAAGCCAGAGACGACTCCGGAATATCATTTTAAAACGCCTCGAGCTAGAGCCGACTCCAGAAAAGTTAGAGTCGACTCCAACCCACCTGGAACGAAAAACGAAGTTGCCAGATCAGCTCTAACGGTAACTTTTCTATTTTTACTCATTTCTAACGGATATATTTTGATAGAAGGTACACTCCAACGGATAGTTTTATTCCAAAAGAGGTGTAAAAGAAATCTATAAAAAGGGGAGTCTATTGTTCAAAAAAAAAAGAGAGAAGAAGAGAAAGAGAAAAACGAAAAATCTGAAAAAAAAGAGATACAAATCCCACTTCAAAAATCCGTGAGCTTGAATCTTGAAAGGAAAACCTTCTAGCTCAAATCCACTCCACTCCAAAAGCTCAAGAGGAATCCAAAGCGTTCAAAATCAAAGTCTTGGCGGATTTCCCAACTTGGAGAAAGGAGATTCATTTCTTGCTTTTCAACCCTTCTCAACTGCTTCAACCACGAAGAATCGGAGCTGAGGCTTGATTCAATCCAGCAAGGAGAAGAAGAAAAGAAGAAAAGAGAAAAGCTCAAAAGCCAACCAATCTTCAAATCAGGCTTTTCTAAACCTTATTCTTAATTTGTATATTTGCTCATTGAGGAGCTTTGTATTCACACACAATACTTATCTTATTTTTGCCTAGTTCAATCTGGGGGATTGAACTAGAGGAGGTAGTTTTACCTCGGGTTAAGCTTGTTTAAGCTTGGGTTAGTTGTGAGCCCGTGAAAAACAACGTGTAGGGTTTTGTGCTGGTAAGCCCGAGTAAAACCAGCTGGGTTCGTTGTGCACCCGGTAAAACAACAAGTTTGAGTTGTGAGCTTGGAAAACAACTCGGCTGTAATCTAGAGAGATTATAGTGTGGACCCAAGTGAATCTTGGGAGTGGACGTAGGTGTTGAATACACCGAACCACTATAAAATCTTTGTGTTTGCAGTGTCTCATTGTCTCTTTATCTATCTCTATCTTACTCACTGCACTTTATAGTTATCTTGCATTTGCCCTCATTAATCTCAAGCAAACTATTTTAAAAAGGGCTAATTTTTAAAGAACCCAATTCACCCCCTCCCCCCTCTTGGGTTGCCATATGGGCCAACACCTTATGATTACGGAGCCACCAAGAGCCTTTTGAAACTACCTCAGGGGTTTCTCAGCTAGCCCGAGAGTTGACTCGGGGCTACCGAACCATAGGACTTGAACTGCCTCGAGAAATCTCGATCGATCCGGGGGTGTCCTTATGATCGTGGGGCCATCGAGAGCCTTTTGAAACTACCACGGGGGTTTCTCGATCGGCCTGGAAGTTGACTCGAGGCCACCGGAACCATAGGACTTGAACCATCTAAGAGGTTTCTTGGCTGGCCAGGGGTGTCCTTATGATCGCGGGGCCGCCAAGAGCCTTTTGAAACAACCTCGGAGGTTTCTTGGCCGGCTAGGGAGTTAACTCAGGGCCGTCGGAACCATAGGACTTGAACCGCCTCGAGGGTTTTTTGGCCGGCCCGGGGGTGTCCTTATGATGTGGGGTCGTCGAGAGCTTTTTGAAACTACCTCGGGGTTTCTCGGCGAGCCCGAGAGTTGTCTCAAGGCCGTCAGAACCATAGGACTTAAACCGCCTCCGGGGTTTCTCAGCCGGCTTGAGGGTGTCCTTATGATCGCGGGGCCATTAGAGCCTTTTGAAACTACCTCGGGGATTTTTTGGCTGGCCCAGGAGTTGACTTGGGGCCGCCGAAACTATAGGACTTGAATCACCTTAGGGGTTTCTCGGCCGGCCCGAGGGCGTCCTTATGATCGCGGGGCCGCTGAGAGCCTTTTAGAACTATGAAAATTTTCAAGCCGGATACAAAGATAAAATTTGAGGCTCTTCTTATATTCATCAGCCGAGTACTCACTATTGATAAGGCCGGCAAAGGTTGTTCGCGTTCCAAGTACGTGGGATTGGTCGCCCGTTGAGCTCCTTGATTCGATATGCTCCTTGGTGAAGTGCTTTGGTGACCCGATAGGGCTCCTCCCAATTTGGAGATAGCTTACCCCCTTCGATTGATTTAGATATTTTAGCCCTTTTAAGAATTAGATCCCTAGGGTGAAATGTCCTGAGGCAGACTCAAGCATTGTAATATTTTGCTACTCGCTGGCGAAAGACAGCCATCTTGAGCCACGCCTGATCCCGGGTCTCATCGATGAGGTCGAGGCTGGCCCTTAGTTGATGAGGATTGTCTTCTTCATTGTATGACATCACCCATGGACTTGGAAGACCGATCTCCATTGGGATGACCGCTTCAGATCCGAAGGTGAGACTGAAAGAAGTTTCCCCTTTGGGAATCCTTGGAGTCGTATGATACGCCTACAACACACTTGGGAGTTTCTCTACCCATTTGCCTTTGAACTCATCCAATCAGGTTTTGAGTCCCCGAAAGATGGTCTAATTCGTAACTTATGCTTCTCCATTGGTTTAGGATATCCGACAGAAGTGAATCAGTGGCAGATACCTAACTATGTGCAAAAAGTCTTGAATGCAGAATTATCGAATTATCGACTGTTGTCGGTGATGATAGTATGAGGTAGCCCAAAACGGCAAATGATAGACTTCCAAAAGAATGTCCTCACCTTGCTCTCAGTGATTTTGGCTAATGCCTCAACTTCAGTTAACCCATTTGGTGAAGTAATCGATGGCGACAAGTAAGAATCTCCGTTGACCTGAAGTTGAGGGGAATGGTCCAAGGATATCCATTCCCCATTGAGCGAAGGGCCACAGAACAGAAAGCGGGCTCAGTTGAGAGATTGGCTATTGTTGGACATTAGCATATCGCTGGCAGTTGTTGCATTTCTGAACTAGCTCAGCAGCATCCTTTCACATAGTGAGCCAATAATATCTCTGACAGAGAGCCTTTACGCCAGTGATCTACCCTCCAAATGATTTTCACATATGCCTTCATGGATCTCTCTGAGGATATAGTTGGCGTCTGCAGGACCAACACATCTGAGGAGGGGGTAAGAGAAGGACTTCTTAAGCTCTCTACTTTAGTAGCCTGGCCTCTACATGATTAGCGAAAAGAGTACCATCAGTGAGGTAGTGGATGTAGGCATCTATCCATGTTGTCTCCTGTATGACCGGTAGAACTTCTTTCGCTGCATCAATACTTGGAGTTTCCAGGTGCTCAACATATGTTCTTTCCAAGGTGTTGTCCGCCAAAGTGGCTTAGACGCGATAAGGCATCGGCTATGGCATTTTCACTCCTAAAAATATAACTAATAGTGAAATAAGCCAATGAGGAGGTCAGTGACTTGATCTTATTCAGATATCGAGACATAGTGGAGTCTCGAGCCTCATACTTTTCAATAATTTGTACGAAGATAAGCTGGGAGTCGGTGAAGGCCCTGAGGTGCTTAACTCTGAACTCCTGTGCGAGCTTAATTCCGGCCAACAAGGCCTCATACTCGGCTTGATTATTTGTAACTATGAAAATAAATTAGAGAGCGTACTCCAACACTATGCCCTCTGGGTTTGCAAGAATAAACCAGCTCCACTTCCTTAAAAATGGAGGTGCCATCGACATGGAGGATCCAGGTCTCCATCGTATCCTCACCAGCATATGAACATGCCATTGGGAAATCTTTAGGTGGCTCCTCAGCCTAGGTGCATTCCACTTGGAAGTCCGCCAACACCTGGGACTTCAGGGCAGATTGGGACTGGAAGGAAAGATTAAATTCTTCCAATTTGATCGTCCATTTAGCCAGTCGGCCAGAAGTATCAGGATAAGCTAGAATAGCTCTAAGAGGCTAGTCCATGAGCACCATGATCGGATGAGCTTAAAAGTATGGCCTAAGTTGCTGAGCAAAAATGATTAGAGCAAAAATAATTTTTTCAGTTCTTAAGTACCTGACCTCTCTGTCATGGAGTACTTTGCTAGTGTAGTAGACGAGTTTTTGTGTTCCGTTAGGGTCAAGGCGTACTAGAATGGAGCTAACTGCCTCTAAGGAGGCGGCAAGATAGATAAAGAGTTCTTCTTCCTTTGGCTTTGGTAATAATGGTGACGTGGACAAAAACTTCTTCAACTCCTCGAAGGCTTTCTGGCAGCTCTCCGTCCACTCGAAGCCGTTCACCTTGCATAGAGCTTTAAAGAAAGGTAAGCATCTTTCAGCTGATCTCGATAGAAATTGGCTTAGAGTGGCCACTCTTCTGGTGAGTCGTTACACTTCCTTTCTATTAACTGGTTGCCTCATGTCAACAATGGCTTGAATCTTCTTCGGGTTTGCTTCAATCCCTCGCTGGGTCACTAGAAAGCCTAAGAATTTTTCGGCAATAACCCCAAATGCGCACTTGTGAGGGTTGAGCTTCATTTGATGGTGCCGGAGGTTACTGAATATTTCTTCTAAATCAGCAACATGGTTAGCGATGCTGGTGCTTTTGGTTAGCATATCATCCACATACACCTCCATGTTGTGCCTAATCTGATATTTAAAGACCTTATTCATTAATTTCTAGTAAGTGGCCCCTGCATTTTTCAACCCATGCAAAGGGAATTACCTTCTAACAGTAGATGCCTTTCTCGGTGATGAAAGAAGTATTTTCTTCATCTACTGAATGCATCTTTATTTGATTGTATCTGAAGAAAGCATTCATAAAGCTGAGGAGTTCATGGCTAGATGTGGAGTCCACCAATTGGTCAATTCACAGTAGCGGGAAGCTATCCTTAGGACACGCCTTATTAAGATCAGTAAAGTCAATGTAGATTCTTCAGCTTCCGCTCGCCTTTCGAACCATCAACAGTTAATCCGAGTATTGTACTTCCCGAATGTGGCCGGCAGTAAGCAACTTACCGACCTCCTCATCAATGGCCCTCTATCGCTTGAGAGCAAAACTTCTCTTCTTTTGACGGACATGCCGGTACTTCGGGCCAATATTAAATTTATGAGTAATTACCTATGAAGGAATGTCGGGCATATCCGATGCTAACAAGGCAAAGATGTCTGAGTTTGCCCGCAAGAAGATAAGGAGTTGATTTTTTATTTCTAAGGGAAGAAGCTTGCCAATCTGTACAGTCTTTACAGGATCATTCCCTAGTGCATAGGTTAGCAAGTGCTCGGTTGACTTTCCCCTTCTTTCAGATTGTTTAGGATCGAGCAGTACTGAGGTCAATGGGATCACAGCCTCCTGAGGGTTGGGGGCATATGATAACATAATTGCACTGGATTTTTCTCTCCATGCATCTCACCGACTCCTCCACTGATAGAGAATCTCACTAGCAAGCGTTTAGTGGATATCACCGCATCCAAAAGGTTTAGGCCTGGTTGACCGAGTATGACGTTGTAAGCCAGAGGCATTCAGGCTACTAAGAACCTCATTAGGATAGTACTTTGATATGGACGTGATCTCGCAGTGACCGGCAGGGTGATTTTACCTTCAACCCTCATCGAATCCCCTATAAAAGCGACCAGAGGCATTGTCATCGGTTGGAGAGAGCTGAAAGATAAATTCATCCAAACAAAGGCATCATAAGTAAGGATGTCGACAGAGCTTCCACTATCCATCAAATTTTTTTTTACAGGATGTTTAGTGATTGTCATAAAGATGACAACGCTATCATCATTCAGATTGCCCCCTGTCGCTAATTCTCCTTCAGAAAAAGGGATTACATTTTTATTCCCTCCACACCCCTCAATCTTTTAGAGGGCGCAGCTGCCCCTAGGAAAGCATGCCTACCATTCATTCCGTCAGAGTATTATCGACGTTGGCCTGAATAGGCGGAGACCCAATTAGAGTTGGGACGGCCGGAGGCCCTCCCTTCTGGATAAACTTTCTGAGATAGCCCCTCTGGATGAGCTCCTTGATGGCACACTTTAGGTTACGATAGTCTTCAGTATCATGGTCGTAATCTCTATGAAAGCAGCAATAATGACTCTAGTTGCGAGTGGCGTCCATCCTTAGTGGGGGAGGGCACCGAAAATAAGGCTCGCTTTCGATCTCCATGAGGATATGAGACCTTAGGGCGAGGAGAGGTGTGAAGTTATCTTCTTTGGGGGTAAAGTTTTGGCATCGATTATTTGGCTAGCGCGGGGGCTCAGGCTTCTTAGGGGGAGGTCCGCTTGGCTTCATGCAGATCGGCCTCTTACTAGACTTCCCTTCAGTGTCCCTCCGAGTGAAATCAGCTTCGTCGGTATGAATGTATTTCTGCGTATGACTTAGAAGCTCAGCATAGAAACTAGAAAGTCTTTTGTCTAATGAATAGATGAAGTAGGAGGGACGAAGTCTCCGCTTTAGGGCCAAAGTGGCCATAGCATCGTCGAGGTGATAAACCTCTAGGGCCACCATCTTAAACTGAGCCACAAAATCCTTCAAAAGTTCTTCTTCCTTCTGTTGAACGGAGAATAAGCTATCCGCCACTCGAAGAATCTTTCGACATGCATTAAAATGTGAAAAGAATGTTTTCTCTAACTGTCGAAAGGAGTCAATGTTGCATGGAAGTAGACGAGAGTACCAGGCACGCGCAACCTTTCGAAGGGTAGCGAAGAAAGTAATACATAGGGGGGCATCAGTACCTCCCTGAACTTGCATGAGGGCCTTGTAACTCTCCAGATGTCAAGGGGATCTGTGGTGCCATCATAGAGATCCAGCTGGAAAAGACGAAATCTGAAAGAGACTGGCTCCTCCATAATGCAGTGAGTGAGGTGTGGACGAGTGTCATAGTCCACCCCTGGTTGGTTATTGAGCCTCTGGCTGATCTCTTTCAACCGTCGGTGTTGCTCCTCCAAGCGCCTCTCCACTTGGCAATTAATGTCCTCACTCATCGATTCAGAAGATGAGCAGGGAGAGTGGTGGTGCTGATGGTGGCATATCCACCTGGGCTCCTTCCTCCGTCACCATTTGAAGGAGGGGATGCTCGAGCAGTGGGTAAGAGACCATGGCCTTTTGGAGGCTTCATGGTAGTGGTGCTTGGACGGAGCATGATGGTGGTGATGCTTTTCTGGAGGGGGTCTTCTGTATGTAGATTGTTGACTGGCTAGAGCGGCTATCGTAGGCAATGTGGAAAGCCAAGGTTGTTGTTGATCAATAGTCGGTCGTTGCTCTAGTAACTCACGAACTACCCCAACAAGAGCTTGGACTTGCTAAGTAAGGGTGGCCAATTGTTCTTATAGAGTGGCTAAGACCGATGGCAAGAAAGAGCAGGAAGGTTGGTCTCCGAGTGCTCAGCATGATGGGGATTGATGAGGGATGAAGTGGTATGATGCAATCTAGGAGGAGATAGTAATAATTAAATGAAAAATAAAGTGAAACTAGGCTACATTTTCATGTAAAAGAGCAGAAATTTTCATGAAGGAATTTGCATGTTAAACTAGACTTGGATGAGAATCCTTCAAAATAGTAAAGAGAGGATCTTTGTGGCTAAGAAACCACACAGGCTAGGGCTTAGTTACTCTAATATTTCAGATCAAAAAATGTTGAAAGAGGGGTACCCGGCCATTAATCTATCAGAGATTGGAAGGTTTATACTTAAGGATGAAGTTCTTGGATGATAAGGAGATTCCTCTAGTTGCAGGACTTATTGTATCTATTTTTTATCACGGAAGACCTTCTTCTTTGGAACCTAGAATTCCCGGGGATCCTACACAAACCAAATTAGAGTGAGATCTAAATCATAAATGGTTCACCACATTGACCAGGTGAGTGAGATCGATGGGAGGGATATGCCATTAACTCGTTAAAGACGCATCAATACGAGTAGCTCCCAATTAAAAAACCATTCGATCGTTGATCCTAGAGCAACTTGCCAACTCACCTTGACATCATATGGTTAACCAATTCTGATTTGACCATCTAAGAGATTCATGCTCAACCACGGAGCCTAATCTACTTCCATTTGGTTTAATCAAAGAGAAAGACATGATCAACTACAACTATTGTTTAATTTAGAGTATTCTTAACCTAATCTAATTAGATTTGATCAAATACTCTTATAGTCTAGTTGATTTAAACCTTAGGGTCTAACCCTTTATGGACCCGATTTAGCTAACCCAAAGGATTAAATATATTCATGTTTACATGTCATGTATTTCAATCAAGCATCACATGTATTATGTTACTACTCATAATTCCTATATTTAGATCATATCTAAAGAGATTATGAATTAACATTTGACATTCAAATTAGATTCTCATAAATATTTGTATGTTTCATAACATAGACATCATGCCATCATATATCATATCTATGTTTTATACTAAACATGCAAATATCATGTTTTATACAACATCAATATGTGTCAAATATAAAACATATTTTGAGAGTGTGTGTAATCAGTGTTTTGAAGCCAAAGATCAATTTAAATTATCATGGCAATATGTCACAGAATACCTCGTTGAATGAGTAATTTGGATTTTCAATCCATCTGTGACCGAATAGACCTATAATTTGTTTTAGCCTTGATTACACAATTAATACGAGCATTAATTTACATGCAATAAATTAGATCAATACGAAACCATCGCTCTGATACCATTTGAAGGGAGAAACAATCTCCAAGGCATGCATGTTTTAAAAAATTGATAACAATTATCAATGCGAAAATTTAAAGATTACATACTAATCTATCTAACATGTATCAAGATCATATCTTTGCCTTGTATATAGGATCGATTGATCCAAAATATGCATATAAATAAAACTATCAAGATCATGTCTTGATCTTCAAGGCAAGAAGTTACTTCTTATCTTGAAGCATGCCTTAAGATCTAGGGATCATATCACTTACCTTAAAGGCAATTGGTAAATCCTTTTGCTCTGCAGCCGTTCAATCGTCCGGCCTCTAGTATCGTCTACGTGAAGCCCGAATGATCGAATTTCCGGGAGTGCTAGCTCGCGGAAAATGACTTTGCTAATCTTGAATCCTCCCACTTGAATTATTCTTCTAAGATCCTCCACACTTCCGTTAGCACCAGAATCACCAGGATTTTCTAGTCTAATTCTTTAGAAAATCAATTCACGACATATCATGTGTTATTTTTCTCTTTTGTGTAATCTGGTGAGGGATGTCCTCTATTTATAGTCTCTTTTAGCCAGCCATTAAATTCTAACATTAGAATTCCAGAAAACCAAAGAGACGCTGAACCGTAGTGCTTTTTAGCCAGCCATTAAATTCTAACATTTAGAATTCCACCGCTTGGCGAAAACCAAAGAGACGCCGAACCGTAGCGCTTGGTTAATTTCGATATTCGGTAAAAAACTAAAGAGTCGTCGAACCGTAGCGCTTGGTTAATTTCGACGTTTGGTAAAAACCAAAAAGTCGTCTAACCGTAGCGCTTGGTTAATACAAAGAGGCGCATTTATTCCATATAAATTCTAACACTTTAGAATTTCGATGGAATTGTTTGGAGAAGATTAATGCAAGACATTAAATTCTATATGCGAATTTAATCTCTCAGACTTATGCGAGAGGTTTGGGTTTATTTTTGGTTTAAGCTAATCTGAATTTATTGGACTGAACCCACATAGATCATGGTCCTAGCCCAAATCAAATTTGGCTAGTCCTGAATCTATTTAAATCTAAATCAAGTCTAATTTTAAATCAATATTGAAATTGACTAGCCCTTCTAATAGACTTAAACCAAATTGAATCTTATTCAATTGTACTTAACCTAATTGAGATAATTTAATCAATCAAATTGATTAATTAAATCATATACGATTCTCAATCGTTGATCAGCAAACAGATCATCCTAGGAAACTTCTATGCGTGTGACTCTCTAGGTTCGAACCTAAGTCGGTAGCATAGAAACAACTTTCTATACTAATCGATGTGTCCATCTAGCAATGGAACCCGACGTCCGGATAGGTCGAAGAGTTGCCGAGCAAACTCCAAGAACCCTAAGAAACAGTTACCATATAATTCATCCTCTTGACCATAAATGCTAAGGATGGCTTAAGAGCCTGTCAACTCTAAATAGCAAATCCATAAAGTGATTTCAATTTTAGTGATCATGTGACTTTCACATGAAGTGCCTTGGCCAAGGTCTTGCTAAATTGAAACACAAGCATTTCTCCTTTTAACGGGATAGGTCAAATTTCATCTTGATCCACAACTGACTACCACAAGTACTTGACTGCACCCAGTAACCTTTCGTAGCTGGATTAGAAATCCAGGTGGTCCGGCACCTAAGTACAATGAGTTGCTTGTAAGCCACTGGTTGTGATCTTCAGGTCTGAAGGATACTTATACCTATATCTTCTCGGATTAACTCTTGACAGTAGAGTATTCGGAAATGAGTCATGTTCGGTGAAATGTACTCCTACACTTTCACTGTATGTCATACCAGTGTCTCTACACTCCTTGGTTAAGAGGACAACCAACAAATATGATATACAACGTCCTATAATTGATAGTACTATGGCCCTGTCATAGTATATCATATGGTCGCGAACCTTTTTGAGGACCTTCAAAGATAAATCCTCCTTTATCATGAAGGAAGATCCTAAGGGCTTCATTACAATCAGGAGTATTAAGAAGATGTTCTTGTAATGAATAAACTGCCAAATAACTTTTATTAATATATCAATTTATATAATTTACATTAGCATAATCATCAAATGATTGGCTTTAGGATACAATTCCCAACAAACTCCCACTTAGCCTAAAGCCACTCATTACAGTATCTAATACCCATCTTCAACTTATAGTTGTCAAACTCCTTGATGCTGAGTGCTTTAGTAAATGGGTCACCTAGGTTTTCTTTTCCATCAATCTTCTGAAGATTTATGTCACCTCAGTCTACAATCTCTCGAATAAAATGAAACCGGCGCAATATGTGCTTGGTGCGCTGATGTGCTCGTGGTTCCTTTGCTTGAGCTATGGCACCAGTGCTGTCACTGTACAACAGGACTGATCCATCTATGGAAGGTGTCACTCCAAGCTCGGAGATGAACTTTCGCAGCCACACAGCTTCTTTCGCAGCATCTGATGCAACGATGTATCTGCCTCGCAACCGAATCTGCCACTGTATGTTGCTTGGAACTTTTCCAGCAAACAACTCCACCATTCAGGATAAACACGAAACTTGATACACTTTTGCTATCATCATGATCTGATTAGAAACTGGAATTAGTATATCCAATAAGTTTCAAATCAGACTCTCCATAGACTAACCACTGGTCCTTAGTATTTCTCAAATACTTAAGGATTGTCTTAACAACTTGCCAGTGTTTTTCTCCTGGATCAGATTGGTATCTACTCACTACTCCTAGTGAGTATGCCACATCTGGTCTTGTACATGTCATGGTGTACATAATCGATCCCACTGCCGAAGCATATGGAATTCGACTCATACGTTCTCTTTCATTAGGAGTTGTCGGACAATCATTCTTAGAAAGATGAATTCCATGGCCTATCGAAAGATAGCCTTTCTTGGAATTCTCCATGCTAAACATCTTTAGCACTGTGTCAATATACGTAGATTGGGATAAACCAAGCATCCTCTTAAATCTATCTCTATAGATCTTCATCCCTAGGATGTATGATGCTTCTCTCAGATATTTTATGGAGAATTGTGATGATAACCATGTCTTTATTCCTTGTAATGCAGCGATGTCATTCCCGATTAAGAGAATATCATCCACATACAAGAAATACAATAACAGAATCATTAGCCCATTTATAAATGCAAGGTTCTTCTTTATTTTTAATAAAGCCATAAGATTTGATCACTTTATCAAATCGTATGTTCCAACTCCTAGATGCTTGCTTAAGTCCATAAATGGACTTCTGTAGCCTGCACACTTTAGACTCATCTTCAGATATAAAACATTCAGGCTGTATCATATACACCTGTTCTTCTAAATCACCATTTAGAAAAGCGGTTTTAACATCCATCTGCCAAATCTCATAATCGAAGTGTGTTGCTATAGCTAGCATAATCCGAATGGATTTCAGCATTGCCATAGGAGAAAAACGTTTCGTCATAGTCAATACCATAACATTGACGATACCCCTTAGCAACCAGACGTGCTTTATAGGTCTCAACCTTTCTGTCTGTGCCTCTTTTCCTCTTGAAAACCCACTTACACCCTATGGGTTTTATCCCTTCGGGTGGCTCAACTAATGTCCATACATTATTGTCCTTCATGGAGTCAAGTTCGGATTTTATGGCCTCAAGCTATTTGTTAGAGTCAGTCCTTTGCATAGCATCCATATAGGTGATCGGATCCTCGTTGTTCTCATCGAGTTCAACAGGATCATCATTCTGGACCAAGAAACCTAAGTATCTATCCGGTTGATGTGGTACTCTACCTGATCGCCTTAATGGTGCATCTAAAATGGGTTTTGAGTTTGATCTAATCAACTCAGATTCTAATAGTTCACTGGTTTGTGTTGTTCCTTCTACTTGATGAACTTTCTCAAGTTCAACATTAGAGCTATTTGTTCCTTCACTAAGGAACTCCTTTTCAAGAAAAACTGCTTTATTACTAATGAACAACTTTTGTTCTTCAGTATTGTAGAAGTAATATCCTTTGGTCTCTTTCGGATAGCCGATACAAAAATATTTGTCAGATTTGGGTTCAAGTTTGTCTGATTTTGCACGTTTCACATAAGTCGGACACCCCTAGACTCTCAGATAGGTAATAACCAGTTTATGTCCATACCACATCTCATGTGGAGTTTTAGTAATAGACTTACTTGGAACCTTATTAAGAATATGACAAGCTGATTCTAATGCGTATCCCCAAAATAATATTGGCAAGCTCGCAAAACCCATCATGGACCGAACCATGTCTAACAGAGTTCGATTCCTTCTTTCCAACACACTGTTATGCTGCGGTGTTCCAGGAGGAGTCCATTGGGAGAGAATCACATTCTCTTAAATATGTCACAAATTCATTGGAAAGGTATTCGACTCCTCGATCTGATCGAAGGGTCTTAATACATTTTTCTATTTATTTTTCTACTTCTTTATGATATAGTTTGAACATTTCAAACGACTCAGATTTATGTCTCATAAGATAGACATAACAAACCTAGAAAGGTCGTCTGTAAAAGTAATGAAGTAGTAATATCCACCTTTGGCACAAGTGCCATTGGTCCACATACATCAGTATGTACTAGACTCAATAGCTCTTTGGCTCTTTCACCTTTTCCAGTAAAAGATGACTTGGTTATTTTATCAAGAAGACAGGATTCACAGGTAGTTAATGATTCACAATCATCAACTCGAAGGATGCCTCCTGAGTTAACCTATTTAATATGTTCTTATTGATATGACCCAGCCGATGGTGCCAAAGATAAATGTCTGTAACATCAGTTATTCTAGGACACTTACTTGAATTGTACACTGCATTCACAGGCTGTGATAATATATAAATGCCATTAGATAAATGCCCAGTCATTACAGTGACTCCATTCATAATGATATTCAAAGTAACATCCTTTATTGAAATTTCATAATGACTTTTGGCCAGAAGGCCTATAGAAATTACGTTCAATAAGAATGTTGGGCAAAAATGATAATCATTTAGTATAATGACATTTATATTGAAAACTATTTCAAGAACTCCTAATGCCTTAACTGGAACTAATCTTCCATCGCCGACATTAAGGAATCTTTCATTGTCCTCAAATCTTCTGGTGACCTATAGTTCCTGCAATGAATTACAAATGTTAAAAGGACTCCCGGTATCCAATACCTAGGTCTGATTATCATATACAAAAAAATTACAAGGTGTTATCATATAAATACCTTGTTGAGCAACATCTTGCTCCTTTTTCTTCTTTGGCCAGTTTTGATCAAGTGTGGCAATGTAAAGAGGACAGTTCCTCTTCCAGTGCCCTTGCATCTTGCAGTGAAAGCATTCAGCTTGACTTTTATCAACTTTCTTCTTCTGCATCTGACCCTTATAGATGTCCTAGCATGTTGCACATTTTTATTATTCTTTTCCTTCTTCCATTTCCCAAAGGGTTTATGCCCTACCTTAGATCCTTCAACCACATTAACCAACCCTTAGAGAGTTGGTTATCCTTCTCAAAGTTCTGTAACAACCCCAATAAACCGTGGTAGTTGACTGTAGGCTTTGTCATTCAAAATGAGTAAGGAAAGGTCGGAAGGATGGAGGCAAGGAATTCAGGATCGCATCTTTTCCCAACTTCTCATGTAAGGGAAAGCCGAGCTTGCTTAGGAGTTCTATCTTCTTGATCATGTACAATACATGATCAGTGACAGGAGATCCATCCCTCATTCGAGCATTGAAAATAGCACAACTAGTCTTGTACCTTTCAACATCGTCTGGTGTGCCAAAAGATTCATTCAACGCTTGAATGATTTCTTCTGGCTGAGCATTCTCGAACCGGCGACCGAATTCATCGTTCATTGCTGCTAGCATGATACAACGCATGCTAGTTCTATCATTGAGCCACTTCTGATAAGTGTCTCTCTCAGAACTTTGGGTGTTTGCATCAGGTATCTTTGGTGCAGGATTATTCAGAATATATAGAATCCTCTCATGCTCAAGGATGATCTTAAGTTTTCTGAACCAGCTATTGAAATTGGAACCATTCAACTTGTCACTATCCAATAGGGACCTTAATGATAAATTAGTGGCCATGTTCTGCATATGGAAAAACTAAAGTTTATTAGTATATAAATTGATTCAGTCTAAAGACTTGGACTTTAGTCTAAAGATTCTTCCACTATTTTGTTCAAATTGGCAGCCTCTACACCCCAATTCGAAGAATTATTCTTAATTCTTTAGCGGGCACTACATAAACTACGTACAGGCCCAAGTGAAGCTTGGCTAACCCATATGCATCTAAGAGTAGGTTCAAAACCAATTGTTTCCCCAAACAATTTTTAGTGTTCAGTTTTGCCCCATATACCTCTTCAGCAGGCATGAAGTGCCTCCATTGAAAGTTCTGGTTAGGTCCAACCATTAAATGATATAATCAGTGTAACCTATCAATAGACAACCAAGCCCGAGTGAAGCTCGGCTCACCTGACTATCTATAATAGTTACGCTGACTTATCATATAATGAATGATAATTTCGATGGTTGACAAGCACCAGGCATGGAGTGCCTCCAATGATTATCAAGACATCGGACTCATTATCACCCACCTTAATGGGAGGCTATGATTTAGTTATCATATAACTATTTCATTTTAAGGACCTAATAATTTTAGAAGATTTAATAATCTATAGATAAATTGACTAATCAAGTTCTTCGACTGAATCTATGAAATCGGTAGAATGAAACAAGATTAAGTCATGTTAAGTGGCACCTAAATCAGTCAGACTGATTTCCTTACAGGCATGGGTCAACCCGAATCAGGTAAATGATCTGAATCATAAATGGTTCACCATATTGACCAGGTGAGTGACATTGATGGGAGGGATATGCCATTAACTCGTTAAAGACACATCAATACGAGTAGCTCTCAATTAAAAACCATTCGATCGTTGATCCTAGAGCAACTTGCCAACTCACCTTGACATCATATGGATAACCAATTCTGATTTGACCATCTAAGAGATTCATGCTCAACCACGGAGCCTAATCTACTTCCATTTGGTTTAATCAAAGAGAAAGACATGATCAACTACAACTATTGTTTGATTTAGAGCATTCTTAACCTAATCTAATTAGATTTGATCAAATACTCTTATAGTCCAGTTGATTTAAACCTTAGGGTCTAACCCTTTATGGACCCGATTTAGCTAACCCAAAGGCTTAAATATATGTCATGTTTACATATCATATATTTCAATCAAGCATCACATGTATTATGTTACTACTCATAATTTCTATATTTAGATCATATCTAAAGAGATTATGAATTAACATTTGACATTCAAATTAGACTCTCATAAATATTTGTATGTTTCATAACATAGACATCATGCCATCATATATCATATCTATGTTTTATACTAAACATGCAAATATCATGTTTTATACAACATCAATATGTATCAAATATAAAACATATTTTGAGAGTGTGTGTAATCAGTGTTTTGAAGCCAAAGATCAATTTAAATTATCACGGCAATATGTGACAGAATACCTCGTTGAATGGGTAATTTGGATTTTTAATCCATCTGTGACCGAATAGACCTATGATTTGTTTTAGCCTTGATTACACAATTAATAGGAGTATTAATTTACATGCAATAAATTAGATCAATACGAAACCATCGCTCTGATACCATTTGAAGGGAGAAACAATCTCTGAGGCATGTATGTTTTAAAAAATTGATAACAATTATCAATGCAGAAATTTAAAGATTACATACTAATCTATCTAACATGCATCAAGATCATATCTTTGCCTTGTATATAGGATCGATTGATCCAAAATATACATATAAATAAAACTATCAAGATCATGTCTTGATCTTCAAGGCAAGAAATCATACTTCTTATCTTGAAGCATGCCTTAAGATCTAGGGATCATATCACTTACCTTTAAGGCAATTGGTAAATCCTTTTATGCTCTAAAGCCGTTCAATCGTCTGGCCTCTAGTATCGTCCATGCGAAGCCCCGAATGATCGGATTCCCGGGAGTGCTAGCTCGTAGAAAATGACTTTGCTGATCTTAAATCCTTCCACTTGAATTCTTCTTCTAGGATCCTCCACACTTTCGTTAGCACCAGAATCATCAGGATTTTCTATTCTAATTCTTTAGAAAATTAATTCACGACATATCGTATGTTATTTTTTTCTTCTGTGTAATCTGGTGAGGGATGTCCTCTATTTATAGTCTCTTTTTAGCCAGCCATTAAATTCTAACATTTAGAATTTCGCCGCTTGGTGAAAACCAAAGAGACGCCGAACCGTAGCGCTTGGTTAATTCCGACGTTCGATAAAAAACCAAAGATTCATCGAACCGTAGCACTTGGTTAATTTCGACGTTCAGTAAAAACCAAAGAGTCATCGAACCGTAGCGCTTGGTTAATACAAAGAGGCGCATTTATTCCATATAAATTCTAACACTTTAGAATTCCGACAGAATTATTTGGAGAAGATTAATGCAAGACATTAAATTATATATGCAAATTTAATCTCTTAGACTTATGCGAGAGGTTTGGGTTTACTTTTTGGTTTAAGCTAATATGAATTTATTGGACTGAACCCACATAGATCATGGTCCTAGCCCAAATCAAATTTGGCTAGTCCTGAATCTATTTACATCCAAATCAAGTCTAATTTTAAATCAATATTTGAAATTGACTAGTCCTTCTAATAGACTTAAACCAAATTGAATCTTATTCAATTGTACTTAACCCAATTGAGATAATTCAATCAATCAAATTGATTAATTAAATCATATACGATTCTCAATCGTTGATCAGCAAACAGATCATCCTAGGAAACTTCTATGCGTGTGATTCTCTAGGTTCGAACCTAAGCCGGTAGCATAGAAACAACTTTCTATACTAATCGATGTGCCCATCTAGCAATGGAACCCGACGTCCAGATAGGTCGAAGAGTTGCCGAGCAAACTCCAAGAATCCTAAGAAACAGTTACCGTATAATTCATCCTCTTAACCACAAATGCTAAGGATGGCTTAAGAGCCTGTCAACTCTAAATAGCAAATCCATAAAGTAATTTCAATTTTAGTGATCATGTGACTTTCACATGAAGTGCCTTGGCCAAGGTCTTGCTAAATTGAAACACAAGCATTTCTCCTTTTAACGGGATAGGTCAAATTCCATCTTGATCCACAACTGACTACCACAAGTAGTGATCATGTGACTTTCACATGAAGTGTCTTGGCCAAGGTCTTGCTAAATTGAAACACAAGCATTTCTCCTTTTAACGGGATAGGTCAAATTCTATCTTGATCTACAACTGACTACCACAAGTACTTGACTGCACCCAGTAACCTTTTGTAGCTGGATTAAAAATCCAGGTGGTCCAGCACCTAAGTACAATGAGTTGCTTGTAAGCCACTGGTTGTGATCTTCAGGTCTGAAGGATACTTATACCTATATCTTCTCGGATTAACTCTTGACAGTAGAGTATCCAAAAATGAGTCACGTTCGGTGAAATGTACTCCTACACTTTCACCTATGCCATACCAGTGTCTCTACACTCCTTGGTTAAGAGGACAACCAACAAATATGATATACAACGTCCAATAATTGATAGTACTATGGCCCTGTCATAGTATATCATATGGTCGCGAACCTTTTTGAGGACCTTCAAAGATAAATCCTTCATTATCGTGAAGGAAGATCCTAAGGGCTTCATTACAATCAGGAGTATTAAGAAGATGTTCTTGTAATGAATAAACAGCCAAATAACTTTTATTAATATATCAATTTATATGTAATTTACATTAGCACAATCATCAAATGATTGGCTTTAGGATACAATTCCCAATAGGTAGCATATGATGATGTGGCTTGATGAGGTGCACATCAAAAGGTTGATATGGTACCCAATAATGCTTGCTGAAGTGGCATCTACCTTGGATTGATTTGTTGGAGTGGTTGAATGCATTCAATCTTTAAGCTCACTTGCTTACCTTGAACCCAATTCCATACCTCTCTTGGACCCAACTACTAAACTCACTAAATACAAACCAATTTGACCCTACTTGGACTCAAGAACCCAAATTGAAATAAACCCACTTTAATTACATACTCAATAACCCAAATTGAAATAAACCAACTTTAATTACATGACTCAAATTCAAAGAAGTAAAATTATTACTCTATTTATAGGACACATGAAAGATTAAAGCCATACTGAATTAGATCGAAGCCTCTTTTGAACTTTGGTGTCCGCACCAGGGATGCCCCGCAGACTAACTAGCAGAAGCCTCCTGAGTATGTGTCACCACCATTATTGTTCAAGAGAGGGTGAGCTTATAGCTCAAAGTTACAGAGCTATCCTTCTCTTAACCCCCTACTTGGCGCTCCAATCTGATGATTCCTGATCACCTTGAGCTGACATCCTTGAGCGTCAGTGGACATGTCGTGAGTTTGATGAAGAAGTTTCACCTTGGCATCGAGATCTGCAAGAAGTCTCAGGGATCGGATATTTCGATGGGGACCCTTCGATGCTCGAGTTAGTGATCAGAATCACAGTCATGAGCTTGAAGAAGCTCAAGCTGAAGAGCGTTAGAAAGAAGATAAGAAAACTCTCTAAGTGCTTAAGTGTTCATACCTTGGCTAGGGGTCCCTCTTACCCATTTTATTGATGCTCAAGGTTTAAGAGACTTGCCTGAAAAGCTTGGAATCTCATGATGAGTCATGACTTTGTGAATGAAATGTCAAAATTAATGGGATTTATCTCATCTAAACTGCGTGATTGGTACTTTATGGTAGATGATGACTTTTTGGGCTCATCTTGATCATGGTCATTAAAACTTCATGATGAATTATGACCTTTTAGGCCTATGTCAGAACTAATGGGGCTTGTCTTATTAGACACATATGAACCAAAGTCGATTGGTGGGCTCGACCCTGGTCAGAAGCGAAGGCTTGCCTGGAAAGCTAAAGTGGGGCCCAGAGATGAGGTCACCTTAGGACTGGGACCGCCTAGGAGCTGAAGCCGCCTAGGAGCTGGTGCCGCCTGAGAACTAGGGCCGCTTGAGAACCGGGGCCGCCTAGGAATTGGGGCTGTTTGAGAATCGAGGCCGCCTAGGAGCTGGGGCCGCCTAAGAACCAAGGCTGCCTAGGAGCTGGGGTTGCCTTAGAACTGGGGTCACCTAAGAATCGGGGCCGCTTAGGAGCTAGGCCACCTAGAAGTTGGGGTTGCCTTAGAACTGGAGCCGCTTGAGAACCAGAGGTGCCTAGGAGCTAGGGCCGCCTAGGAGCTAGGGCTGCCTTGGAGCTGGGGCTGTTAGCGTCCTATCGACTTCCACCGTTAGGTAATTTTGACCGTTAACCTACACGTAGCTTTTACCAGCCACATTAATATGATATTTTAAATTTAATTCTATATTAAATAAAAAAATATTATGTATTTACAACTCAAGTTCATCGGTAGCTAATTAATTTTTATCCAAATGTTTAGGCTACATGATTTCAGTCTGCTAATGAGTTAATTATATTAAATTATAAAATAATATTAAAACTTATTCAAGTGTACGGATTTGATAGAAATGAACATATAGTTTTACCACTACCGACTGTTAAATACGCTGCCGACTTGAGGTTATGGTGACTTATTTTGTTATTCAAAATTATTTGACATGTTATTTTAGAATAACAAGCTAGTATACTTCACACAAAAGCTCCAAAATATCTTTTTTTTTATAGTACAAGCAGGTGATCACACTAATCTAGTGCAAGTCAACCCTAATAGGTCAAAAAACAGGATTTGTTTAAGAACTACAGGATAGGGGTCTTTCTGGTTTCAAGTCCAAAAGCTGGAATGATAGACCATAGAGGCCGCCACCCAATTCGTAGCAGAATTAGCTTTCCGATAGACATAAGGATTCTGTGAACATCCTGAAGGATAGATCATATGTCATGGAGCAGCGGATTGATAGGGACTTGATTGCAGCATTCCTTCCAAAGTCATCAGATGACAGTAAAAGAGTCCCCCTCGATGAGGAGACTATGAGCATGAAGGATCCGAATAGCATAGGAAATACCAGCCCAAGCTGCATAAAGCTCATCCAAAGAAATAGAGGAGTCTAGGAGGACAAGGCCTTCCGCCACCAACAAAGCTCCATCGGTGCCTTGGATAAGAAATGCTGAACCTATTAATTTTTTTTGAACACTTCCATCAAAATTAATTTTGATAAAACCTACGGTCCAGAATGTCTATTTGTCTAAAGGAGAGCATGGACTCTCAGAAACTAAAAAGCTGGATGGTCAACCTAGTTGACTTTGGTTGCCTCCATCTCTCCAATTGTGGATTATTAAATAGCTTTCATAGATATTTTCATGAAGAATGAGAATTTACAACCCAATATTCAAATTAAACAATTTCATGTTTGATATGGAATGGTTTAAATAAGTTTGGTTTAGAATGAGAGCCCTGACACATTTAGATCATTTTGATTTATTTAATACTTGAATCAGTTCAATATAGTTACAACCCAAACGATTTAAGACCCATTTACTCTGTTCAAACGGTTTAAGACATATTTAAAGCCACTCAATCTAATTCGATCTATTTATTAAAAGGGTAATGTAGGTATGATTTGATTACTTGCTTAATGAAAACATTGAGTTTGATTTTAAATTTTTGTTCCATGAAATAAATGAGCTGGATTGGAATGATAGGTTTCCAACCTGACTCATGCCATATGCCTACCTTAAATTCCACAATAGCTACCAAATATAAGAACGAATAGGTACTATTGCTGCTGAAATCCGTCCTCCGACTCGGGCACGGTCGATCTCCAGGAAGAGGAGGACGGACCTGCAAAAGAAGCCCACACGCGGAGGGACGCTGGGGGTGGTCCTCCGCGGAAGACCCTCCGACGCTCAAGTCAGTGGAGAAGAAATCGGTGATCAACCAGACAGTGAGGAGGTGGATCTCTTCGGGAAACCTCTCTGGGGGTGGCCAATCGGAGGCTCCAAAGGGCAGGAGCGCCGACGAGCTACCGGCGAGAGCAGGAGAGTGAGAGTGGGGGTGTAAGCGCGCAAGTGTGCGTACAGAGTTGCGTACCTGAGGGAATCTGTGATTATGATATTTATAGACTATCACCTGGGTCGTGAGCGCCTTCTAGAAGGTCCGGAGGTTGTTATGATACAGAGACGGACAGAATCAGGCCGTTATGGGGCCGTTAGAGTCCGTACCCTGTTTGTTCCGGTATCGACGGCTGGGAGAGCTCCTTGGTGTCTCAAGATCGGGTTGAGTAGGCCTAGGGCGGTTACGATAGGCTTTAGGCCACGTCCCGATATGATTCTTCGTCTAAGATGCCGCTCAGGTAGGCTCGGGCTCTCCCGCATCAGGTTCCGCGGAGGTAGATGTTAGGTTGTGGATCGCTCGAAGGGGCCGAGCTAAGGAAGCCCGGAGGGGGCCGAGCTACGGAAGCCCGGAGGGGGCCGGGCTACGGAAGCCCGGAGGAGGCCGGGCTACGGAAGCCCGGAGGGGGCCGAGCTACGGAAGCCCAGAGGGGGCCGAGCTACGGAAGCCCGGAGGGGGCCGAGCTATGGAAGCCCGGAAGAGACAAAGCGAGGAGGTCAGCCTTAGCCGTCTCGCACGGATATTAATGCAATGATGATTTTACCCCCCAACACATGCCCTCCACTCCCTAGTTCGAAGCGTAGGTTCGGGCGTAGGGAGTACGAGTTCGAATGGCGCATCTTGGATGGGACGTCTTGATTTAACTAGCTTGCACAATGATGCCTTAATTAATGCGACAGGGCCATCTTGGCTTCGGGGCTAAGGCTCCCTCGCGAGCGACGGCTGGGATTGCGCCACGCCCCGAATCCCGATCGATCGGGCGTTTGTCGAGGATGCTCGGTGAAGTGGAGGAGAAACTGAAACGACGTGATGGTGAAATCGTCCATTTGAAGGAGATTGCCAGGTGGGACCAGGGGACGATAGCTCGGGTGAGCGCCGAGTTATCCCAGGCCCAGAGGGATGCTGAAGCTAGACAGCTGAAGATCGGCACTCTGCAGGAGAGGGTTGAGCTGATAGGGGCTAACAGGACGAGAGCCAGGAGCGAGGCAGAAGAGATGGCCAAACGGTTGGCCAAGCGAGAGGGGGAGGTACGCTCTTATTTTACTCTTTTTGTTTTTCCTGCTGGGTTCTCGCAATGCTGATTTGATTTTGGATTTTTCAGATGGCAAAGATGGAGTCGGAGGTTCGGGCTCTTCAAGGTGAGCTCGCATCCGCTCGCGATAGGAGCTCGGAGCTCGAGACGCGGGCTAGCGAGCTCGAGGAGCAAAACGTCATCCTGAAGGCCCAGGTGATCGAGGCTGAGAAGAAGATAGCGGAGGCCAAGACGCAGCACGCCATACTCAACGGGAGGCAAGACGCTATCAGCGTTGACGCCTTCCTTCATGGGAAGGAGGAGTGCAAACAGCAAATTCTTAACGAGCACCCAGAATGGGACCTTTCCTTCCTGAGTGCTGAAGATTCCGAAGATGGCGAGTCCGCAGAAGAAGATGAAGACGAATACGCTGATGCTTCTGACGTCGAACTTGGTGCCGCCCCTGGCCCAGCGAAGCTGCAGTTTCTGAGGGGCAGTCGCAGGTTGCCGCCGAGGGGGCAAGAGTATTGGAGAAGGGTGGGTCTAGTCATACTTCCGCAGATGTAACTAAGGGCCCTCCTAAAGCTGATACAGCTCCCGGTTCTTAAGAACTGTTCGTGTATCTTCGTTCTTTAGATATTTGCCTGACATTTCATAGTGAAAGAATTTTCTGTTTCCATTTAAGTGTCTTTCTTGCATGATTTCGCTGTCGTTTAGCCTCGGTTGTGAACGACCTATGGCCCCCTGAGGCTCTTAGGTCATCCTTATCTTGAAACTGAAGGAAAACGTACCGACTAAAGCCGATAGGCAAATCAGGTCGGCTTGGTCCGACGGACGAAATGGGTCGGCTGGGGCCAACGGTCAAAATAGGTCGGCTGGGGCCGACAGGCAAAAATAGGTCGGCTGGGACCGACAGACGAAATGGGTCGGCTGGGGCCGACGGGCAAAATAGGTCGGCTGGGGCCGACAGGTAAAAATAGGTCGGCTGGGGCCAACAGACGAAAATAGGTCGGCTGGGGCCGACAGGCAAAAATAGGTCGGCTGGGGCCGACAGGCAAAATGGGTCGGCTGGGGCCGACGGGCAAAAATAGGTCGGCTGGGGCCGACGGGCAAAAATAGGTCGGCTGGGACCGACAGACGAAATGGGTCGGCTGGGGCCGACGGGCAAAATAGGTCGGCTGGGGCCGACAGGCAAAAATAGGTCGGCTGGGGCCAACAGACGAAAATAGGTCGGCTGGGGCCGACAGGCAAAAATAGGTCGGCTGGGGCTGACAGGCAAAATGGATCGGCTGGGGCCGACGGGCAAAAATAGGTCGGTTGGGGCCGACAGGCAAAATGGGTCGGCTGGGGCCGACAGGCAAAAATAGGTCGGCTGGGGCCGACAGACGAAAATAGGTCGACTGGGGCCGACAGGCAAAAATAGGTCGGCTGGGGCCGACAGGCAAAATGGGTCGGCTGGGGCTGACGGGCAAAATAGGTCGGCTGGGGCCGACAGGCGAAAACAGGTCGGCTAGGACCGACAGACGAAATGGGTTGGCTGGGGCCGACGGGCAAAATAGGTCGGCTAGGGCCGACAGGCAAAAATAGGTCGGCTGGGGCCGACAGACGAAAATAGGTCGGCTGGGGCCGACAGGCAAAAATAGGTCGGCTGGGGCCGACAGGCAAAATGGGTCGGCTGGGGCCAACGGGCAAAATAGGTCGGCTGGGGCCGACAGGCGAAAATAGGTCGGCTGGGGCCGACAGGCAAAAAGGCCTTTGCGCATTCTGCTATTCTGTCGATCGTCCTGGTGTTCCGCAGGTGATTCGGTTTTTATTCATCAGGATGGATAATACGGCGTGGTGGGGGGCATAAAGTCGCATCAAAGCTTTCCGGAAGGTGCTCTTTTCCCATGCGGGTCACTTCGCTGCACACGCAACCGCTCACCATTGGGGGACATCACTTTCGAAGGACGATATTCTGAATCCGCCAGTTTTCGAAGCGTTAGTGGACGGTTTCCTGCATTTAATGACCGTGATTCGGGATCAGGAAGAGATCTCCGTACACGTCACAACTAAGGCGGTGGGCTTGGCGCGCAGTGGGGTGCTGCGTTCATCCTGAGGGGCCATGTGGAGGCGTGGGACAGGTGTTTGAATCTCGGGACTTTCAGCTCTGATAGCTCATCCCGAGTCCTTCCTGCCTATAAAAAGGAGAGAAAGGGGTCATGTTTGGCTATCCCCAAAGTGTATTTTCCATTAAAGCTTCCGTTATGCTCGTTTCTCTGTTGTTGCAAGTAGGAGGACCAAGCTTTCCTCTCGTGGGCTCCTTGCTGCCGGACAGCTGGGGCGACCGGGGAGCTGCTGAAGAATGGCTCGCCCTTAGGGGATGAGTCCCAGAGATCACATGGAGAGCGCACATGGGGGGCGCAGAGATCACACGG